>PKMM01025408.1:377692-480119 GCA_002933915.1 Eutrema heterophyllum
AGATTTGATTAACAAGAAAAAAAAATCCACCGGATTTTCAAAAGTTTTATTTGAAAATTGTCTTCAAACATAAAAAAAAAAAAAAAACTATATCTTGAGAAGTACACCCTAGCTAACCCCTTTTAATACCTTAATCTTATCAGAAGGATGATTTTTTAAACTATTAGAAGTTGTTTTAGTGTATGCGGAAGATGATGTGAGTATGTTTGGCTTTTCCATCCAACCAGACAGAGATCAAGGATCCTACCTCACATACGCAATCACTAGCCGAAGAATAAGGAATAAGGAATATTACAATGAGAGACGAGAAAACTAGCTTAATCCAACAAAATGACCTAAATAATAAGCATCAACGAGAAAGAAAACCCAGCTTAGCTTATTAACGAGAAAACTAGCTTGAATCCAATGAAATTACCTAAATTACAAGCATCAACGAAAGTTTTATTTGCAAATTGTCTTCAAACATAAAAAACTATATCTTGAGAAGTACATGTTCCCTAACCGCTTTTAATACCTCAATCTTATCATAAGGAGGATTTTTTAAACTATGCGGAAGATTATGTGAATCTGCTGGCTTTTCCATCCAATGAGGCAGAGATAAGGGATCCTACTTCACATACGCAATCACTGCAGAACTCGCGCCTGAGAATTACAACTTGTGGAAAACAACGGTGGAGCAGAAGTTTCACTTCGTTGTAGCCAAGATCATCGTAAAAGAACAATGATTTATCAGTTTTCACAATACAAAACTCTACAACAAAAATGTATTGTATTGGTTCAATTAAAGAATGTTGATGTTCATTTTTTGTACAGCTCTTCTAAAGAGTGTAAGATTTTGGAGTTGCAAAACAGATGTTTTCTTGTTATAGATAATGTTCGACATTTCTGGTTACACATGCCAAAAAAACCAGTATTCTTTCATATACCGTTTTAATTAAGATTGGTCCAAAAAGTCAAATCTGTATAAGAAAAGAAAAGAGCTAAATAACTGAACTATATTACAAACCACGTTTTATTATGAATGGATCAGATACCAAAAAAAGATACAAAAGAATGATTGAATAAATAAAATTTGAAGTAAGACAAATAATAAGTTATTTCATCGCATCATCAGAACAAACTCGTCGAAGCTGAGAACTCCATCACCATTCTGATCAAATCCCCGGATCATAACCTTACATGCATCAACCGTACATGACTCGCCGAGTCGACTCAGCGTCCTACGTAAACTCGCCGCCGTGATAAACTCTTCCCCCTCCGTCACATACATCCCAAACGCCTCCTTCAGCTCCCTCCGCCTCTCCTCGTCGCTACCGTCTTCTCCTTCCATCAGTTTCATAAACTCCTTAAAATCCATAAACCCGTCTCCGTCGATGTCCGAGATCTTCACGACCTCCTCCGCCTCGCGTGA
The DNA here is from genome assembly GCA_002933915.1 of Eutrema heterophyllum. Classification (NCBI taxonomy): domain Eukaryota; kingdom Viridiplantae; phylum Streptophyta; class Magnoliopsida; order Brassicales; family Brassicaceae; genus Eutrema; species Eutrema heterophyllum. The sequence goes on from PKMM01025408.1 coordinate 379,104, forward strand.
CGACAACGCGCAGCCCAAGAGGCTAACGCAGCTCTGCAACTCCGTACAAGAGATTTTCCCGTCCGAGTTCGCATCTATATAGTCAAACACGGTTCTTAGCTCGTCGACATTTAACGAGCTGCTGCTGCTGCTGCTTCTTCTTGCTTCGTCTTCAAGTTTTCCTGAGGAATATTTCTTGTACAGTCTTGACAAGGGAGATTTCTGGATGTTAGCGAGAGTCATTTCTTGATTTGAATTTAATAAATCTTGAAGCTCTGGAATTAATGGTTCGATGCAAATTCTTCCAGAGACGGTAGGTTATATATAAATATGTGAATGCGTGTAAGTGGGGAGATTCTTGATTGTTCGACGGTTAAAACACGGGTTTGAATAAATTGGTGAATTATTTAAAGACAGAGGCGGTTGCGCGGTGGTGGCCGGGAAGTTTCCTCCGCAATGAAGTCAAGTTGAAGACGACAATGGGTATTTTCGTAATATTCAGCGATGGAGCTTCTATTACGTATTGTGATGTCAGTGGACGAAACTTTGGCCATGACTTTGACGATGTTGTGTGAACACGTGTTTTAATTCTAAAATGCTTTGGTTATTTGGTTCGTTAAGTTGTTGACTTTAAGTTTCCAATGTTGTGTTGACACGTGGTTTTAATTTCTAAAATGCTTTGATTATTTGGTTAGTTAAGTTGTTGACTTGGACTCTCTATTTGTGAACTAAATCCATACGCCGTTTCTCTTATTATAACAACACTATTCATTTAGTCTTGTTTTTACGCCTAAGAGCATCTCCATTGGTGAACCTTTTTGGGGGTTCATAGCAATTTTTTAATAATTTTTTGTTTTTAATGAATAATGAAGAACTTTATATATTTTTTTTCTCTTCCATTAGTGAACTTTCTAAGGGGTTCATAAAAAAAAAATAATAATATTTTTTGTAAATATTGATTTGAACTTTTTATTTATTGTAATTATAATTTTAAACATACAATAATTATAAAACATACAATAATAGTTAATTACATGAATTTTAAGACATACAATAATAGTTTATTACATGAATTTTAAGACATACAAAATATAAATACTAAAATCGAAAAACGTTTAGTTCTAATCTTGAGAGGTACCAAATTTGTGCCATATATTCTCAATTAAATCAGCTTTCAAATGTTGATGTATCTGTTTATCACGAACTTGATTCCGAATGCCAATCATATTGCCGAAATTAGTAGGCATATCCGTAGAATACGAGAAATCCACCTGTGAAGTTCTGCTCACTTGTCCTTGTTCGAACTGAGATATATCAAACTGAGTGCATCGATCTCGTTCGTCTTCTACTATCATATTGTGAAGTATGATACATGCTCTCATAATCTTTCCAATTTTTTCCTTATCCCAAATAAGAGCGGGGTTTTTAACAATTGCAAATCGAGCTTGCAATACTCCAAAAGCACGCTCGACATCTTTTCGGACGGATTCTTGATATGTAGCAAATAACGATGCTTTATGACCTTGAGGAATTGGAATAGATTGGATAAAAGTTGCCCATTTTGGATAAATACCGTCTGTGAGGTAGTACGCCATATGATACTTGTGTCCGTTGACAAAGTAATTAACTTTTGGAGCTCGACCTTGTAATATGTCATCAAAAACAGGTAACCGATCAAGAACATTAATATCGTTTAAGGTACCTGGAGGTCCAAAAAATGCGTGCCATATCCAAAGATCTTGTGATGCTACAGCCTCTAAGACGATTGTCGGCTTTCCTGAACCACGTGTATACTGCCCTTTCCAAGCGGTAGGGCAATTCTTCCACTCCCAATGCATACAATCGATGCTTCCTATCATCCCAGGAAACACGCGTATCTCTCCAATATCGAGTAGTCGTTGAAGATCTTCTGGTGTGGGTCTTCTTAGATACTCATCTCCAAACAAATGTATTATTCCTTCAGTGAATTGTTCCAAACATAAAATTGCAGTACTTTCACCAAGTCGGAGATATTCGTCAAACGCGTCTGCCGCACAACCATATGCCATCATACGAATTGCTGCCGTACACTTTTGTAGTACAGATAGACCAAACCTTCCGGCTGCATTTCTTCTACGTTGAAAGTATGGAACTTCATGGGAGAGGCGATCAACAATACGCATGAACAAGGGCTTGTTCATTCGAAAACGGCGTCGGAATATATGAGACGGGTATGTAGCATCTTCACTGAAATAGTCGTTCCATAACTGGTTGTGGCCTTGTTCGCGTTCTCTTTCAACATATGCTCGTTTCTTCTTCGGCTTTGTTGCTGCTTGACACTCAAGAACGGCGTTGAACGTATCATCTAAATGTTGATCGAATACATCATCAAAAGCTTCTTCTATTGAATCATCAAAAGCATTGGTTGAAGATGAAGCCATAATTGTAAGATGAAGAAGAGAATGAGAATTGAAGTGAATAAGATACAAAGTTATAGTTTGTAATTGAGAATTGAAGAAGAAGAGAATAAGTTTGTAATTGAGAATTGAAGAAGAATATAATAAGTTTGTAAACGAGAGAAGAAGATTAGAAGTGATAGTTTGTAAACGAGAGAAGAAGATACAAAGTGATAGTTTGTAAACGAGAGAAGAAGATACAAAGTGCAAAAGTGATACAAAGTCTGAAAACAACATGAGAGTTTAAGTAGCCGATAGAAAGTAATACATAGTGAAACTACAAAACAAAGCTACAAAGTGACACCCGTGATACAAAGTGAAACTACAAAACAAAGCTACAAAGTTTGAAAACAACACCCGTGATAACATGTCTTCTCTAGTCACACCCGTGATAGCGTGTCTTCTCTAGTCACACCTGCTTATTGGAGCAAAGGAAGACAAAGAAATGAGTTAAAAGAAGGTTTTGATTAATGGACAACAAGTCAAAAACAACACACCCTCACAACACACATGGAGAAAAGGAAGACAAAGAATATAGACTAACAACACAACAAACACATAATAGTTCATCGAACACAACAAGTAAAAAAACAAAGAACACATCAAAGTTATAACAAAGAACACATCGAAGATATAGCAAGAACACTTACTATTACACACTATGACAACATCTTAGAAATTAGTTTAATTTTCAGATCCATTTCTATATGAGAAAGTGGCTCGGTTTTTGCAAGGAGAATCTCAAGCAATTTTTTCTTATGGAGATTGTCTTTCATTTCCATATCCAATTTTTTTATATCCCACATGCTTTGTAACTCTGCCAATGCCTTCCCCTCTTCTTTTCCACTCCTTTTACCTTTACCAGCTTTAGAAGCCTTAACACCAGGAGGTCTACCTTGCGAAACATCCTCTTGCCCTGAACCCTCCTCTTGTGAAACTTTCCTTCGTTTATCCTGTCCACCATCTTTAACATAAGCAGTGGAGCACCATTTCTGATTAATGGGTCTTTGCTGGTGTTCAACCAAGCACTTATGAGGATTACATCCTCTTTCGGCGACCACTTCCTCCTTTCTTTAGGATCATCAACACCAAGAGTTGGCTCATGAGAACCTTGGCTGCTAAACCGAGGAAGTTCTGATGATCCAAGGTCTATAGTTTGGGAGTTTAAGAGGTTAACAAAGGTGTTTGAAGAAAATGGGTTCGTAGAATCCATTTAGTTGTTGGAAAATGTTTTGAAAGGTGTTTAAGGTGATAAGTGTTTACTGTGTTTTTAGTGATCACACAGAGATTTATGAAAAGAACTATAACTATTTAACCTACTCTTAACTACCAAGCATTGATAACACATCAAGTCCTAATACAAGCATTGATAACACATCAACAATCACCAATACGAGTAACTAATAGTTAGGATAACAAGTCAGCATTCAATAGTTAGGACAACTTAACTAATAGTTAGGATAACTAATGCTCATATAATCAAAAACCAGAATGCTCATATCCACAATGCTCATATAATGCTCATATAATATAAATCCATTACCTTGATTCTTCCCCCACATGGGCACTGTCTTGGAATCCCGTACTGGGCATCGGCTATGAACCCAAGCCTGTCTGCGTGTTCCTTCATCTTCTTCATATCCCTCCTCTCATGTTTCTCTATGTATGGATCCATAACCTAATCAAGGAAGAAGCAAGACGAATCAAGGACGAATCAAGGAAGAAGGAAATGAAATCAAGGAAGAACAAAGACAAAAACAACAAAGACAAAAACAACTTCAATCTAAGTTCCAAAAATTTCCCTAAATCGCAAACGAAAAATCTATAACACAAAGGATCAGTAACCTAATCAAGGAAGAAGAAGACGAATCAAGGAAGAAGGAAATGAAATCAAGGAAGAACAAAGACAAAAATAACTTCAATCTAAGTAAACGATAATTTCCCAAATTCGCAAACCTAAAATCTAAAACAAAATGGATTCACTAACCAGAGAAGGAAGGAGACGATCTTCGTTTATCTATCGGAATCTCAAACAGAAGACGAAAGCATAATCGATTCAAGAAAAACCCAAAATCATACAAAATCGCAAATCAAATCGCCAAAAACCCTAACTCTCTAGTTTACAAAAGAAATTGGTCGCAAGACCAAAAGAAAATGAAGTGTGAGAAAACCTCTGTCTCAACCAGACTCTCTCAACAAAAAAGAAAAAAAAAACTGGACCACTCTTCTTGCGCCACGTCGCTGAAGAGATTGTATGAAAGAGCTTCTTCGCTAAGGAGCGGTTCACCGAAACTAATCGATTTTTCATTTTTTTTTTTTTCACTTTTTGCCTATGATTATGTGACATACTTTGCTTAAATCCCCCAATGGAGATGCTCTAAGATTGATAAAACAATGTCTTTAAAAAATAAAAAAAAAACAATAATTTCATTCAAAATGGACATAACAATAATATGATATTCTAATGCAACTGTGATGTAAAATCCAAGGGATATCTCACAAGTTAGAGCTATGGAACCAAGTGAATGGCCGAGAGGCTCTCTTTGTCTAAATCAATGGATGGATGATGATCATGCGAATCAAGGATGGATCGAATTACACCACACAATCGATGATAAGGCTGTGATAAGTCGGATTGAACTCAAGAACAAATGAGAAACCACTCAATGCTCAAGAACTTGTACGGCAGCAACTTAAAGAAGAAAATGCTCTCTTTATTGATTAGGGTAAATGGTTGTGTAACTTCAACTATCACAAGAGCTTTATAAATAGCTCGTCGACCTCGACATCTAAATGAAAACGCAAAGCATTACAAAGATGGAATAAAATTACACATTAAAAGAACTAAATTAAAGCTTAAAACAAAACACACAATTTAACTAAAGAAAACAAAACGCAAAGCTTAACTAAAGCACCTGCAAAAAAAAGAAAGTCGTGAGTTTAAACGAAAATAAAACAAACACTCACCTTGCTGTCGTTTTGATGATCTTGGGACTTAGTCGTTTTGAACTTGAATGGTGAAGTCACAGATAAACCTTGATGAGCCTTTAAAAGGGGCCATTCGGCCGTTGGGTCGGGCCAAATGACTGTTGGTGCCATTAGTCATGTGAGGCTTGAATCTTCATGGTCTTGATGTCCATTAGGCTGGTCCATATATCTTGGTCAAGTTTTGGTCGAGTGACTTCACATTTTGTCCGAGTGAAATCGTCGTTGGTCAGCTGGAACTTTCTCTCGGCTAAATCCATCGCGAGCTGGTCGAGAGCTAGTTGGTCCAAACGCTTGGTGATGTCTTCCAAGCTGCTTTGGTTGATCAGAATGTCCATTGCATTGATGAATTCTTCTCTTAGCTTCCTTAATCCAGATCTGGTCTGTGGTGGATTCTTCATGGTCGGGAACTGGTCGAGGCTCGTACCGGTATCGGGTAAAACTGATTCCTCGCGGTCGGTACGGTCTAGTTGGTTATGGTCGATGTCCTCATCAAATTGCCACACAACTATTTAACATTTTGACAAAACAATCATAAGTTGATGCAATGATGCTTAGTCGATTTAAGGTTTCTATAATACTATATTAAGCTCTCCATATACCCGTGATTTAGAATTTAATACTTTATAACCCATAAAAATTGTTAAAAAATGGAAAACAATATTAGATCACTCGTGAAATTAAATAAAGTAAAATTGAGAACGCCGATATGAAATCACACACTATTAGAAAAGCCTAACAAAATCAAATTAAATTTTGTCACATGTTTACAAATATTTAGTTTTTCACTATTCATATTTGAATTATGTTAGTTAGCTACTCGTATATCTGTTTTTTTTTTTAACTTTGATGAATTAATTCTCATATTTTTATTTGAATTATATTTATTATTTTTTGTTCTTTAATAATANTTACCTTTTAAGATTATGAATCAGTTATAAATTTTTTTGAATTTTTTCTTTTTTTATTAACTTTGGATTTTGGGATATATTTACATTTTTCTTTTTTATTTATTAAGTAAATGTTGGGGATAAATAATTTCTCATGAGATCAGCGAATCAAAAAGTAACACGTGTCATAATAGATTAGACGTTCACTTATCTTAAAAGTGCACCACCTCGAGAGGGTGCGGTTACAAGACTAGGTGATTGAACCCCATGATAGGATAGGACAAGTGGTATAAATGTGTCACCATAAATTAGACGGCCATTTGACCTAAAAACGTGCCACTTTGAGGGGGTAAGGTTACAAGGGTAGGTGGTCGACCCTTAGGACATGTCATTAACCACCACATTCTCCCAAAATCGTTCCCGAATAGCGGGAGTGAGAAATAAGGGGATGAGTGGTCCCGAAATAATGAGAAGTCACCTCTTTCTGAACCCGCCAACTCGAGCCATGTTACCTAGAAAGTGCGGTAGTAGGGAGATGAGTGATTCATGCAGGTACATGTCAACTTCCCTTCAACACCAGCACAAACCGGGCAACAATGTTGCCCCAGAAGGTAAAACCTCAGATAACCGGGTAGTGATACCAGGGAAGGTAAGAGGAACATGATATCCCTTACCAGGATATCGGGAAGGTAAAAGGAGTTTAGCTCACACGAGTCTTTTCTCATTTTCCCTACATAGATATCACTTTGTAATTCGAACTATTCCCGCCCAAAGACTTGGCGGAAGATTCACGCTACGCGGTTTCAGGGATAGAAACGGACGAAAGCGACATAATACATAGCCTCGAGAGGCGTGTAGTATGGGACGAACAGACCATGCGGCACCAAATCCGCGAAACGTAGAGCAAAGACGACTCGGTGTGGGATAGAGTCGTTCGTTGGCAGGTTTAGACGCACGAAAAGCATTTAAGTACGACATACAAGGAGCCAACTCAGATAATCCAACGACCTGACCCGACCAAGGGAAATACGACCCGTATACGATCCGGGGCAGGTATACTCTATAAAAGTCTTTTGCGCTCCACGAGAGCAGGGGACAAACTTTTCTAGCCTAAAATCCTCTACTCTTAAAAAAGACTATTTTTCTCTCGATAGTGCACGAGACCTTTTTGGGACTTCCCGACACCGAAAAGCATTCTATCTCTGGCTGTTCCTTGGCTGGAACCACCTCAAATCTCTCATCTCTCCCACCTTATTGATGCGTACATAATTTAACTAAGCTTGAAGTTTTAAATTTATAACCCTAAAAGTCTGCAAGTGCACATACGTGCATTGTAGTACTTAGGGGTCGAACCACATAGATTTTGTTATTTCGGTACGAATCAATCTGATACTTAAATCAAACTAGAACAAATCGATGGGGGTTAGTTTTGTGTTACTAAAATCTAACCTAGAAAGCAGATAAAGCGAGGTTGTAAACAATTAAACGAAACGTTGGGCAATCGGGAGCTCTCTAGGAATCATGGTCCATTAGCATAAGCAATTAATTAGGATTTTTAAAGCGACTTTTGTCGTCCATTGGTTCTTGAACTTAGAACACGAAAATATGTGTAGCCTACTCTCGTACACCCTACACACTTATAATTTATATACTCGACCAGTAGCTTTCGTCTCTGCCCGCGCAGAAAATTATGATGAGAAAAACAAGTTCGTTAAAGCTCACAATCCCTCTACAAGTATGCTTTCGTATCTTGTAACGGAATTGCTTGCCTACCCTAGTTCAAGCATATAGATCCATCACTTTCGTGGTTCTAAAAATACATAAGTTCAGTTCCAAGGTGATTAACCAAGCAAACATGCGTTAATAATAAGAATAGAACGAAAAACCCTAATCGAAGTCTTAATCTAAAACTTAATGATAAATCGATCCATGAGAGCCCCTCGGGATCCCTATGCCCAACGAGGGAACTACTCAATCATAACGTAACAAAACATCATAAAAGTAATAAATGATTGCATAAATAGAGAAATAAAATAGTGAAGAACGAAAAACATGGATGAAGACGGAGATCGAATGATGATCTCCTCGTGCCTCCTCCTCTTCTCGGTGACAACTCTCTATCTCCTTGCTGGTCAAGAACGAGCTGCCCTCTTAGAATGACCTAAAACGAGCATATATAGCCTTCTCCTTCGTCGGGAACGTTTAGGGTTTAATTAATAAGTGACGGGATTAACTCGGGCTTGAAAATGGGCTTCGGGATCGAAACAGGAGCTGGCCGCGGGTCCAAGGCTTCTGACCGCGGTGAACCACTCCTTGGCCGTGGGCGCATCTCCTCTGACCGTGGCGGCGCTCCTCTTGGCGGCGGGCGCAGTGTCTCTGCCCGCGGTGGCTCTACTTTAAGGCAGCTTCGTCTGCCTTTAGTGCTTCGGGAATATTTGAAGATCTAATCATTGGAATGTCTCCAAACTAATTGCATTTGAAAGCTGGTTGTGTCTCCTTTGTTGTGTCCAAATTTGGGAATGATCGGGCGGTGAGAAGGTCTTCTTTGATTGCAAGATTTCTGACGGTCCAAGTTTATTCAAAATCGTACTTTTGCTCCGAAATGCACTCTTTTATCCCAAGGTATTTTAAAACTCTAAAACATGGAAATCAATTGAAACGGAGTTAAAACACATGCAAAAGATATTAAAGTGATCCATAAAAATGGTCAAAAACCGGTGTTATCAACTCCCCCAAACTTAGATATTTGTTTGTCCTCAAACAAAACATAAATCTAACCTCAGAAAGAAATTTTCGAAAACGTATGAACTAACAAAATCTCAGTGACCGTCCTTTTAAACCATAACCAACGTAATGAATCAATCGGGACTTAGTTTAGAAAATTCTCACCAAAGTACTGCAACGCTAGTCCACGGTATCCGTCATGCGGAAATCTAACCACTTAAACCCTATCACCACCTCGCCATCATCTCCGACCTTGCCACCTCGCCATCATCTCCGACCTCTCCACCTCGCCATCATCTCCGACTTCACCATCACCACCTGGCCATCATCTCCGACCTCACCACCTCGCCATCATCTCCGACTTCACCATCACCACCTCGCCATCAGTAGCGGATGTAGAGCATAAGTGGGTGTGGCATGTGCCCCACCCTATTTTTTTGTTATAAGGAATTAGTGTTAATATATGTAAAATGCATTTAGTTTAAATATTAGTTATAAAAAATTATTCATGTGCCCATGCTAAATTAAGTTCTGGATCCGCCCCTGCTCGCCATCATCTCCGACTTCACCATCACCACCTCGCCATCATCTCCGACCTTGCCACCTCGCCATCATCTCTGACTTCACCATCATCTCCGACCTCGTCATCTCTGACCTTGCCATCATCTCCGACCACGTTCCAACACGACCAAAGACATGACGACCATGGCAAAGGAGACGACCTAACGATCACGAGGTTAAGACGACCTCACCATCACGATGACGAGCCAGACAACAAAACATACCGAACATAACCCACGCCGACCATGAAACATGAGGACAAGAACGAGCTTACGACAAAAAATAACATGCATAACAAATAGCTTGCATGCCAAGCAACATCAACATGCATGCACGACCAATAATCACGTACGCCACGATGACGAGAAGAATAACGACGACGAGCCATGCAAGCCGACCAACTCATCGAGGAAGACGAACTAACGACGAGAAGCTCGACATCGGACATGCCGACCACGGACACGCCGCCCACGGACACGCCGACCACGGACATGCCGATCAAGGACACACCGACCATGAGAGGGACACGACCTCACTCTCAACTCCACGACCACGAACGTCCCGAACGCCAACCAACTGTGAATTACGATCTGGCTTGATCCCCAGTCCGGGGTATGTAGGCAGCCCTTCGAGTCATAACCATAAATCATTTCTTCTTCTCATTTGCCACTACAAGAAAGTAGCCGGTCGGGAAACCATCGGGAAACGGCTTTCCGGACGGATTTCCGACTGATTTGTCCTGTCGGGACGGGACTATCGCGTCGGAAATCAAAAATCATCGGAAATTGGTCGGGAATTTCCGACGGATTCCCGACCAACGATTTTCTTGACGATTTAACGACGATAATAAGAGTCGGGTAATACCCGACGATATTCCGACTAAAGTTCGATGAGCAAATTCCCGACAAATTCCCGACTGGATGTTTCTCGACCAAATCCCGACCATTGATTTTCCCGACAATTTACCGACGATAGTAAGCGTCGGGTAATACCCGACGACATTCCAAATAAATTCCGATGAGCAAATTTCCGACTGATTTCCGACTGGAAGTTTCCCGACCAATTCCCGACGGGTCGTTAAAAACAATATTTTAAATTTTTTTGAAAAATAATGATTTTTGATTAATTAATTTAAATTAAATTAATTCGAAAAAGAAAATTAAAATTAAATATAATAAATGTTTTAAAATAAAATTGTTTTGAAATAAAAAAATTGTTTTGAAATTACAAAAACATTAAAATTAATTCCCCGATCCCGTTCCCGATCCCATTCCCGTTCCTGGCCCCGTTCCTGGCCCCGTTCCTGGCCCCGTTCCCCTTCTTCCCGTTCCCGGGAAATCCGAGAACTTCGCTTTCATCCAATCCGACATGCTAGCGATATCCGAACTTGCCTCTGTAAGCTCCTCTTGCGTAGCACCTAGCTAACTTGATTTTGGTGTTCGCTTTCGCCGCCTCCAAAGCTTCTACTTTGGACCTCAGCTCTTCATTCTGCTGGACGAGATCTTCAGAGAAATAAGAAGAATCCAAAGCCTCGGCTTCCATTACCGGGATCTTACCCAAACCCCCGCGACGCCGCCATTTTTTATCAAAGGGAGATTCTTGTAGAAAATTAAAATAAATTAGAACATTATAAAATTATAATGTAAATCTAAATGAAAACAAAAAGAAAACTTACGTTGATAACAAGACGGTTGACTTCTTCACGCGTCATCTCGAAGGAAGAGGAGGACTCGCCTTGTGACTGATGGGTCAACACGGTCTTCTTCTTCGTCACGTTCTTGTAGATCTCCCTCATTAGGGGATCCTGAATAACTCCGTTTGTCTTGTTCGTGTGGCACGTCTTCATCAAGTCCAAGTGATTTGGACGCACACTTCCGGCCTCATTTGCCTAAAAAAACAAATAAATTTAAATATGAATTAATAATTTAACAATTAAATATAGAAAACAATGTAAACAATAAAAGATTACCATTTGTATTTCTCGGGTCCGGAAGCTGCTTGAACCGGAGTTGTGGACGTACTGTCCCTTCCCGGAGCGATCACTCTTTCGGTTTCCCGAATTAGTCTTCGAGGTTTTCTCTGTCGCTGGGTTTTGCCAATAAGGTCTGTAGACATCCCAAACTTCCGGATTCCAGCCTTTCGACTTGTCTTGGCCGTTTCTCCACTTTTGCTTCCACTCGTTCATGTTTCTCTTGAACTGCGTACGCGCCTCCTTCATAAACTCCTTTTCAACTGTGGTCGTGTCGGAGTGGTGCCATGTAAACTCTTGCTAAGAAAACATAAATAAAAAAACTTATCAAAATTTTTAAAAAACATATAAATATGAAAAAACAAAATAGTAATTTACAACTTACCGCAAATTGTCTAAACCAAATTTGCTTCACCTCATACGAGATATCTGAAAACTTCTTGTACGGTTTGTCGAGGAGCGAATGCAACATCCTCAAAATGGACTTGCTAATCCCGTTGTTCGATATACCAAACCTACAAAAAAGAAAAACTATAAACAATTTGACATTAGAAAAAAAAAAAAAAAATATATATATATATTTATACCATGTCGATCTTCCAATTAGACGTCGATCAAGCCGGATGTGCAAGTCCCGGCCTGGTTGTTGGACTAACTCCTCGATGGACATGATTTGAGGAGCTTGACTGTGCGACTCCGGGACATTCGATACCCCTGGACTTTGTGGTTTCGTGCCTCGAGTCGAACCACCGCTATGTTGATGTGGTTGCAGCCCTCGAGACGAACCACCGAGACGCCGAGGCGAATGTTATCGAAACCCTCGTACGACATCGAAAAAAAAACGCAAACTTTGTTAGAAGTCAGAAATAATAAAAAATATTTAAAAAAACCAAAAATATTACCAAAAACCCACCAAAAATTCTGAAAATTCTCAAAACGGTTTTTTTATGAAAATTATCAAAATTCATAAAATATTATGGAAATTATGAAAAAGTTATTAATTATAACAAAAATAATGAAAATGTTTTATATAACATTTAAAATGCTAAATTAAATTATATTATGAAAACGTTTTATGTAACATTAAAAATTTATAATTTTGTTTATTTATGAAAATTCTGAAAATTATGAAAAAATCTCAACTTGTATGAAAATTATGAAAACGTTTTATATAACATTAAAAATGGTAAAAACGTTTTATATAACTATTAAAAATGGTAAAAACGTTTTATATAACTATTAAAAATGGTAAAAACGTTTTATATAACTATTAAAAAAATTATTTTATATAACATTTAAAAAAATTAAATTAAACAAATCTAAAAAAAATTTTACAAAAAATTATTATCTAAACTAAAATTTATAACCTAAACAAAAATCTAACCACAAATCAACAAATCTAATCACAAATCCTACAAATCTAACCACAAATCTAACCACAATCTCACAAATCCCACAAACTAACAACTTAATATTCTTACATGGTGAAGGCTAGAAGAAGGCGGCAGCGGAGGAGGGACGGCGTCTCCGGCGAACGGCAGGACGGCGGCTCCGGCGACCATATTAAGAACAAGAGAAGAAATTAGATTTAAAAGAAGAGAAGAGGAAGAGAAGAGGAAAAGAAGAGCAAGAGAAGAGGAAGAGAAGAGGGAGAGAAGAGGGAGATAAGAGAAGGAGAAGAGATTACCGGCGAGGTTGAGAGAGAGCGGCGGCGAGAGATCGGTCGGCGAGAGAGAGAATCGGTGTGGAAGATGAAACAAACTGAGGAAGAAGAAGAGATCTCGTTTGATAATGATCTATTGATTTCCGACCGTCTATTCCGGTCGGGAATTAGTCGGAAATCAATTAATAAATCCCCAAATTAGTTTGTTTGGCGGTCAATTTTCGCGGGTATTTTTTTCAGTGGGGTCGGAAATCGGTCGGAATTTCCGACGAAATTCCGACCGATACATAAAATTGCATGCTCTCTGATCGGATTTACAAGTGTATAAACACTTAGCAATTTTCGAAAATTTTCATATCGGTCGGAAATCGGTCTGGAATTTCCGACCGATTTCCGACTATATAGGGTTTAGGGTATGAAATACTAAATTTTCATACCGTATAAGGTTTAAGAAACATGTAAACATCTTATGTCTAACAACTATCTGGCAAGGTAGACATAAAATAAAGTATATGATGTTTGATATGAATCGAAATGAGATCAAGTTTAACCTTTCATAACGAAACATATAACTTATACTTACACTTTTTGGTTTCTTGTAGGTTTTTTAGTAGATTCTCCAAAATAGTAAATCTTAAGATAGATGGACATTGAATTCTTTCAAAATATCATATCTAACCCTAGCAAACATAGCCATAATAAAAAATTTGCCGTTTGAGGTTTCGAAACACCAAATGGTCGGAAATACCGACTGATTTCCGACCAATTGATAACCACATGTGCCTTAATAAAATCAACACGTTTATGTTGAGTCTGATGAAACTTTTCCGACCATATTCCGACCAATCAAAGTATACGGCCGGGAAACGGTCGGAATTACAGATTAAATGTTTTTAAAAATTCGTACAATTAATTAAAGCAGATGAAAAAGTTTCTAAAATTTGTTACTTAAAAATATATGCATTAAAAAATTTGTTACAAATTTATTCTGAGTCCGATGAATAATCTGAAGTAGCTGAATCGGAATCCTCATTAATTAAAAATATTCTTACAATTTATTAATAATGCGAAGATCGAGAAATTTTTTAAAAATGTGTTACTGAAAAATTAACGCATATAAAAACAATTTGTTACAAATTTATTCTGAGTCCGATGAATAATCTGAAGTAACTGAATCGGAATCCTCATTAATTAAAAATATTCGTACAATTTATTAATAATGCGAAGATCGAGAAATTTTTTTAAATGTGTTACTGAAAAATTAATGCATATAAAATTTTTTGTTACAAATTTATTCAGAGTCCGATGAATAATCTGAAGTAGCTGAATCAGAATCCTCATCAAATTCTCCTATCTCTTCTTCAGAATCCTCAAATAATTCGCTCATACCGGTGAAGTCAACCACAAGGTCAACCTCAAGAGAATGCTCGATTTCACCTAAGTTACCAATTGGAGTTTCCTGTTAAGGGTCATGCTCGGAAACACCATATATCATTCCTTTTGGTTGTATCGACGTTATTGCAATCCACGGGTCTTGCTTGTTCCTAACTCGGGGGTATCGAATGTAGGAAACCTGGTCCACTTGTGCAGCAAGAATAAATAAATCGTATTTCCGATGCCGCTTTCCAGAGTGAACATATGTTACACTGAATTCGTCCTGACATAGACCTTCCACTGGATCACACCAATCGCAATAGAACACAATGCACTTCAAACTAATCATTCATGGATATTTGACTTCTAATATTTCGCGGAGTATACCGTAGTAGATAAATTCTCTGGATGTAGACGATATACCGTAATTGCATGTTGTCCTTGAGCTCCCTTCACGATAAGCCGTAAAAGCATACCCCCGAGTGCAATACAGCGGATAAACACTTGGAATAAAAGTAGGGCCACACACCATCTCAACTAACCACGTGGGAATCGATGTCCCAATAGTAGTCATCTGATCAACCTGTACAAATTGTGGACAATCATAAACAATATGTGCTAATGTAAGCATGTGCAATTTAGTTAAATTGAGGGAAATCGAGCACTTACGTAATATTGCAACCAATTCGAGAATTCATTCTGTTTACGGACCGCAAGCTCATCCTCTGTGCAATTTGGGAACCAATTACGAATTTGGTCCATGTATATCCTGTGAATAAAACAAATACATTATGCAAAATACTATCAAGGATTTTTGGTAATTACTAAACGTATCAAAATCAGGCACGTACCTCTCATATTCCTAAACGTCGTCGCAGTTTCTCAGAATATATGTATGCAAATGCCTTTGTTCCTCCTCCGTTAGTCGCTGAGGCCTCCCTTTTCCACTAAGCCTTCCAATTTGTGCAAATAGATTTGGGACATAGACCGGATACGGCGGTTTTTCTCCTCCATCATCATGTCGTGCAGATCGTCTACTTTTAGTCTTGACCGAAGATGGAAAGTAGTAGCTCACAAAGTTGGATGCTTCTTCATTAATGCTCTATGCAACAATAGAACCCTCGAATCTTGCAAGATTTTTCACCTTCTTCTTTAGGTGGAACATATACCGCTCAAAAGAATACATCCATCGATATTGAACAGGCCCACCAAGTGCTGCTTCCCTAGGGAGATGAATAGGAAGATGTTCCATAACATCAAAAAATGCTGGTGGAAATATTTTCTCGAGGTTGCATAGGAGAACCGGTATCTTCTCCTCCAGGTTTCGGATACCGTCTGCTGTAAGTGATCTCGTACATAGATCCCGGAAGAAAGCACCGATCCCTGCATAAATGATAAAAAAATTTAGCAAAATTTAGATAATATATATATATATATCAAACTATATATAGTTTTGTAAATGTACCTGCAATAGCTCCATGGACGTTTCTAGGAAGAAGACCGGCAAAGGCAAATGGAAGGAGGCGTTGCATGACAACGTGACAATCATGACTCTTCATCCCTGAAAACTTCCCTTCTCCAATATTAACGCAATTACGAAGGTTAGATGCGTATCCGTCTGGGAATTGAACACTATGCGTAATCCAGTCGAAGAACTCCTCCTTTGAAGGCTCATCCAAACGGAAAGCGGGGGGCAATGATTTTCCGTTCGCCATTACATGGAGGTCCTTCCGCGAACAAATATCTGGCAAGTCCAATCTGGCCTTCAAATTATCTTTCGTCTTCCCTTGCACATTTAGAATAGTATTCATGATGTTGTCAAAAAAGTTTTTTTCAATGTGCATGACATCTAGATTATGGCGCAGCAGATGGTTCTTCCAATATGGCAAATCCCAAAAAATACTCCTCTTGTTCCAATTGTGGTACTCGCCACAACCGTCTACGGGAAAATGACCATTACCACCACATAAAACCGTCTTCTCAGCACCAAAATCTCTCAACTGAGTGATGATGTTATTCCCATCCGGCTCAGGAGGTGGACCATCAAATACTTTTTTACCCTTTCTAAACAATGTCGTGCTCCGACGATATGGATGATCATGCGGTAGAAATCGTCGATGGCAGTCGAACCAAGAAGTCTTTCGACCGTGCTTTAACTGGAACGCATCAGTGTTATCTTGACAATAAGGGCACGCCAACCTTCCATGAGTCGACCATCCAGATAGCATGCCATATGCTGGAAAATCACTTATGGTCCACATAAGTACCGCACGCATCGTGAAATTCTGTTGGAGAGAAACATCGAACGCTTGAACACCATCTTTCCATAACATTTTCAACTCGTAAATTAATGGCTGCAAGAAAATATCAAGGGATCTCTTAGGATGCTCCGGTCCGGGGACGAGAATCGTGAGGAACAAAAACTCTCGTTTCATGCACAAATTAGGCGGCAAATTGTAAGGTGTGACGATTACTGGCCACAATGAATATTGCCTCCCATGTTTCCCAAAAGGGTTGAATCCATCTGTTGATAACCCGAGGTATACGTTCCTTGGCTCATACGCAAAACTAGGATAGACCTCTTGAAAATGTTTCCACGCTTCTGCATCTGAGGGATGAGCAATCTCTCCATCTGAGTTATGCTCTGCATGCCATCTCATAGGTCCTGCCGTGTGCTCGGATTGATATAACCTCTTCAACCTCTCTGTTACCGGCAAATACCACATCCGTTTATGTGGAACTGGTACTCTGCCACCCGTTTCCTGAAACCGAGGTTTCTGACAAAAACGACACTTGAGACGGTTTTCGTCCTTTCTCCAGTAAATCATACAATTGTCGATGCACACATCTATCATCTGATACGGCAATCCAAGCCCAGCTACAAGTTTCTGAACCTCGTAGTATGAAGCCGGTGAGATATTATCTTCAGGTAAAATATCTTTCACAAAATTAGCTATCGCATCCACACAATCCTCCGCTAAGTTGAAATCGGTCTTTATAGTCATCAACCTGCTTGCAGTTGATAAAGGCGATATTCCCTCTCTACATCCTTCGTATAATGGAAGTTTAGCTTCATCTAACGTATCAAAAAACTTCTGAGCTTCCAAATTAGGTTCCTCTGTTCTAATACCATATTGAACATACGATGGTACGTTTTCACGAAACGCATCATTCACCATCTGAACGTTTGCATCTACTTCCGGTGTTTGTTCCTCTATCCTACCTGAATAATTAAAACTACTACAATAATGTTGCACCATTGAATCAGTTTCTCCGTGCGTATACCAAACCTTGTAACCCGGCATAAACCCATTCCTATAAAGGTGATTCCATACCTCCTTAATAGAGACTAATCTATGATTCCGACATTTAGTACATGGACAATACAATTTACCGTATTCAGACGTCATGGTATTGTTTGTCGCAAATGTCATGAATTCCTCAACACCTTGTGCATACTCATCCGTCAGTTGATTCGTCGCTGGATCTTGTCGTGGTTTATCCATCCACGATCGAAAATAATCATAAGGGTTTGGATTTGAAGAAGACATTTTCTAAGNATAAAATTACACATTAAAAGAACTAAATTAAAGCTTAAAACAAAACACACAATTTAACTAAAGAAAACAAAACGCAAAGCTTAACTAAAGCACCTGCAAAAAAAAGAAAGTCGTGAGTTTAAACGAAAATAAAACAAACACTCACCTTGCTGTCGTTTTGATGATCTTGGGACTTAGTCGTTTTGAACTTGAATGGTGAAGTCACAGATAAACCTTGATGAGCCTTTAAAAGGGGCCATTCGGCCGTTGGGTCGGGCCAAATGACTGTTGGTGCCATTAGTCATGTGAGGCTTGAATCTTCATGGTCTTGATGTCCATTAGGCTGGTCCATATATCTTGGTCAAGTTTTGGTCGAGTGACTTCACATTTTGTCCGAGTGAAATCGTCGTTGGTCAGCTGGAACTTTCTCTCGGCTAAATCCATCGCGAGCTGGTCGAGAGCTAGTTGGTCCAAACGCTTGGTGATGTCTTCCAAGCTGCTTTGGTTGATCAGAATGTCCATTGCATTGATGAATTCTTCTCTTAGCTTCCTTAATCCAGATCTGGTCTGTGGTGGATTCTTCATGGTCGGGAACTGGTCGAGGCTCGTACCGGTATCGGGTAAAACTGATTCCTCGCGGTCGGTACGGTCTAGTTGGTTATGGTCGATGTCCTCATCAAATTGCCACACAACTATTTAACATTTTGACAAAACAATCATAAGTTGATGCAATGATGCTTAGTCGATTTAAGGTTTCTATAATACTATATTAAGCTCTCCATATACCCGTGATTTAGAATTTAATACTTTATAACCCATAAAAATTGTTAAAAAATGGAAAACAATATTAGATCACTCGTGAAATTAAATAAAGTAAAATTGAGAACGCCGATATGAAATCACACACTATTAGAAAAGCCTAACAAAATCAAATTAAATTTTGTCACATGTTTACAAATATTTAGTTTTTCACTATTCATATTTGAATTATGTTAGTTAGCTACTCGTATATCTGTTTTTTTTTTAACTTTGATGAATTAATTCTCATATTTTTATTTGAATTATATTTATTATTTTTTGTTCTTTAATAATATATTATTTTATCAAATTGGTAAGAAAACAAACTACACGTGTCACGATTATCTATTTTTTATTTTTGTTTAGTAACTTTACTTTTTAGGATTAATAATCGGTTATAAATATTTCTAAATTTTATTTTTTTCCCTTTTTTATTAACTTTGGTTTTTAGGATAAATTTACATTTTCTATTTTTTTTTAGTAACTTTACTTTTTAGGATTATGACTTGATTATAATTTTTTCCTTTTATTATTTATATTATGTATCTAAATCTAATTGGATATTTTTTTTACACATGGTAAAATCTGATCGATTAACTTGATACGTGTAACATTCAACTTTATATAAAGCCGAATCCGCTCAACGTGAGCATGACACGTATGATAATTATAACTCACCAGATCATGACATGTGTTAATGTCATAATATAAACTTTTCTACTGTTAGTTATTTGTTTTATAAAAATATAAAATAACCAAAAAAGGAAAAAACTAATTGTGTTTTTTTTAGAAAATGGAAACTAATAAAATAAAAAAGCAAGAGAAAAAAATAAAAACAACAAAATCAAAAAATGTAAACTATAAAATTTATATAAGATTCATAATATATAAAATTAGAAGAAAAACATTTTGTTATCGTGTGTGTGATCGTGACGTGTATCAATGTAATAATATAAATTTTCTACCGTTAGTTATTTGTTTTTTAAAAGGTAAAATAGCAAAAAAAAGAAAAAAAGAATTGTGTTTTTAAATGGAAACTAATAAAATCGAAAAAACAAGAGAAAAAAATAAAAACTACAAAATCGAAAAAATGTAAACTATAAAAATTATATAAGATTTATAATATATAAAATTAGAAGAAATTTTTTTTGTTATCGTGTGTTTGATGATTCTTTTATAAAAAATCCAATGACAAAAATTCAGAGGTTTAAACTTTAAACCTGAAATTATTACATTAAAACATAAATTTCCTAACATGTTAGTATACTTAAGTTTCAGAAGATAATTTGTTTTTATTATAAAAATTGATTTTATCGATTAGATCCAGTTTTAAGTTATATAAGATTTTAATTTGTTTTTGGAACATTTTCATTCATTTAGAGAAATTGTTTATCGGGTTTATGGGTAGTATAAATCAATTTCGAATTTTTCTTTAATTGCGAATTAGAAAACATAATTTCTTAATAGCTAAACGAGAGTCTTAATTTATAATCTAATTACACGGTTTATTACGCAGTTTAAAATTTTAAAGTATAAATGTTTTTATCCTTTATTTGCTTATCATGTGGGGCATAATCTAGTTAGTGATAGATGTTATTATAGCAGATGTAGCGGGTTTCTGGTGAACGGAGAAGTCAAGATTGTTTCAGAGATTGATGTTCTTGAAGTTATTGGTAAATTAGATGTACCAGTGGAAACTACGGAAAGCGTGGATATCAATGGGTTTCAAGTCCTTGCTTCACAGGTAAGAAAAACACTTCTAAATGTACATAGAAAACACAAGAATCAAACAAATCGTAAGAGTTCATTTCCTTGATATATATATACAGGCTGCATATATGTTTTGTGGGTTTGTTTTCATGTCTCCTAAAAATATCTATCTGATATGTCTCTCTTTTTTTTTGTTTTTTTACTTACAGGTAGAATCTGTGAACAGTTTGTTTGAAAAGCACCCAAACATTGCATCAAGTTTCCGTCCAAAGAATCCACATCTGAGAACAACATACTTGAATATCCTTCTAAGCCTGACTGAGATTGTATGCAAGTCCCCTGAGGAACTCTCCAATGGTGATCTGGCTGACGCATATTCTTCACTGAGATATGTGACAAAAGCGGGGTTTAAGTTGGAATGGTTGGAGAAGGCACTGAAAGAGGCTGGTGAGACTCGGATTCAAGAAATTAAGGAAGAGTTGAATGACTTGACGCAGAAGCGCGCAGACATGAATGCTCTGCTGGAGTTCTTAAAATGATGATGTTTGACTAGACAGTCGAGAGTTTTGGATCTAATTGGCGTTTCTGGTCTGTTTGTTTTTCGTCTTAGTTTTTTTTTAGAAAGCAATCTTCTTGAACTTGGGGAAGATCACGAGACTTGTTTTGTTATTAAGGTCTTTGTAATGTTTCTTTTATGGTACTTTATTTCTAAACGGAAAAAGTAATCAGAAATGTCTGCGTCTTAAGTCTGAACGTGTGAAGGTCTTATTAGTGGTTTAGTTTATGTTGATAATTGTTCTTTGATGCAAACATCAAGAATGACTTCAATTTGCTCACGTTTGTGAAAAGATAAAGTTAGTTAATGACTTGATATATTCAGCAGACCGTTAGTGTTTGCAAGTGTAGTTATTTTCTTTGATGAGTCAAGTGACTACATATGACACCAAATCCTCTCTTACGTTCAAAATCTTTGTCTGGCTTTGTACTTTCAAGTTTCAACTTAATCTAACTATAAAGCAGTATAGAGTCTAGATTATTTCATCTTGTTTAAGGACACCAGAGAAAAACCTAGAACATATAATGGAAGAGCCTTAGTTTGGTTCAAGGTCATTATGGTAAGTTAATTTTGTTAAATGGGCTGCTATTGACTTAATTGTGTTCGTACAATTTCCCTCTAATTAAAAACGAAATGCGTTTAAAAAAAAAAATGAAATACAGGTTAGGTTTTTTTTGTAAACTGAACTAGGTATTTAGGCAATATACAATGGTTTGGCAAAATTCCCGAACCAAACCGAAATTTCTAAAACCCGAACTGAAATTTTGAATTTGAACCGAATTATAAAATACTCCCAATTGAATAATTTTTTTTCTATATTGAATTACTTGATTCCGAACCGAACCGAATCCAAATTGTATGAAACCGAATGGAATTAACCAAACTAACCAAATTTAAAACACAAGTAATATTTGTAGTTAATTATATAAATGTACATTTAAATATATTAAATTCTACAGTGTTACTTAAAATTACTTAATTATTTTTACTTTTGTTATATTTTTTTTGTTTAAAACCAAACTAAACTCGAACCTGAATCAAACCAAACCGAATGATTTAAAACATAATCGAACCGATATAAAATTTGAGAATAGAACCAAATTCTAAAACCAAAAAATCCGAAAATGGAATAACTCGAACCAAACCGAACCAAATAACTCAATGGCCTAAACGAGTAGAGTCTAGATTCCAATTTTCTCCATTACAAAAAAATACATAATTATTAGACAAGAGAAGCCAAAAAAAAAGAAGAAGAGAGTAAAACGTAGCAAACCTCATCTCCCTCTTCTTCTTATTTTTTTGTTCGGTCTCTTTTTTCCTCCACCTGTAGTAATCGATACGCGATGGCCTCATCTTCCTCCTCCATTTTCTCCGGCGCTAAGCTCTCTCCGATCCTAGCTCCTTTTAACTCTCGAGATAGCCACCGCTCTGGATTTATAAAAGATAGCCGGAATAAAGTTAGGTTTAATCCGCAGCAGAATCGTGTTCGCGTGGAAGCTCAGTCTTTAATTCCTTATAATGGTCTTTGGTATGTTTTCTTAATCTTCAGTTTCGTCTTCTATCTATACGGAGAATTAGACTTTGAGATTGAGATGTTTATGAGAAAAATTATCATCTTTATGGAACTGAAATTAGTTCTTGGTTCAAAATATAGCCAATGATTCTTGCTTTTTCTTGTCTCAGTTGTTGAGTTTAGTTATATTTAAGCTCTTCTCCTGAAAATTTGGAGCAGTGTAATTCTAATTCTTGGTTGAATTATGGTGTTCAAAGGGCGAAGCAAACTACCAAGAGTGGACGTTGGAAGAGGAACATTGTTCTGGGACAACGAACCACTGAGACATCACTTTCTCAGGGAAGTAAGTTCTGTCTCACCTGTAAAAAGACTCAACCAGTGATCAGAAGATCATCACATAGAGCCTTTGTGGACAGAACTTCATTTAGTTTGTCAAGCTCTCCTTTAACGTCTTCTCTGGTTCGTAAGCTATACATCATTTCTCTTCTGTGTTATAGTCTTGCGTCTTTTTTTTTTTAGCTATTGTATATAACTGACTCGAACATGTGCCCAAATTTTCAGAGAAAACATTCTCAGATTCTAAATGCGACAGTTGGACCAGATGAGCCACATGCTGCTGGTACAGCCTGGCCAGATGGCATTGTTGAAGAGAGACAAGATGTGGACTTATTGCCCCCTGAGATCGATAGGGCGGAGCTAGAAGCGTTTCTTGGTGCTGAACTTCCTTCTCATCCGAAGTTGCACCGGGGAGAGTTGAAAAATGGGCTTCGGTATCTTATTTTGCCAAATAAAGTTCCACCAAACAGGTAAATTGAGTAGAATGCTTGAAGTTGGTCTACTCATCTTAATGATTGCTTCATACAACAGAATGAGATAAATAACATGGTTTCCTGTACATAATATCGAGAAATATTTTATTTTCTTAGAAAGACAACAAAGAAATATATAGGTGGGGGATATTTGTAGCCCTTATCCCATTATAGCTATTAAGGATATGATGGAAATTTGTTCAAATGCTAGATTTGAAGCACACATGGAAGTTCATGTAGGATCGATCGATGAGGAAGATGATGAGCAAGGCATTGCTCATATGATAGAACATGTTGCATTTCTTGGGAGCAAGAAACGTGAGAAACTTCTTGGTACAGGTGCCCGCTCTAATGCCTACACCGATTTCCACCATACAGTATTTCATATTCATTCTCCAACCCACACAAAGGTTTGTTATCTTGTACACCTATTGTTGTATTATTTGATGTAGCTTCTGGTTAGTCATTTTCACAGGTTTTTGTTGCCTCTGTATTTGCTAGAACAAGTATGATGCTTGTAGTAGTAGCATTGATTATGGTGCTTATGAAAATAACATTGATTTTACCAAATCACTACATTCTTTCTCTTTTTTTTCCTCATCACTCCATTTTTTCTCTCCACATCCATCCGAAGACCTCACTATATTTTTATATCTATATGTTGCACAAGGAAACATATTTCTTTATGAGCAAAAGTAATGGTTTTGTGTTGATCTTTATTTGCTTATGGACCTTGAAGTCTGTTTCTTTGTTTGAGTCGTCTGTAGATGTTATTTTGATAATTTGGAGAGCGTGTCCTTATTGGCTTGCTAATTATGTTGATAGAGTTGGACAGAGGGAATACTAGTTTCATATTAATTGAAGTGCTGAAACATTTCAGGACTCTGAGGACGACCTCTTGCAATCTGTGCTCGATGCCTTGAATGAGGTATACATCATTGATTTTGCTATCTAAGATGATGTTTTCCCATTGGATATGTCCCGAGTTTTTTCTGTACCAAAAATCAACATCCCTATATGTTTCATGGATTATTATTCATTTGTCGGACAAAATCTTATTTCTCTAATGATTACAGATAGCTTTTAACCCAAAATTCCTCTCATCTCGAGTTGAGAAAGAGAGGCGGGCCATACTTTCAGAACTTCAGATGATGAATACAATTGAGTATCGTGTTGACTGCCAGGTATTGATGAAGAATAGTTTCTATATGTCAGCATAACAGTTCTTCCTCTTGCCCAGTTTTTGGTGAATGAATAATCAGTGAGACATTGTGTTCTATATCTTAAAACTAGTTGTTGCAACATCTACATTCTGAGAACAAGCTGGGTAGAAGGTTCCCTATTGGATTGGAAGAGCAGATTAAGAAGTGGGATGTTGATAAAATTAGGAAATTTCATGAACGATGGTACTTCCCAGCGAATGCCACACTATATATTGTGGGAGACATTGACAACATGCCTCGGATAGTCCACCATATTGAAGTAGGATATCTTACATTTCTTTTCCACTGCCTTTTGTCTTTAGTAAATAAATATTGAATTTATGCTGCATAGTCTATGTTGACTGGAAATCGCTCTTGCGCAGGCTGTTTTTGGAAAAACTGGTTCGGATAATGAGGCAACACCCACTTCTCCAAATCCTGGTGCCTTCGGTGCCATGGCTAATTTTCTTGTTCCGAAGCTGCCAGCTGGTCTTGGTGGAACCTTTTCCCAAGAGAGAACAAGTACCGCTGAACAATCCAAGATCATTAAAAGAGAAAGACATGCAATTCGTCCCCCAGTCGAGCATAATTGGTCGCTTCCTGGAACCAGTGTTGATCTGAAGCCTCCACAGATATTTAAGCATGAGCTTCTTCAAAATTTTGCAATCAACATGTTTTGCAAGGTTTTTTGTTATAAACTTTTGATTTCTGTGTTTACTTTTTTTTTTCAGAAAGCTTAATATGATACAGCCAAATTGGGGTTGGTAGGTTTATGAATTGTTACGATTTTTTGGTCTTCCTGCAGATACCTGTTAACAAGGTTCAGACATTTGGAGACCTGCGAAATGTTCTGATGAAAAGAATATTTCTCTCTGCTCTACATTTCCGAATTAATACAAGATACAAGGTATGACGGTGTTAAGATGTTGCCTTTCTAAAGACAATTTTACTCGAGAAGAAAAGAACTGTTCTCATTTTCTTGTATTGTGCATTCTGTGTAGACTGTTGTAGATTAAAATGGATAACTCTTTAAATCTTACTCAATTTTTCAATTTTTTTTTAAAAAAAAAAGAGGGGTCTGTAATGGGTTGTTGAAATATAAAACTCTGTTTTCCATTGTCTTGATGTGCAATACCAAGAGTAAAAAAACCTGTTTCAGTTCATGGATCAAGCTATATTATTTATTGAAGGTTTTAGGAATCACGTGCATTGTCACTTGTCAGTAGACTCAGTACTGTCCTAGTTTTGGTGATCTTATTTTTGTACGTTTCAGAGTTCAAACCCGCCATTTACATCAGTTGAACTGGACCATAGTGATTCGGGAAGGGAAGGATGCACTGTTACGACTCTTACTGTCACCGCAGAGCCCAAAAATTGGCAAAATGCAGTAAAAGTTGCTGTCCAAGAGGTTTGTTTATTGTTTTGTTCTCATTTTTCCTCATCGTGATTACTAATTTTTTTTGTTTGGTTGGACTGATCATTTGGACTTGATGACAATGGATTGGTTGAAGAGATAAAGAACTGTTAGAAGCCATTTGTCACTTTTTATTTGCTTATGAGAATTCGTTCAGCTATGTTTAACATGTAATTCTACTTCTAGGTTCGAAGACTCAAAGAATTTGGTGTTACCAAGGGTGAACTTACACGTTACATGGATGCTCTTCTAAAAGATAGTGAACATCTTGCAGCTATGATTGATAATGTGTCGTCTGTTGATAACCTGGACTTTATAATGGAAAGTGATGCACTCGGTCACACGGTTATGGATCAGACGCAAGGACATGAGACCTTGGTTTCTGTAGCTGGGACTGTTACGCTTGAAGAGGTAGGTTTCGCAGTTCTACTTATTCTTACTAGCTTTTCTTGTAGAACGTGACACGAAAGGTGATTGTTAATTTCAAAATTCCTGGTTTTTATTATGCTCATTCGATAACTAATGGATTTTCTACACTTCATGCATATCATCCTATTATTTTATTTATTTGTTCTTCTGTTTTGATGGCTTCTTGTCCAGGTAAACACTGTTGGCGCCAAGGTTTTAGAATTTATCTCTGATTTTGGGAAGCCCACTGCACCTCTTCCTGCAGCAATAGTTGCTTGTGTTCCCACAAAGGTGCATGGTGATGGGGTTGGCGAGAGTGATTTCAATATAACTCCCAGTGAAATATTGGATTCTGTCAAATCAGGATTATTAGCACCCATTGAAGCTGAGCCTGAGGTGTTATTTCTTTCGTAACTTCTTCTTTGACTTTAACTTCGCTTAACTCAAGTATAGAACAAAGGATAGTTCTGCATCAGCCTTTTGCCTTCATCCTTTCAGCTAGAGGTGCCAAAAGAATTGATCTCTCAATTACAATTGGAAGAGTTAACCTTGCAGCGAAATCCATGTTTTGTCCCTATTCCTGGGTCAGGCGTAACCAAATTGCATGACAAAGAGACTGGGATCACTCAGCTTCGCTTATCCAATGGGATACCTGTAAACTTCAAGGTACGTCTTTCATCCATTTCCCATTGCTTGCTATTTTAAGCATCTCCATGTTGATATGTTTTTCTTTCTACATTATGACATTTTCTTCATATTTTGTACTGACTTGTGCTGTCTGCATAACAAATTGCAGTTTTAAACATTCTTTTAAAAAATATCTTTAATTTTTAGCAGAAATCATGTTACTTGGTTAGTAATTATGAGCTTGGAGGAAAAGAAACTATATAAAAATGTTACAAAATATGGTTCTGTTGAAGCATCTTGTATCGTTTTTTGTAGATATATACCCTTCTCTTGAAACTTTTCTTTTCAATATAGATATCGAAGACCGAATCTCGGGCA
This sequence comes from Eutrema heterophyllum, assembly GCA_002933915.1. Classification (NCBI taxonomy): domain Eukaryota; kingdom Viridiplantae; phylum Streptophyta; class Magnoliopsida; order Brassicales; family Brassicaceae; genus Eutrema; species Eutrema heterophyllum. Next base: position 406,638 of record PKMM01025408.1, read on the forward strand.
GGTGTCATGCGGCTTATTGTTGGTGGTGGACGAGCTGCTGAAACTTCTGATTCCAAAGGAGCTGTGGTTGTTGGTGTTCGTACACTCAGCGAGGGTGGTCGAGTTGGAGACTTTTCAAGGGAGCAGGCAAGTGAAGCTGTTGACAACTGCATTGTGATTTTTTTATATAGTACTAAGAAAAGGATATGAACTAAGCTGAAAGCTATGTAATTTCCGTCTAGGTGGAGCTTTTCTGTGTAAATCATTTAATAAACTGCTCGTTGGAGTCAACTGAGGAGTTCATTGCCATGGAGTTCCGATTTACTCTGAGGGACAATGGAATGCAAGCAGCTTTTCAGCTGCTTCACATGGTGCTTGAGGTATTAGGTTATAACTCATAAGATTGAAAAATGCTGTGCAACATTTCTGACCCTTGTTTTCTTATTAATTCGCTGGTCAAGAGTGTTTTCTTTTATCCGCTTGTTCTTTCCTTTTTTGCTGATAAATGGTGGTGATTTCTGGCATGCAGCATAGTGTCTGGTTGGAAGATGCATTTGATCGAGCACGGCAGCTATATCTTTCGTATTATCGATCAATTCCTAAAAGCTTGGAGCGTGCGACTGCTCATAAACTCATGACCGCGATGCTGAACGGTGATGAGCGCTTTATTGAGCCAACCCCTAAGTCATTACAGAACTTGAATCTAGAATCTGTGAAAGATGCGGTCATGAGTCATTTTGTTGGGGACAATATGGAGGTGATATCTCAAACTTGAAAGCTGATATTTGCTTGAGTAATGTTAATTTTATTTGAATTTTCATTAAATTTTCTGTGGTTTCCTTCAGGTAAGCATTGTGGGGGACTTTTCAGAGGAGGAAATTGAGCGTTGCATCCTTGATTACCTTGGTACAGTTAAAGCTAGCCATGATTCTGCGAAACTACCAGGATCTGAGCCTATCGTGTTTCGGCAACCGACAGCTGGCTTGCAATTTCAACAGGTTTGGAACAAAGCAGTAATGCAGGGACTTTCTAGTTCTTCTCTTTGTTCTTCCCATCTTTGTAGATATGTGGTCCAAGCAGGATATATTGACATATTTATACCTGGACAGGTATTCTTGAAGGATACTGATGAGAGAGCATGTGCATATATTGCGGGACCAGCACCAAATCGTTGGGGCTTTACAGTTGACGGGGATGACCTTTTTGAATCTGTTAGCAAGCTTCCTGTTGGTCATGGTAAGTTACTCCTTAACGGAACAATAATACAAGGAGTTATATGGTGTTGCAATTTTCAACCTCGTGGAAACTTTGTGTATAGGTCTGGTTCTGAGCTCGTCTCATACACCAGAAATGTATCTTCAGTAGTCCTTCTTAAGCTTAGCGGTTAGCTCAGTGTTCTATAAGTAGCTTCCAATACTTCATTTAAGCACAATGAAATTTCAGATGGACTTTTGAAATCGGAGGACCAGTTGCTAGATGGAAGAGACATGGAGTTGCAAAGAAAGCTTCGTGCCCACCCTCTTTTCTTTGGAATTGCAATGGGTCTCCTGGCAGAAATCATAAACTCAAGGTAACTCTTATTGTTGAACAGTGTCAAATTATTCGATGAGTTCTTTGCTGCTATTGCACTGTCTGGTTTGGTTCATGTCCCGAATTTGCTTAGAAATTAACCGCCAGAATTAAGCACTATTGAGGAAATAAACGCTTTCATCATGTGCTAAAAGAAAAAAAAAATGTTGGTTAAGAGAATGAATGTTTATACATCTGATTGTTTTTATACTTCAGTCCGAAGCTTGCTCTACTACTATGTACCTATTACTTTAGATATATATTTTTTTCCACCCATAGCTGAAAGGGAAATTTCTACGTCATTGCAGGCTATTCACGACAGTAAGAGATTCTCTTGGACTGACATATGACGTATCGTTTGAGCTTAACCTATTTGATAGGTTGAACCTTGGGTGGTATGTGATATCTGTGACATCAACTCCCGGCAAGGTGCAGTCTTTGTCTTTTGCTTACAATAAATGTGCTGCGCTTTCGTCAACAGTTTCTTCACAAAGTTTGTCAATGCCCTTTCCAGGTATACAAAGCGGTTGATGCCTGCAAGAGCGTTCTTAGAGGTTTGCATAGCAACCAAATTGCCCCTAGGGAGTTGGATAGGGTTAGTTGTCTCTTTCGCCTTCTCAGCTCAACTCTTGTTAGTTCGTTTTCTTTGTTAATGGAAAGTAGTGTTGTTTGTATATCGACAGGCAAAGCGAACTCTTCTTATGAGACATGAAGCTGAACTCAAGTCCAATGCCTATTGGCTTAACCTCTTAGCTCACTTGCAGGCCTCCTCTGTTCCGAGGAAGGTGAGACTGACTCGCATGTTCTTAAAACAAGGAACAAAAAAGGAAATTTGTTTATGATGTGTCGTTTCTGACTTGAGTTCTTCTGATGGGTTTGTTGTGGCTCTTAGGAACTGTCATGCATCAAAGAACTTACTTCATTATATGAAGCTGCTTCGATTGAGGACATATATGTCGCTTATAATAAATTAAAAGTGGACGAGGACTCTTTGTACTCCTGCATTGGGATTGCTGGGGCTCAGGCTGGTGAAGACATTACCGGTAAGTATGACGTCTCTTGTTCAAAACAGTTCGAGATTGGTTGTGGATTGAAATACAAAAACTCTGATGTGCAGCTCTATCAGAAGAGGAAGAACCAGAAGATGCTTTCTCAGGAGTTCTTCCAGTGGGACGAGGCTCATCGATGACCACAAGACCAACAACCTGATCCACAGATTTGGATTGTAATGTTATGTAGGTGAAGAGATGTGCAATAGATACGATAAGACAGAGAGGAAGGCAGAGAAACACTTCATCAAACTCGTGGTTACGGAAAGAAGCTTCATCAGTGGTTTTTCTAAGAGCTTTGGCATAAGAGGTTCGTATACTTCCTTGTAATCATGAATGCTAATAAATGACCTCATGATACTACTCATGTCTTGTTTCCTTCATATTTATAGAAGAAAAAAACAGTAACAAATTAGTGTACCGTTTTTTTTTTTGGACTGGATCGTTACTACGGTGCAAAATTTATGCAGCTGTAAATGTAATTTGACTCTGATCTAAATGAGTCTCTTGTTCTCATGTTCATTTATCTGTAAAAACACGGAGGTGTTCATGGCTAGTGGGGATAACAATTTGGTGGCTTTAGGATTAATATAAGCTTATATATTAATGTTGGGTCAATAGTTGTGGTTTTAATGGTTTTGAAGTCACTTAAAAATGATCAAAACATAGGGAAAGTTAGGTCTAACGTTTTGGTCCGAATGAGACTTTTCTCAACTCAACCAAAAGAAAGACGCCTGAATCAGCTTTTAAACGAGCCTAGGAACGATATAATCAGACATATGAGAAGTTACAAAAGACCATAGACGAAGCGAAGAAGATGGAAGGGAGCTGGCGACCGCAAGTAAAACCCGGCGCCCACGGGCTTAAGACATTGGCCTACTGAAGACCGCCAGCTACAGTCCTCGGGACCATCGTCGAGTGAGTCCATTGTTTTGACAACACTCGTTGCCACAGCGTCTTTTGTCAGCCTAACGTCTTAGCACTAGACTTGAGAATCGAACCTTGGTGCCTGGCCTGGTCGGTCGGTCGGTCTAACGTCTTAGCACTAGACTAGAGACCAGCCGGCATGTATTCTTCTATTCATCTTTGCTTCTTTAAATTTTATCCATTAAAATAAAGTATTCTATGTCTAATTCCTAGTTTCCGCTTAGATAGGAATTAGATAGGTAAGACGTTAGGCCGACTAGCCCAAGCACCAAGGTTCGATTCCCATTGTACGGAGCTAAAGAAATAGCCTTTAGGAGAGGCCCGTCAAAAAGAATATAGAAGAATACATAATAAAAAAAGGAAATATGTTATAAAAAAAACAAGTTGGAATCACGAATTTAAGTCGTTCATTCAAATCTTTATTATATAAAGCAGAATATTTCAAATTTAGTAACTCGCACGATCGCGACACGTGTTAAGTTAATTGATTAGACTTTGACATGTATTTAATAAATTTCCAATTATATTTTGACACGTGTTTAATAAATTTCCAATTATATTTTGAAACGTGTAATAATTTTTTAATTATATTTTAACACATAATATTAACCATAAAAGGAAAATTTATAATTGATTATTAATCCTAAAAGGTAAAAGGAAAAAGAAATAGGAGTTATGTTTAGATTAAAGAAATTAAACAAAAAATATAAATAAGAACCAAAGTAAAAAAAAGAAAGAGAAAAATCATATTTTATATTAGAATAAGAAAATTAAACAACAGATAACAATCATAAAAAAAGAATAAAAGCTAAAATTGTTTAAAAAAAAATAATCATATTTCAGTTTAGAATAAGGAAATCTTATTATATAAAACTGAATGTTTCAAAGTTGCTAATTCACCTGATCGCGACACGTGTCAAGTCAAAGTTGAAAAAATTTAAAATTGATTAATAAAAAAACTTAAAAATTCTGAAAATTTTAATAACCGATTCATAATCATAAAAGGTAAAGTTACTAAAAAATAAATTAAAAAATTAAATTTATCCTGAAAGACAAAATTAATATAAAAAAGGAAAAAATATTCCTTAGTTTTTCTATTTAGATTAAGAAAATTAATCATAAGAGGAAAAAAATTCTAATTTCTCACCTCTATATAAACCACAATTTGGTAGTATGTCAATTACACACCAAAAAATTAAAAGTCCAATAATCGTATCCAAAACTATTTACTGCATCTCTTCACCAAAGTTTTCTTTTAAGGTATATATTTATTTCATCGTAAACTTTGTTTCTAAATTTATGTATTATATATTTTCACGGGGTGATCTAATTTTGTTTTCTATTTTTTAGTTTTTAGTTTTTTGTTTCACGGGTTATAAAATATTAAATTACAAGCCCGCATATATGCGGATACTTATCTAGTAGTTTTAAAAAGAAAATCATATAATTAGTAAATCATTTTTTTTTTTGTTTTCTTTTGTCATATGTGTGGGCGTGTAAATCCCGACCTAAGAAAACAAGTCCATTAAGCAAAGGATAAAGAGCCCGAAGAAGTGAAGCAACAAGCTGAAAGACACGCCGAAGTAACCTACGAATCAATGCCGAACTCATGGTCAACTCCGAAGTGAATTGAAAACTCATTCAAACCAATGATTAAAAGTGCCAAAGAGTAACGACCAAATCCACCGGATTAAATGCCATTAATGAGGAATCAAGCAGAGTAAATGACAACGTTAAACACAGACTCGGAGTATAAAAGCAAGAGTAAGGACAAAGAGAAAGAACAACTTTTCATCCTACACAACAAACACTACACTTTTACACTTATAAATTCTTTGTTCTTGTTCTTGTGTAAACGCTCTCGAAGACAAAATACTAAACTCGTTTACTCCCATATTCTTGTCTAAAACCACTCTCAATCCATTCAACTCGTGCCCGATCATCTACTTCTTGTTTATTTCTAAAAATCCATTCGATTATCTGTTATTAAAGATAAGCCAAAATCCTTCGATTATCACTATTTACAAAATTTTGTAATTCCAACTACAACTACAACTTCGGAAGGAGAGCTGTGAGGCCACAATACGGGCTTGAGCCCGGAGTAAATAAGAGTTGAACAAAGAGGAGGCGGAATCTCTTCCGGATTGAAACGCTTTGTCAGCATAAGCCTTGACCTCGTCCATCTGAGCGGAGTGCGCCAAATTCTTGATGCGGAAATTCCCAAGGAGTTAGTATCTAAGATGGTGAGCTGGATAATACTCGACTTCAAAGTATTCACGTAACACAAACCTAAGGTATATTGAACTTTATTCCCAATACTCACTTAAATCGCTACTATGAAACAAGGCGGTGGAGACCTCGGGATGTAGAACTCGCGTAGCCTAAGCCTTATGTGTATAAAACCTAAGACCCATAACTCACTTAAAACACCACTACAAACTTTGGTCAGGAAGGCGCCACAAACGGTGATGGAAAACCGATTGATAAGCCAACCACGGATATTACACACCGTGGGTTGATAACTACGAATATGACACACCGAAAGATCGAAAAGTTCACTAGGAACAAAATGAGAATCACTCTCACAAAAGAAAAGATTTGATTAAGAAGTTGGATATGTTCTCAATTGAGATTACATGAATATAAAGGAAAAGAAAACTTGAAAGCAAAGCTAAGTAATTATTAGTCTTGAAAACCAAAGGCAATAAAGATGGTCTAATCCATTCGACTTCAAATGTGCCTCTTGATCTTCAACGGTGACTCTTAAGCTTCATTTTCGTCACTTTATTTGGCACCAAAATAAAATGATTTATTTTGGGCTTTCTTGGACTTCTATTAGGCTCAAAGTGGGCTGGACATGATATATATCATCCCCAATAGAATTCTGGATATTTTCCTTGTCCAAAATCACTTTAATCAGCCCGTTAAGTGTTTCCTTAAGTTGTTTGGCTTGTGCTCTTGTAACTGGTCCAACGGGTACAAGCAATGCCTCCTCTTCATGATCCTTGCTGCTCACGATTTCCTCACTTCTTTTCTTTCAGAGCCGCTTTGGATTATGACAAAAGGTCTTTCTCCCCACGTAAAGCGGAGACTTGGCTGGTAAAGGAATCCCACATCTCATCAAATTCAGTTCGTGGGACGAAGTCACGACTCCGATCGGCTAGCTTAGACTCATAATCACCAAAGGAATTGGACACTGAGGCCAAAAGCTGGAAAATAAAGAAAGGAAGGAAACAAAAAACCTGATGGTAGGCCCCACTTACAGTCATATACCACTGAAATCCTTCTTCGGATAACGTGTAAGGATCAAGGGGACCAGGTAAATCCAACTAATAGTGGCTTATCATCAGCGCTGTCGCCTCTCGGTCCCGTATTATAGAAGATATGAAGATATCGCAATGAGTTTCTTGGTTGTGCATGTCAATGTGGATTCATGGATACCGATACACATATTCGAGCTATCTTCCCCTTTTCACCACTCTTTGTTAGCTCGAATAGCCGGTTCCCCTCTTTGGAACGGTTAACCACTCCCATAACCCAACCATCCTTCAAGCCAAAAACCATTTGTGAGCGACGTGAGGCCTTTTCCGAATCAACTGGGCAAAAAGTGTTGAGTTTAGAACGACAAGGAGAAGCTTCCATGTAGAACTAGCCCGAGCTCAAAGGGCTGGACATAGATTAGGACTAGATAGGATGGGAGTTTGGGGATAAAGAAAAGAAAGAGAGTGAAGAAATGGGAAGAGATTGGGAAAAGAAATAGGGGATAAGCAAAAGTTGAAATGGTTGGCAAAGAAAAGTGTCGTAAAAGCTCTAAGTGTCAAAAGAAAATAGTCTCTAGTTTTGAAAGAAAAGAAAAAGAGCCGAAAACGGCTAAGGTACACGGCTAAGGTACAAGAAAATGAGGAAAGAGAGACTAGAAAAAAATAAATGAAGGGCTAAGTGAGTAAAAAGGTTGTAAGCCAAGCCATTTGGAGAAAAAGGAAACCCCCTAACTGCTTAAGTGAAGAGAAAAAGTGAGGCCAAGTGAATGTTGAAGGGTAAACAGCCTTGTGGGAAAAAGGGTAGCTTAGGAAGGGTCATCATTCGGGCTTAGAGGTTAGGAGTTAAGATCGATAGGAGGCATTGGGTAGATAGAAGTCATCCTTGTATGCATCTATTGGGCTTTACTCTTAGCATTTTGCATTAGTTGATTCCTTTCGAGAGATCCATTTGCGTTGAAGTAACCCCATTCATTTGAGATCACTTTTATCTCAAGACCCTTCACCATAGCCAAATGAATTCACTTAACTTGCATAACATTGATTCACTTGAAACGATTTAATGAATGTCAAGGGATTGGATAAGAGGAACGCGTGTGTAGGTTGAGACTTGGGCTTGATTCATGTAGGGAAGGGATATGGCTAGCTCCTTTTGAGTAGACTTGTTTGATCGCATTTTAGAACTAACAACTTGGACATTGGGCTTGAATTCTTTTTATGATACTTGTGGATTTGAGCTCCCGCCTTCAAACCTCTCTCCCTACTTGCTCGTGTTTGTTCGCTTGAGGACAAGCAAAAGAGTAAGTTTGGGGGAGTTGATATTCCCATAATTTACTTGTTTTAGCATCACATTTTACATGTAGTTTCTAGTCGCATGCATACATAATCATGATTTTAGTTAGCATTTCGGTTTCATTTAGAGTTAGAGTCTTTGCATTAGGTTCTAGTGAGTCTTGCATGTTTTGGGGTGATTTCCAGGGACCTGGAGACGTTTTGAGAGACACTGGAGGCTTTGGAACCGAGTACATGCGACCACGGGAGCAAAAGGAGATAGCAAAGGAAAAAACGGCGTTTCCAGAGGGCTGTACCGACCGATCCTGGGTCGGTACACTGGATCGGTATTGGGACAGAGGCTTGTGCCAATCCACAACCAATTTTGTACCGCTCCAGAACCGACCGGCATACTCACCCAGATCGAAGACGAATCACTCGACGTTTCTTCTCTTGCCCCACACCAAACGACTCTAGAGCGTTACACTGGGTCGGTACTGAGGCAGAGACTTGTGCCGATCTGAAGAGCTCTCCCATACCGGTCTGGAATGAAGCGGCACGACCCCTCAAGAAGATTAGTACCGATCGACCCTGGATCGGTACTACCAGGCTGCACTAAAAGGGCGATCATCCGGCACGAACTTCTGCTTGCTAAAACTCGTACCGCACACGACCTAGCTCGTCATGCGCACGACCATATTTTATTCCAACCGGCTAACTCTGCATCAAGCATCTATCCAACTTGCACGATGAAGATTAGTGCCGACCCAGAATGGGTCGGCACTACCAAACGACACTAATCCCGCGGTCACGTAAGTCGATTTCTGCCGGCTGAAACACGTCCCGCGTACGAACCGGCACGCCTCGTATCGGCAACCTATACGATGAAGATTAGTACCGACCCGTTCTGGGCCGGTACTACCAGCCGACACTAAATCCAGCACACGCACAGATTAATTCATGCCGGCTAAAACTCATCCCGCATGCGACCCAGCACGTTCCGCATCGACCCGATCTCATTCCAGCCCGCTAAACCAGCATCTAGCTCCCAGCCGACCTGCTCGAAGAAATCTGGTACCGGATGGTTTGTACCGACCCAGAATCGGTCGGTACAAACTCTTCTTCTGCAAACCGATCCAGACCCGACCGGGTCAATACCCGGTTTGTCCCAGTTCCCACTATTCGCTATTTAAACCCACAAAAACCTAATTTTGACTCATGTCTCTTTTATGCTAAAAAACCTCTTTTTGAATGTTCAAAGTATTTTGTAAGAGAGATTCTCCTTTTTAATTTATACAATCTATTCTCAATCTTCTTTCTTAATCATCTAATCATCTAATCATGGGATTTAACATGTTCTTCATAGGATTTGTTGAACCCATCATGATTAGTGAGTAGTCTCCTAGAATCTAGGTATGGGTTAGGATTATGTGACTTCCATGGATGATTTGTGATGCTTAGGGATAGATAATCAATTTCCTACTCTTAGGGAGTGCGTTTAATGCTTGATTGTGCTTGAGAAAGTCAAACTTGATCTCAAGGCATTTCCCACCCAGAAGGTGTTCGATGAAATGCCTAAAAGAGTTTTCTAAGAAGATTAGTATTGATCGACCCTGGATCGGCACTACCAAACGGCGCTAAAAGGGCGATCATCTGGCACGAACTTCTGCTGGCTAAAACTCGTACCGCACACGACCCAGCTCGTCCTGCGCACGACCAGATTTCATTCCAGCCGGCTACCTCCGCATCAAGCATCTATCCAACTTGCACGATGAAGATTAGTGCCGACCCATTCTGGGTCGGCACTACCAAACGGCACTAATCCCGCGGTCATGTAGGTCGATTTCTGCCCGCTGAAACACGTCCCGCGTGCAACCCAGCACGTTCCGCATCGACCCGATCTCAATCCAGCCGGCTAAACCAGCATCCAGCCGACATGCTCGAAGAAATCTGGTACCGGATGGTTTGTACCGACCCAGAATCGGTGGGTACAAACTCTTCTTCTGCAAACCGATCCAGACCCGACCGGGTCAATACCCGGTTTGTCCCGGGTTGACCCGGTTCGCACTATTCACTATTTAAACCCACAAAAACCTAATTTTGACTCATGTCTTTCTTATGCTAAAAAACCTCTTTTTGAATGTTCAAATTATTTTGTAAGAGAGATTCTCCTTTTTAATTTATGCAATCTATTCTCAATCTTCTTTCTTAATCATCTAATCATCTAATCATGGGATTTAACATGTTCTTCATAGGATTTGTTGAACCCATCATGATTAGTGAGTAGTCTCCTAGAATCTAGGGATGGGTTAGGATTATGTGACTTCCATGGATGATTTGTGATGCTTAGGGATAGATAATCAATCTCCTACTCTTAGGGAGTGCGTTTAATGCTTGATTGTGCTTGAGAAAGTCAAACTTGATCTCAAGACATTTCCCACTCACAAGGTGTTCGATGAAATGCCTAAGAGAGCTTTCTAAGAGAAATATCCTTCTTAGCCTAAGAGATTAGTTGTCTAAGGGACTATTTAGGTGATATTGATTAATGAATTTAATGCTTGCTAATTAAGAGTCCACAAATGAGAACTTGATCTTGGATTAGTGATTAGCATAGGTGATTAATACCTTGAGAGAGGATTAGTCACGATTAGGATCTTAACCTTGGAAATTAACCTTTATTGCGTATGAGCATCATGAATTAGACTTGGAATAGCCTATATCCAATTACCCCATCCTTGGATTCATTCCCATTATTCGAATTCACATCTCGCTTAGTTTGTTTCATCTTGTTCATTTGCTTAATCTTGTTAGGGTGTTAGTAAAACTCAACAATTCACTTATTTAGCTTAACTTACTTGAGTGCCTTGTATTCTACGTGCTTAGAATTAATCCCAATATGGATTGATAACCTTCTATACTACTCGTATTGGAGTTATTGATACCTCCTTAAGACCGAAAAGTCTTAGTATCAATTTGGCGCCGTTGCCATATTGGGATTTGATTTTAACATTGAGATTTAGGTTCTTCGTGAGCTTAAGTATTACTTTCTACCAAGTTACTAATCTTCTTTACGTCCTATTGCTTTTGCTCTCTATAGGTGTATGCATACCCGTTCCCGTGGCAATACCAATCTCGTAGAACCGAGGGACGATATTGATCAACTTTAAAAGGGTTCAAGAGCACGACGAAGCCGCGTGAGAGCGCAAGAAGAGGTTGGTAACGAAATGGAGAATTTTGACGATGTTCCACTTGGGAACATTCACCATAACATTCCACACCAAAGGAACGGTGGGAATGGAAATGGGAACAACCAAGGAGGTGGTGGCAATGGAAACCATCACCACCCAATCCGTCCAAACCATCCACCTAGGGCTCGGCATGTTGTTGGAGAAGGTGATGCGGCGAATGCACACCAAAATCGCCAAGGGATTCAACCACCTCCGGTAGAAAACAACAACTTTGAGGTCAAACCGGGGTTAATCAACATGGTTCAAGCTAACAAGTTTCATGGGTTGTCAATGGAAGATCCACTGGACCACATAGACCAATTTGACCGGATATGTGGTCTCACTAAGATCAATGGAGTCTCCGAAGATGGTTTCAAACTTCGTCTCTTCCCGTTCTCTCTAGGTGACAAGGCTCACCAATGGGAAAAGAGCTTACCCCAATGATCTATTACTTCTTGGGATGATTGCAAACGTGCGTTTCTTGCCAAATTCTTTTCACCGGCTCGAACCGCCAAGCTTCGCAACGAGATATCGAGCTTCACACAAAGGTCCAATGAGTCTTTCAACGAGGCTTGGGAGAGATTTAGAGGCTACACTTCTCAATGCCCTCATCATGGCTTTAGCAACGCCTCTCTCTTAAGTACTTTATACCGGGGTGCTTTGCCTAAGATTCGAATGCTACTCGATACGGCATCGAATGGTAATTTCTTGGCTAAAGATGTAGAGGAAGCAATATAGCTTGTGGAAAACTTGGCTACTAGTGATGGGACATATGGCGACGATTATGACCGTGCCACAAGGACCACAAGCGACTTTAACGAGCAAAAGCGGTATAAAGACATGAAGCTCCTTAATGAAAAGTTTCCAAGCAAGCAACGATGATGGATAAGCTCTTCACCAATTGTCAAAAGACGGTTAACTATGTCGGGAACTTTGATGAGGAACAAGCCTACATTGAGGAGGATGCGGCTTCCAACAATCTTGAAGAGGTTAACTATGATGGGAACCAAGGGAACTACCAAAGACAAGGGTTCAATCACAACTATAGGAACCATCCCAATTTCTCTTACCGGAATACCAATGTTGAGAATCCACAAGACCAAGTGTATCCTCAACAACAAGGGAACCAAGCCCCTCAACAAAAGCAATTCAATCAACAACAAGGTCAAGCCTCTAACTCAAACCAAGTTTTCATTCCCAAGAACAACTTCCAAGGAAACCAAGGCGGATTTCCACAAAAACAAGCTTTTGCACCACCCGGTTTTCAACAACAACAAGGGATTATACCACAAGGTCACACATCTACGTCTAAACCGCAAGAGCTTGACTTGAGCTCCATGTTCCAACAATTACTAAAGGGACAAGCGGAGATCAATACGCAGGTAGATTGCTCATACAACGACCTCAACACCAAGATTGAGGCTTTGAACTCCAAGGTAAAACAAATGGAGACCAAAGGCGTTACTTCTTCTTCACGACCACAAGGTCAACTTCCGGGCAAGTCCGAGACCAACCCCAAGGAGTATGTCAACGCCATCGCCCTACGGAGTGGTACGGTTTTGCCAACTAGAGTAGCTCCTCCTAATCTCAACGAGGACATTGAGAACCAAAGTGGGGGGGGGGTGAAACTTCAAGAAGATGAAGACTTGGTTGAAGACATGGTAGTGAGAGATCAAGACAAGGGTAAAGAGTTTGAAAAGGTCAAGCCTAGGGTTGTTGTTGCTCAAGAGAAGCCGAAGAAGAATGTGTTTGTCCCTAAGCCCTACGTTCCTAAGCTACCATTTCCCGGGTGATTCAAGAAGCAATTGTTGGAAAAGTACAAGGCGGTGTTTGATAGGCAAATGGAGAAAGTGGAGCTTACAATGCCATTGGTTGATGCATTTCTACTTGTACCCCAATATGCTAAATTTCTCAAGGATGCAGTAAAAGAAAGAGCACAAGAGATGGAATCCATGGTGATCTTGACTAATGAATGTAGTGACATCATCCAAAAGAAGGTGGTACCCAAGAAGCTTGGAGATCCCGGTTCCTTCACTCTACCGTGTGCTCTAGGTCCTCTAGCATTCGATAATTGTCTTTGTGATTTGGGTGCTAGTGTGAGTCTAATGCCGTTTTCCGTTGCTAAGAGATTGGGATTCACGAAATACAAAGCTTGTAGGATCTCCTTGGTCCTTGCGGATATAAGCGTGAGAGTGCCAATTGGGCTACTTGAAGATTTGCCAATCGCGGTTGGAGATTTCATTGTTCCAACGGATTTTGTATTCTTAGAGATGGACGAGGAACCAAAAGACCCGTTGATTTTTGGAAGACCCTTCTTGGCGACCGCGGGAGCGATCATCGATGTGAGGAAAGGCAAGATTGACTTGCACTTGGGTAAAGATGAGGTTCTTGAGTTCAACATCAACGATGTCATGAAGAAGCCCACAATTGACAGTCAATGCTTCTACATCGAGGTCATGGACGAATTGGTGGATGAACTACTTGAAGAGTTGAATCTTGAAGATGGCTTGCAAGTTGCTTTGACTAAGAGCCAAGGTGAACATGGGTACTTGAGTGATGAAAGTGAAGGCTTCAAGTTGATTTTGGTTTCGCACGAGCCAATGGTCAAGGAGGTTCCGTTCATTGATTTGGATAATGAAGGGTTGAAGTGTGAAGACGGTTCTACATTGGGTTCGGTACAAGAAAGTTTTGCTTTAGAAGTGGAGCAAGATGAGAATGTGGTGGAGGCTAGCTATGGTAAGTCTAGCAATGGTGACGATTGGGGTGAGCTCAAGGCACCTAAGTTGGACCTCAAATCGCTCCCTAAAGATGTAGAGGAAGGAGTTAGCTGTCTACTAGAGTTGGATTCAGGCCATTCGGACATATGGTTCGGGAGATATCGCGGTTTTACTAAAGTCATATCCGCCTGCCGAGACAGTTTCGCCCAACACCGACATGTGACATCGGTGTTGAAGCTTCAGGGGATTACACCGAGGTCACAAGTCGGTGTAACTGCTCGGTGTGACAACAGGAGCAAAAGTCCTTAATACCGACGTGCAATGCCGACCAGTGACATCAGTGTGTCTCACACTCCAACGAACAAACTTCACTTCAACACCGAGGTCACAAGTCGGTGTGGCCGATCGGTGCAGAAACCCAGGTCCAATATCGACGTGCAATACCAACTTGTGATGTCGGTGTAAGTGCCATCAACCAGTTTTTACCCATTTCAACCGGGTCAAGACCCGGTTCATCACTATTCACTATATATATTTAAAACCTAATTTTCTTTGATCTAAGTTTTTCTCATGCTAAAAACCTCTTTTTAGGGTTCTAAGTATTTTTGTAAGGGATATCAGCAACTTGAGGCTGACAGCCTACTTAGGACAATTCTTGCAACAAATGTTGATAAGACTTGGCCATTGCATGTTAACATCAAAAGGCATATATGAAATGCACATAACACTTTCAAGAGTGATTGTCACATGATTTAGGGTATAAAGCCTGTTGAAATTGTTAAAGATGTTACTGGGCTTTAGATGAGTATGTTGGTTCTTTGAGGCGATGATACAGTTAGTAAGGAAGAATGCAAAAAAAAAACTACAATGTCCTTTAAATTTTTGCTTCGTAGCACTCTTGCTAATAAAAGAGTTTTAGAGGAATACAAGTTCAGTTGGGTGGCTTTTAATTGGGTCATTGAGGAGGTTAAACCGAGATTTCTACAATCACTAGTGACTCCCGGGAAAATGGTCGGTTGTGTTGCTGCTCAATCAATTAAAGAACCAGCTACGCATATGACTAATAATAATTCATTATGCTAGTATCAGTGCAAAGAATGTTACAATCAGTATTATATTCCAAAATGTAGCTAAAATGATTAAAACACCGTCCTTATCTATCAGCCTTATACTGGAATTTAGTAGGTCAAAAGAGGACGCTCAGATGGTTCAATGTGCTTTCGAGTATACTACTTTCAAAAGTGTTACTTAAAACTGACGACAATTATTATTCAAAATATTTGAAGTGGGTCACAACCTTCTATCAAATCACATTTGAAAAAGTTAATTTGAATGCAATGTCTCATTGGCTGCTTCGTATAGAGCGAATCATGAGATGATGGTTGATTAAGAACTTAAGTATACTTAATATTGCAGACAAAATCAATAGTGATTTCTAAGGTTTGAATTGTATTTACAGTGATGATAATGTTGAAAATTTAATCCTTCAAATCTGCACTATGCCCGATGAGGTCCCAAGTGTAGTTGAAGATGATGATAATGTTAGTGAATCCCAAAGGTAGATGATGATGAAGATAAAGTCAAATTCCGTAAAAAGGATTGAGAACACCATCTTGAAAATTGGTTCTTAAAGGTATTCAAGATATCAACAAGGTTTACATTAAGAAGGTTATATAAAGCAAGTTTAATGAAGATGATTAATATAAGACATCTGAGGACTGGATGTTATAGAAGGTGTTAATCTCTTAGCTGTTATGCAATGAAGTTGTGGATCTAAAGAGGACAACAAACAATTACTTGACTAAAGTTGACAAAGTTCTTGAAATTGAGACAGCTCGCCATGCTTTGTTAGATAAATTGCATGATGTGATATCATTTAACAACACTTATATGAATTACCGTCATTTTTCCATCTTTGCTGATATAATGACCCATTGTGGCTATCTGATGGTTACAACTCGAGACGATATCAATAAGGATTACATTACCTTTGATAAGATGCTCTTTTAAAAAAAAAATTAAAGTTTTTGTTAGATATTGCATGTTATGCTAGGTCAACTTGCACCAATTGGGACATGCATGTGTGAACCGTATATGATTATACAATGTTTTAACTTTCCTATCAATTGTCTCATTTCTTCTTATTCTCCCACATTTGCGGGCTAGCCAAGCTATCAAAATTTCCCTAGCCTAATCCCTACAAGCATTTATTATCTCACCTCCCTGAGTTACACCATAGTGTCTCAAACCTACAGTACACAATGATGCGTCACCCATTTACCACCACAAGTCCCCAAGTCACAACCCAACTTAATCCCACATCACCATCCTACATCCAAGCTCCACCCTCATTTACTCCCACATCAACTTCTTACACTCCTACTTCATCCTTCTACAACCAAGATTTACCCTCCTTTAGTCTCTCATCAACTTCTTATATTCATACTTCACCCTCCTACAACCCCACATCATCTTCCTATATATATATATCATGACTGCGCTTTGACGTACACGAGGATAAAGAATGAAGCAAACTTGATCACACTAATCGGGTAAAATGAAAAGATCATATTTCTCGTATTGTCTTTGTGGTGCTATTAAACCAGATGGATGTCTGCGCTATTGAAGTTATTAAAAATTCATTTGATTAATTTAATGTAAGATAAGCTCACCCATGCTCCACTTACTCTTCTCACATGCTCAGACATGCACCCAACGAACCCATTCTGCACTTACATCCCTCACATGCAACAAACAGGCGCCCACACTATGTTGTTTAATGCTTTGTTTATTGCATGCTTTATTCAAGACCATCACCAGCTCCAGCATGTGCATCAGTCCGACCATACTCATTTGTGGATTTCATTTCTTTATTCAGCCCATGCCACATCTGGTTTATTGTTTCTTTATGTTGGCGATTTGTTCTCTTTCTAGGCATGTGACTTATGTTGTAAGAGCCTTTATAAACTCAGTAAGTGTTCTCTATCTTAATATACCTTTTCTCTCTTTCTCTCTAAGTTTCGATTCTCCCTTCTTTCTTTTCTTCTATTCTTCATTTCATCAGAAATTCTAACATGCGCATTCCACGTCCGAGTCTTGTGTCGAACCAACTGCATTTGAAAACCATGGTTTTGAGTCCAACATCACCGTGATACTTGATCATGAATATCTCTTGTATCAACTCAAAATACTCTGTTTCAGTGGTTCCTCGTACACACACCATAATTTTGTATCATCTTGTTTTCTCCATGCTTATGCGTATGGAAATACTCTGTTTCAATGGTTCTAATTTTGACTTTTATATAAATTTTTAGTAAGACTTTTTGTTTTTGGGTCTGGGTCGAATTTTAAGAGTCTAATATGCCAACTATTATGTCATGAAAATTTTCACTGAATAATCGAACACCACTATAACCACAAAAGAATTTGTCTCTAGTTGATACAAATAGGTACAAATTGTTTGTTGTGTATTTGGTTTCCACGTTTAGGTTGTGGCTAATTGTTGATTTAATATCTACAAATATATATGTGTCTAATTGTGGCTATCTAGATAAAAATAAACACAATACACATTCGTAGCTATTTAGCCACGAAATAGCAACGAAATAGCTACGTATTAGCTACAATTTTTTTTTTTTAAATATATCTATTTTGTAGCTATTAGGAAATGTGTCGTAGCTATTTTGTGGCTATAACTAGTTTTTTTGTAGTGTAAGAAACTTGAAGCGTGCTTGTATGATTGGGGGATAAAGAAGATATTCTCTATAACAGTTGATAAAGTGAGTGCAAATGATCGCGTTGTTGGAATTGTGATGAATAGGTTGATGAATTGGGGATCAAATGCATTAGTATTGGAATGTGAGTTTCTACATGTTTGTTGTTGCGAACATATCTTGAATTTAATTGTCAAATATGGTTTAGCTAAGAAGGGAAGTAGTGTGGCTGGTGTGAGGAATGCAATCAAATCTATTATATCATTTAGTTCTTGACTTGAAGCCTTTCAAAAGAAAGTAGATGAGGAGAAAAAACAAGAGGAACCTTGATTTTGGATTGTGGAACTAGATGGAACTCTACCTATCTTATGATGAAAGCTGCTTTGAGGTTTAGAAGAGCATTTGAACGGATGGCTGAGGAAAACAAGCTTTATGCAGATTACTTTGCAGAGGACGATCCTATAAGTAAGGAAAAAAGGGTTGGCCCACCATCACCAGAGGATTAGGAGAATGCTGAACGAATGTTAAAACTTTTGAAGTAATTTTATGATGTTGCTTTGATATTTCCAACTTCTAAAAAAGTGACATCTAGTGGGTGTTACAATGAGATTTGCAAGGTTGCAAAACCGTTGGAGTCCATAGATGCTCATCCTGATCTTGATTGGAGTAAGACGGCTCAATCAATGAAAGAGAATTTTGATAAGTATTGGAAGGGTTTGGAGAAAATTAACAAGATTCTCATTGTTGCAGCTGTTTTGGATCCACGTAGTAAGATGGGATTTGTAATGCTTTGTCTTGAAAATATATATGGAAAGGATAATCCGAAGTGTTCTGAAATCAAAGCTGGATTACATGGTTTAACTGGTACATTATTAAGCATTATAATTGGTACATTATTAAGCCGGTTTATTATACACAGTACAAAACAATGGGTAGAGCCGCAGTTAAACCATGTAATTGGTACATTATTAAGCCGGTATATAATGATGTTCTTTTTTGTTATATGGAAATGATGATTCTCGGTTTTTTTTATTAATTATAGATCTCTTGTTTTTATCATCAATTTATGATTGCATTATCATCGTTTAAGACACAAGTTTGAGTGGTTAACAAAATAGGATTTGATTTCAGATAATCTACATTCTCTACTCATGCGATTAAATAGTTTCACCACATTAAACATCTTATAAACCAAAAACCAAAAATAACAATACCCAAATTACCCTAATCTTTATCCATCCTTATCCAACCTTTACCCTATTTAGTATAACTTTGGGTATGTATCGGGTAGTATGTTTTGTGTCACGAACTTTCCGTTCCCGTCCCTTATCCGTAATTTCCCGTCCTGTTATTTTATGGGAATACTTCGGGTAATATATCTAGTTTCCCGAGCTACATGCTCTTGTTCCTTATCCGTATTTTCCCATCATGATACCCGAAACGCCCATGTCTATTCCTACAGTGTCACATCACCTTTTTACACTCCCACATCATATTCTTACACTCCAATATTACCTTCTTACAACCAAGCTCCACCATCCTATATCTCCCCCACCCCCACCCCCACATCACCATCCTACAACCAAGCTTCACCCTCTTTCGGTCCCATGTTAACTTCTTACACTCTTATTTCACCCTGTGACTGTACCACATCACATTCATATAGCCAAGCTTCGCACCCTCTTACATTTTTGAGATTTGACAGCTTTCAGGCGTCATAGGTTTTTCATCAGATGAAGACTTTCCAGAGATGGATCATGCTCAAACTTGGACTCAAGATAGACTTGGATGTTACCTTTCATTGCCAAGTGGTTTGAAGAAAATCCAACAGTTAGATCTCAAGATATGTTCATTTTGTCAAAGAATTGCCTACTTGGCGTCGAAACGGAGCAAGCTGAGGAGAAGAAGAGCTTATCGACAGATCGCTACCTTCATCAAGCAACCATCACACCATCGAATGTCTCTGCACAAGATCAAAAGAGCTGATCGACCAATCGCATCCCTAATTAAGCGATCAACATGCTACTTGAAGTCTCTATTCAATGAGTTAGAAGAATGACATCTGCTTTAGTCAAAGTCACCAATTGTTTGGTGCTGAGAAGGTTGCTGAGGTTGAGGAGGTGGATATCTTGGTTGCTGGAATTTGTTGATAGTTAGGAACTTCTTGGTCAAGGAACTCTTGAAGATGAGGCTGCTGAAACAAGAGTTGTTGCAAGCCTGCATAGTTCACTGGAGGGATGTTTTGGAAATCGCCCAAACTGGTGGGTTGAGGACGCCATCACGAGGATGCTGGAGAGCGTTAGGAGCTCGAAGAGGGACTGCAGCTGGGTCGACAAGGGCGACATGATCAGCATGTTGTTGGGCATTTAAGAGAGCAGCAGTGACATCAGCTTATGCTTGGGCTGCAGCCGCAGTTTGTTGTTCACCGTTCAGAGGGTTGTTGTTGTCGAGTTCAGTCATTCTTAGCTGTCTCTGACGTCTCAGAGTCCTTTCGAATCTGTCTATCTCTTGATCAAGTTCGACTAGAGTCTCAAGGTTTGATCTTCTAGTCATGTACCTGAGACACATATAGATAGAACACAAATTAAACGATAAAAACAAAAATAAATGAAAAGAAAAACTTTCTAGACTAGATCCTAGTCCGAAATCAGAAGGTGATAAAGATGCAATCCCCGCCCACGGCCCCCAAAACTTGATGTGGGTCAGGTTTTAACCTTAGTGAACAGCTGCAAATCTACAACAATAACGACATACTTAAGGATCGAATCCACATGGATTGACCTAAACCTTATCACACTTCAAACCTATAAGAATCAGATCAAGCTAGAACAAAACATAACCAATTGTAGTAGTATAAAAGCAATCGAAAATAACTAAGCAAGAAAATAAACGAGGTAAACGATATGAGATAGATAGATGATATGAAAGGATGTAATAAGAACCATCTTGGACTCAGAACACGAATGTATGATCTTTCCACTCTCGTGGCTCCAACCACTATATTTCACAACCTAATATACTAAACTGTCATTTGTTATTGATTGATTATTAACACACATAAATCTGCTCAAGTTCCAATTGTTCACTAAACTCCATAAGTTAAATCTTGCAGCTTATGACGCTTAGCTCATCAAATACTAGTTCAGGCAAAAGATTTAGCACTTTCGTGGCTCTAAATATCTAGGATCGGATCACTAGATGCACAGTAAAGCAATGAGCATTAATGAACAAGTAAAGATGAAGAACCATGAATATATCCCTAAACAATCATCAAATCAATATTGAATTATGAAACTCATTGAATCCCTTTAACCTAACTAGAAATATACTCATACAACATGCAAATAAACAAACATAAAGTAGAAGAAGACATCTTAATGATATAGTAAAGAAAAGACAAGGGTTCATAAATCTTCTCTAGATGAAGAACAAGGGGAGATCTTCTCCCTTGGAAACTCCTAGTCAAAAAAACATGAGGGGGTCCGAAATTCTAGGTGGCTCTCTGTCTAAGAGGCTAAAAGCATGTATTTATAATGCTAAGTTTAACCTTAAGTCGGTTTAAAGAAAAACCTAATAGAAAATGGAAAACTGCATAAATTGCCTAAAAACAAGCATGTGTATCGATCACCTGATGCAAGATGTTGTGATCGATACACTTTGGTCGATATGCTTGAACAATCTTCACCAAAATCGTGATATCATCTAGGCCGCTCGTCCAAATGACTTGAATCCACTTGCATATGAAAGCTAACATCTTTGGCTATCTTGTCTCTATATTTGAGCTTATTCCCTTCATGGGAAGTCATCCAATTGGTGCTAAACTTCTGATGCGTCTCCATGCCTCTACATTACTAGATTAGGCACAATTTGGCTCTTTCTGCATCTTTTTCTTCACTTGACATGATTTAGCTTTTATTAGACTTCAAACTCTATAAAAACATTAAAACTACCTTTTTGGCCATAAAACGGATAGATAATGATATAAAAACCGTATAAAAAACATATAAAAACGAGGTATATCAAAACCAAAGAAAGGTGGATTTCTCCAAGCGGACTGCACCAAAGTATCAGAAAGTTGATGTTCTTTGAAGGCCTTCCCATGGATGTAATGAGCTGAAATATGGAGTCAAGATCGCATTTGAAGTCATTATGAGTTGTAGTTAGGAAGATGTCTCCAATTTACTGAATACATGTCTGTCTGGCGTGGAAGGAAAGCAAGTGATCAAACTTACCTCCAATGTCTTTCTTAAGAACAACCGCCTTCGAAAAAAGCTTCAAAATACTTTAGAGCTTCTTCTTAAGGGTTTCATCATCTTTTGCATCTAACTCTTGGGAAAGCACGACTTTCATCTTTGCAAAAGACATTAACATTAAAAAAACCGACGCTTAAAAGATCTATTGATTTGATGGAACATAGCTTGCACTCGAGCAAGCTAATTTAGGGAAAGTTAAGTACAAAATCTTATTTTCAGCCCTCTCGACGTGAGCAATTCTGTGATGCTGTTTTGTAGTACTTTCTAGCTATTCAGAACATATAATTCGCATGTACAGTTTTCATTCATGATCAATAAATTAAACATTCGACCAAAAAAAAAAAAAAAAGGCATTAACACATCCTTAGAATTCACTTTAGCTCCACCCACGTACTTTAAAAAAGAATTCATAACATTGAATTTTATTATATACAATATAAAACTATTATAATTTATTAATGATGTTATTTTGAAAGATATAAATTATTAACGAAGGTAAACCGAAAAACGAGACGCACAATATTTTTTTTAATTCACCAAGTCATGGCTTCGGTCTCGGCTCTTCCCAAGTTCTAGTGTTCGGATGAATGTGTCGCCAAAACTAATTATATCAACTGTTTCACTTTCACTTTAAAAATATACAATCAACTTCTTAAGAACTAATCCGTAAAACCAAGACGGAATGTGTTATCATAGTTCTAAGAACTATGCTATGTTCCATATAAAAATTAAAATGAATTATACCAATATTCTTTTCAATACATGCAGACTCAACACACGCATCACTGCTTCGAAACACATGCAAGATTGAAAAAGTAATCATCTCTTTTTGTATAAATATGTAATCCAATCATTATAAGAGACAAATGCAATTTCTTACACAAAATCATACCACCTCTTCTGTATTTTCTGCTACTATTGTATTCAAGTTTTAATGATATAATACATAATACATGATTCTTAAAGCTACGTAACTTTTAGACTGAAAATTGGTATCCCAAAGACAATACACCAAATCGATGAATAAATTGTTCATTGGCAAACCCAAAACGTCAGGGGAAAGGGACAAACAAATCCCCAACATAAACAACCAACATTGCCTTCTAACCAGAAAGAGCAAAAGTAGAAGAAATTCTTCTTTATGTCCTCCAAATTATAGGCATGCGCATTTCGGGTCTGATGAAGCAAATTTGGTTTTCTCCGTTTAGTGGAAACTAAAATCGAAGTGTCCAATAAGTTGTAAAAGTAAGAAATAAAAATAGGGAAGCTAAATATATACATACATTAGACGTACCATACCAAGAACAATGGGGTTGTGGAAATGGAATTTTTGAGTTTGCTAATCTTTTTTTTACAATTCCTGCAAACCAAAAAGAACGTTAAAATAAATACCAAACATGTTATATTAACACAAAACCCAAAAGATCATCAATAAAATGTTAAACGCTTAGAAATAAACCTCTTTGCTTTCATTGAGCCATAACAATGATCAATTCTCTTGTCCCTTCTTTCTGCTCTAATGAAACCAAACCAACAAAGATCTAATTTGAACAAGTCCAGATTTTTTTTTTTTTAAAATGGACAACCAAAAAGTGGTTAACAAATAACCTTTTGTTTTGTTGAACGAACACAAAAATAAATCTCCTTCCTTTAAATTCATTAGGAATAAGTTTGTTCTAATCATAAATTAGATTTATTAACTTGGGCTTGATTTTTTTTTCTAACTTCAACTTGGCCTTGATTATATCTTGTTTTGTTGACGACAACAACGACAACAAAAAAATGTATATATCAACGAAAAAGAGAAGAAAATGAAGCTATTTCTAAGTGTTAGTATGTGGGAATAAAATAGTTACAGTTTGAATTGAAAGAGAGGAGACTCATCTGCTGCGGGAGATGTATATACTGCAAAAGGGAGATTCATCCTTCTTTCCACGCAAGCTCGAAAACACCCTAAACAAGCCAAGTTTTGCTCAATTAAACCCGATTTCAATTTACTGCCTCACTAATTCACATCTCTAACCAAATATCTGAAAATTGTTCGCGGGCACATAGTACACACCTGAATTAATTTTCTCTACAAACCAAGTCCCTCCTAGTTCAGCGATCCACGGCACCTGCTCACAAAAGCAATGCATACTTAAACTAAGGCAATAACACATCAACAATAGCTCAATCAGGAAAATAAACGAATCGTCATACTCGAGACACGGAACAGCGTGATATAAGAAGGAAGCAACAAAACAAAGGAAAAGTAAAAACCAAGTAAATATGAATCTGATGCAACTTACTTTTGCGCTCCGCAGTTACAAGGGATTTTGTTGTCCTCCAGCGGGAATTTGTAGTTGTAACTTATTTCTTCACCAGCGTCTATATGCCGTTTAGCATAGATAAATATCTTTTTCTTACCGTCCACGCTTATAATCTTGGTGTAACAGTTAGGCTGCATACGCACAATGCTATAAGACCCCGAATCCACAAAAGTCAAAACAAAACAGTCAATGATATGATACAAAACTGTGCATACAATTACCTCGCATGAATGGTTTATAAACCTTGCTATGCCACCACGCTTTGTGGCATCAATCTAAGACCCATGATAAGCAACAAGTGATTCAGAAGTGTCATTAAAAATGAAAACATAAACTAGATAAGAATTAATGTATTGCACAGGTGACTAACCACATAGCCATCATCAAGCCGGAAAAGATAACTGCTTCCAATTCCCATCTTTTCATATTGGTGTTCACGTATCTCAGATATCTGTGAGATTGACATATTGAACCACGATCACGATCAAATTAAAAGAGAGCGCATAAGAGTGTGTGCTTAAATAGAACAACAAGGTTCATCATAGAAGCTAGTATACTGTACACTACTACTACCACATACCCACAAAATACTTCAATGGAACACATGATCAAGCAAGTCATACATACTTACAGAAGAACGTATCAACTCTCCGACATATTCGATCACAAAGTCCTCAGCATCAATCGGTTCAAGTGCGAGAAGGCCCCAATCATGAATTTTGCTCTGTTGAAACCGCAAACGCTTTTTCCTAGCCTGTCACCAACATTACAAAAAGAAAAGAAAGATATTAAGACTACACGGATATGTTACTCAAGAGAAAACTGGTTTTTGTTTTATTCACCTTCAACTGAGAAATTTTTAAGAGGTCAGCACCATCTGCAGCAGCTAGAAGATTACGCATTTTTGCCCGATTAGTTCTTGCAGAAAGAACGTTTTGAGTCGAACTGATTTTGGAACCAAAATGTTGTATGTGTACGCAAGAACTTCCTCTAACACGGGCTCTCTCCTCAGGACTAGCCTTTAATGACCATGCATGCCAATGCCAGCCATTAATAGATGTGCGTGCACATCCATCAGACTTTGGCATTGACATTAACACCCTTTTATTGCTTGCTTTCGGTCTTGGTTTTGCCAACCGTTTTAATGCAATCGGCGTAAGGCTGCCATCATCCATTTTCAAATCCTTAATGGGAGAAAGCTCTGTTGTATGTTTTGGTGATAGTTTCCTTCTAAGTATCAATTTCTTCGAACCTTCTACACAAACCAACCAAATACATATAGTTTGAGGTAAATAAAATATAACAGAAAACAATATAAAACCATGGAACTTAAAAAGTGAAAAATTTTAGGAAATAATTGCCTTTCTGCAGCTTATTGCAGGGAAGCTTTTCTTCATTTCCAACATGATAGCCTTCCTTAACAACAGCACCCTCAGAATCCTTTGAAGAAAATGATAATTTCCGACATGTAGGTACACTGGGGACTTTTTCATCCAACGAGTGCTTTCTTTTAAGCATTGATGATTGCGATGCTTGATGAAAGAAAGTACTGAACTGTTAAAACCTCGGGCCCATGCATTCAAGTAGCCAGATATCCCTTCAAGAAGCTAAAGTATGTAACAACAAAGTACGACGTTAGAAACTTACATTTACAAGACTTCTGTGATATGCTGCACGCAGACTTCTCCACAATCTTTTTTCCTTCAGCAGCATCTTCTGGATATAGTAAATTAGTAAAGCAGTTGCAGGAGGCATTCTCAAAACCTGGAAAACAAATCAAAGAGATCTTACTTTTCTGTCTCTTGCTGAGGCGTTGAGGGGAAACCTTATCCCCGGTTTCAAAACCAAGGCTTTCTCTACCAGCTTCCTTCCCAGAAATCTCAGTAAAACCTCTGACTGCTCCATTGCAAGACTTTGTACCTTCGACTCTGACATCTGACATATTCTTTCTCTTTAGCTTTGATATATGAGCTGCTTTTCAGAAGGATGAAATCAGTAGACTCGGGGTGCATGGTAAAGAAGCTCAGGAGCTCCGACAACAGGAAGTTGAATGTGTAGGAAACAAATAAAAGAGTCTTTTACCTTTTTGCACTTTCTGAGAAGACTTATTTGTAATATTTTCCTTATGATCTTTGCAGTCAACAGTTTCCCCAGATTCCTCAGCAGACACTGAAATCTCCTCACAGGATTTTGCAGCATTTGTACATTCTTTTAACTCTTTTGTTTTATTCCTTGATATCCCTAAAAGAGATATACACCAAAAAGAACATGAAATGGGAAAAAAAAGAAAGAGATAAACACTGATGTCAAAACAGAATCACACATATGCAGTACAAAGAAAACTTACTTCTTAGTCTTGTTATAAGGAATTCGTCATCAAATTCATCTCCTATATCAACATCTTTCTTTATTTCCTCACAGATCACCATACTAAGAGCATCTTTGCCAACCTTTTCTTTCCGAAACTTCGTCACATTCTTTATGATATCTGCATAATAATAAAAACAACAATATAAGGTAAAAGTATTGTTCCTCAAATTCGGATGAAAATCGCTATTACATACTTTGATCCCGCCGGTCAACATTCCTTATCTTCTGTTGACATGGTTTCCGAACTGACAAATCTATACTAGGCGTGTCGACTTTAAGGGCTTCTTTCATGGAATGAGAATCTGTAGACAGTTTCTTACTTCGTTTAACCAGATTTTCTTCAGAAGTTCTGACACACAGTTTCCTTGGCTTATCTGCTGTCTGATTCGATATAGACTGTACTAGCTTTTTGTTCCGAGTAACAGTTTTGAGCTTCTTCAGGGCCAATGTTTCTTGACGAGAAAGTTGATGGCTTCCTTTCCGTAAAGCAAGGAATTCATTAAGAGAACACTTCATGAACAGTGATTTCCAATCTTTCATAACAACATTATGCAACTTCTGTCTACATAAAGCCGTTGCAACATATTCTCCAATCTCAGGAATGGATTCCTTGGACCTTACAGGCCAAAACTTACAGCGCAGAGATGGCATTTCAATGTTGCTTTCACATCCAGGTGGTGGTGGCTCATGAATATCCAGAGTATCAAGTTCATCATTAACAGAACTGTCCAATGTCTCCAAAGTTGTAGTAAATATATTAGCAATAATATCCTCAGATGTTATTTGCTCAGAGGATTCTCCCTCTTGCAACAGTCTCTGAGAATCACTGAAATCATTGGAAAAACGCAACCCAGCAGGAACCACATCTAAGTCATTCTTCTTTTCACCAGACCCTTCCAAATAATACTGGGAACCATGAAAAGATGACGGGTTTTCCTGCAGCAATTTGCAACAATTTGAACTCAGCACCCACACGCTAGCATGTCACAAACAAGAACAGAACAAGAAAGGACAGATTCAAAGGTGGTTATTTCCGTAGAAAACTCCAAAAATTCCTAAACAAGGAGATTTGATTTCTCCTTACCTCATGCATTTTGCCATCTTGGACAGTATTAGCAGCATTATTCGCTCCATCTTCAATGAGAATGCCAGTATAATCAGTCAGGTGAGATTCCAGAGACAAAAAGAGCTCACTTTCTACATGTTCTGAGATGCTTGCTATTCTATCGCTGTCTGGTAAAGTTACTTTTCTAGATGACACTTCACAAAAACTGGCTGCGTTGGTAACTAAGTCAAGTTCATTAAAGCAAGCAGTTTTGCGGGAAGAGGAATCCACCCTACAAGTCAACTGCAAAACTAATAAGAAAAAATGACACTTGTTTAATTGAAGTCGTAGAAAAAGTTAATAAAGCTCACACTCTCAACTGCTACAGGTTTGTCTGAATAATAGGTCCGAGAACCCTTGCAGTAGCTAACACCAGTTGAGATGTCAGGAGGACGACACCAAAGTTTTTTCTTTCTCCAAGATGATGAATAAGTTTCCACAGTATCGTAAAAGACAGCATTCCACATGATTTGCATGCAATGGTTGTAGAGTATTCTCGATACAGCTGAGCAAGATGTCTGAAAGTTCTCAGTGCTTCCAACAGATTTGGGATATTTGAGCGACTCTGCAGCTATACGACTATGACCCCACTCATTCAATATGTTCTTACAGCCTGTTGCTTCAGTAGTTGAGACAGCAGTTTTCTCCGCATTGATAACTTGAGACTGCTCAAACAAAACGTTATTAAAGTTAGTGTACGAGTCAATGATAGCCCCTGAAGTTTTATATATGCACATATGCGCATAATTTTTTTGCATGTGTACATAAATGTGCAAATACAAAAAGAGTTACGGATAGGGATTCAACATGGGCAGCAGAACTGGGTGGATCAGACTTGAGATGCTCGTCACTTTTCTTGGCCTTAAGAAAATCTGAAATCACACTGCTGATGATTTCATCGAGTAGAGCTCTTCTAGCTATTTTCATTATACCACTCTGAAGCTGAGAAGAGAGTTCTTCAGAAACTTCAGATATGAAGCTCACCCCAGGCACTGACTCTTCACAATTAGCACTACCACATTTCTCCCTCCATACACCAATTACCAATGCTAATGTGATTGGTCTTAACTTATTTTCACTATCACGTATCTGCAAAACGAAACTCTTAAAACGTGAGAAAAAGTGGAGAAAACAAATGTTCATCAAGTATTCTAAAATATTAAGGAGCTGAGATGTAAATGAAAAACCAGAAAGAAGGGTACGGAAACTTCTAAAATAGAGATGAAACAAGAAGAAAAATCATACAATTTCCTCCTCATAAGATGATGCAAATAAAAACAAAGCTAAGCGCACTAATCACAATCTTTTAAAACGAGGCTACAAAGAGGCATCAGGATCAACATCATTGTATTTGCATGACAATCAACTAATCACAATCTTTTAAAAGTCCTTTTTAAGTCTATATTCTTAACAGCTTACCAGGGCTGCATCTGAAACATATCCATGCTGCTGCCAATTATAGAGCTCCAATATAGAATGTGGTCCATGATTTCTACCCTCACTATCAACAAGAAACCAGCATGCATGTTCGCTTCCCTGACAGAAATACCACCAATTAAACGCAATTAAAGAAATTTCTTATGTGAACTCGAGCCATCGTGTCTGATAAATTTTTGAAATGAGTTTTCACCGTGAAAGAAAGTTACCAATGAGAGGAATGAAGCTAACAAATTTGATTCCTCCTGGTTTAACATTAGCTGATCTGAGACAGAACCATTAGAATGTGCAGCAGAAGGTGTATGCTCCGTTTGAGGCTCATGTTGATGGGCTATGGGATTATTACTAACAGGAGGGACCACACTTATCATTTCAGTCTGTAGGTATGCAAAGCCAGTGGCGACATGTTCAGGAAACTGCTTGAAGTACTTTAGTGGTACCGAGTTTGGCATATAACCATTTATAATTGGATATACAAGAAGATCCTCCGGTAGAAAACCAGTGGATAGCCCATCAAATAGCTGCTGTTGCGTATAAGGGCCACACATCTGGCCTTGCTGATTACCGTACATCCAACCGGTGGCATAAATGGTATATCCTGGAAGACTCTTGTCTAAACATGAAGCTGTGCCACTACCACAAGCCTCTTGACCCTCACGGCAGTCTCCATTGGACCTGCAGCTCATCTCTAACGTTGAATCCAGACCACACAGTTCATCAAAATCGCAACAAGCGGAAGATACAGTCGCCAAATCATCACAGCTGACAAGTGAAATTACAGTTTATTTTTAGATTGACCATCCAACATAATAGACCACAACTAGGAAAAACAATAACTACAATGTGGCACCTGTCACAAGAGTAATCTTGAGATGCTTCCCGTGCGGAGACGTAAACATCAGAACTGTAGACTCCCATACACGTCGAACCAAAACAATTTGGCTCTTCAGAAGAGCTACCATAGCTAGGAAAAGAGGAATCTAATGCAACCATGGCCCAGATAAACTGGAGCTATCTTCTCTGCATACGACATACCAAAACTATGATCAACAAATATACAAGTTTCATTCAATATTTAATTACAAGACTAGGTGGGCATAAACAAAACAAGAAGAAAAGGACATTGCTTTCCATAATACACAATCAGTACAGAGATAAAGACTATGAAAGAATCCAAATTGATAAAGAAAATTCTGAAATTTGGGAATTCTAAGTAAATACAAAAAAAGATCGCCAAGTTTGTGCTACAGGCCCAAAAAACTGAGTCGAGCTTAGACCTAATTTCTCAAGGGAACGCAACCGAAATCAATTTGCATGCTCCTTACAAGCTTCAACATTCAATCGAACGGCTAAACGAAGAGAGAACCAGAAACGTGAAGGTGGAATCATCATCATACCTCGAGAAGTAATACGGAGGAGAAAAAACGCCTAGACTTCCGAGAAAGTCAAGCACGATCAAGGCAGCGAATAGACTGTCAACAAATTGGAGTGAAAATTGATATTAATGAGACCTAAGAGAAGAAGAGGAAGAAGATTTATCCAGAGAGAAAAACAAAAAACAAAAAAAGAAGAAGACGATGAACAAAGAAGACAGAGTTTTGTAACCACCAAATAGGAAAAAGCAAAAGAATGACAATTAGGGTTGGTTAAGGGGAAGATCTCTATACAAAGTTTTTTTAACTTTTATGTTTAAGCCAACTCGGCAATTACTAATTACTTTGCATAGTTTTACTTTTTACCTAGACACTACATTACTCACATAAAAAAGATTGATCATAGTGTGATTAGCGGTTTGATTATTGATTGGTAACAAAAGCATAATGAGTTTCTAATAATAGCAAAAATATAAGAGAAAGTGGTAAGTTGAAGCAATATAAAAAAGAAATAATTACACTCAGACCCACTTTTTTAAAGTCTAATTACAATGTAGACATTTTCTGATTTTAGACACACCTTGGTCACTTTTTGATGTTTTTTTACCTGCCATTCTTACTAAGAGATAATTACATTTCTCTCATTTTCTTTTATTTTTAATTATTTTTCATCTCACACACCCCACACATTTTGTTTTCCTTATATTTTTCTCATAAAAAATAATCTAACAATTATTTTTTTACTATCAACAACAATTTCACAACTCATCAATAATCTAACAACAATCGGAAACTGGTGGTCATCCCTGTCGGGAATTTCTTCGTCGGAATTTCCGACGGAACTAAATCCGTCAGTTACAGCTCGTCATATATCAAATTTGGTCAAATTTTCGTTGGTTACAACAACAATTTTACAACTTTTTCCGATGGAATTTCCAAAATTTGGTCGAATTTCGGTTGGTTACAACAACAATTTCACAACCTTTTCCAACGGAATTCACAAATTTGGTCGGAATTTCCGACGGAAACTAGATCCGTCAGGTACAGCTCGTCGGAGTTCAAATTTGGTCGAATTTTGGTCAGTTACAACAACAATTTCACAACTTTTTACTTATATGTGAAAACTGGCGGCCATCCCCGTCGGAATTTCCGATGGAAATAAATCCGTCAGTTATAGCTCGTCGGAAATCAAATTTGGTTGAATTTCCGTCGGAACATTTCGACGGACACTTTCGACAAACAGTCCCCGTCGGAGGGATTTTTGATGATTTTCCGGCGAAGTTATAGTTGGAATGCCCCGTCGAAAAGTTGTTGGTTATCCGTCGGAAATTTTCCGACGGCTTTCCAATGGACATTGTAGTCGGCGTCGTATTTATGCCCCGTTGTGAATATATATCCCTTTGTCTAAGCCTCTCGATCTCCGATTTGAACTCTGAAGAAGGGTAACGATAACCCGAACAAGAAAATTCATGGCTCGGAAGTCGGACCTTGTGGATAGGACGCGTGCGTATCCATGCAGTTGCGTACCCGCGTACAATATTCGAGTGGATACACATGCATATCCATGTAGTTGCGTACACGTAGACGATATTCGAGTAGATACACATGCATACCCATGTAGGTGCGTACTCGTGGACGATATGTGCATGGATACGCATACGCATCCATGTAGTTGCGTCCACGTGGACGATATGCGTGTGGATACGCATATGTCTATCCATTTAAATACGTCCACGTGGACGCATCTATATAGATACGCATGCGTTCAGCCAACGTGTTCTAACCACATGTAAGTAAAATATTGTGAAATGGTTATCAAAGTGTAGAGAAAAAAGAAATATAGTTTATAGTATACAAAAAAATTGTGAAATTGTTTTTTATGAGAAGAAATAAACAAAACAAAATCATTGGGTGTGAAAAAAAATAATAATAAAATAATCATTTGTGTTGTGAGAATAATGATAGAAGGTTATTTATGTCATTTTACATGTCAAAAAGCACAGAAAGTGTGTCTAAAATCAGAAAGTGTCATTTTTGTAATGTGAAAGTGGAAAAGTGTCCTAGATTATAAATCACTCTATAAAAAATGAACGAGAAAATTAATGTTTAGATTGACAACATCTAAAGTATATTAAAGAGGAGGCTCTTTTTGCTTACTTGGCAGCACCACAATGAAAGTTGACATTTACATGATTTATTAATTCATTTTTTCTCTTCTACTATCTCTATTGTCAAACACTATTTTAAATGAAAACTAATTAATTTGTACATGTGTCATCACCTCATTAGTTCGAAAATATTTAATTTGTTTTTTGTTTTTGACTTTGCTATTCTTGCTTCCAAACATACTACATTTCTATAATATTATTTAAGAAGCATTTTTTAAAATGAACTTTGTTTTATAAGTTATTACATATTATGCGATTACAAATAAGAAAATATAATTGAAATAGGAAAGGATATAATTATTTTTTTAAATTATTGATAAGAATATGGAAAGTATTTACTTATCATTAAAGAGGTTATTTACTATTTAATTGCTTAATTATTTTTAATATTATATATTTTAAATAATAATCAATCCATATATTTTTGAAGGAAAAGTCTATTCAAAATCTTGGTATATTTTTCACTATAATTTATTATATTTTATTTTAATATATATTAAAATAAAAGTTGAAAAATATTTTACTAATTTTATAAAAAAGTTAGACATAAGAAAATTGATTTTTTTAAAGATTTCGTGAACTAACCACAAAACTAGAGTCATTAAACGGTGCATATTAGAGTTATGTTTTCAAGATTATAGATTTTGCGGGTTAGCCCAAATAATATTTTAGTCCATTGCAAAATGGGTTAAATAGACAAATTATTCCGTTTGAGAACTTTATCTATAATCATGAGTTATATATATTATAAAATTCAAATAAAAGCAATTTTCTTAAATTTTAAAACAATTTGTTTTCTAAAAATTACTTTGCGCTATAATTAGCGCGGGTTAAGTCATAGTTTCCATACAGACTAAAATCGAATTAACTTTATATTATTGATTGAACTAAAATTTAAAAACTTTAGATATGCACACAAACATTTAACTGTTAGAGAAGAACAAACATTTTATTTAACCATATACATAAAATTGTTTAGTTCAATTCTTCGTAGTAAAACGTTTTTAAATTATTAAAAGTGATGAAAATATTAAAAGACCACATAAAACATTTTTTATCAAAAGTTTTACTATACATCGAAATAATTTAAATTATTTAAACCCATTTGAAATTTATATATATTTTTTTTTTGCGAAACTGTAAATATTCATATACATGAAAATAGAGTTTTACAAATGAGCAACACTCAGGAACTTGTTAGCACGGCAAAAATAAAGTAAAAAAACATGCTAACAAAATATTTGTGTGAAACAGATTCAGCACCTACTCAAGCCACAATTGCATTAAGTTACCATAGTGCATCCGATGACGTCTTGCAGTGATTGTGTTTCGAATGTGTCTATCGATGTCTCTGAGAATATGAGCTGCACTTTTGGCGAGAGAATTAAAAACTCTGTTGTTTCGCTCAATCCAAATGAAGTACAATGTTGTGTGCGCCACCAGCTTCCTCAGCAAACGATGAGCAGCATCAGATCGCAATTTCACCCACCCAAGCAAAGCAGTCCAAGATTGGAAAAAGAATGGAGTGACGCCAATTCTTTGCAAAACCCGAGTCTAGATCTCCACGCTAAAAGAACACTGAAACAGCAAATGATCTCTAGTTTCGTCAAAATTAGCACACATACCGCATCAAGTTTGAGAAGTTAAACCCCAAGCTGCAAGTCTCATCTTCGTCGGAAGCCTGTTGAGTTGAGCTGTCCACATAAAAAAAGCGTGCTTAGGCGTGGCTCCTTTGAACCATATGAATATGTACCAATCCTTCTCCTCCTCACTATGTCTTAAAGCATTCCAAGTAAGTTTTGAAGGAAAACCAATGCAACTAACTCCATCAACAGACCAATTGAAAGAATCCTCCACTAAAGAGGAACTTGGGAGCTGAATGGTAGTGAGTTTAGAATGCAGCATCATAGCCTCTTCAGATCGTGGAGATGCAAGCTGCCATCCAACCCCATCACAAGCGTCAGCCACAACAACATGAAGCGGGATCCTTACTGATCTCGGCCCTGTTTCACCCAACCTGTTAAGAAGTGGACCAAGCGGGGTCCAACTGTCGAACCAGAATTTTGCAACCTGCCCATTACCCACCACACATTTGACAAACTTTTGGGCTAGCGGTCTGAGTTTTAGTAGCGATTTCCAACACCCTGAGTCGTTTGACTTCTCCTTGATAGCCCAGAAACAAGTACTTCTTAAGTGATGCTGCTTGTGCCAGGCAACCCACAATGATTTACTTCCGGAGAAGAGTAACCATATTAGTCTAAGGCATAGCGCAGTGTTCCAAGAAGAAAACCTTCTCAAGCCTAGACCCCCCTCTTTCTTTGGAAGACAAACTGATTTCCAAGATACTTTCGCCATAAACGGTCCATCAATTGAGCCTGCCCAAAGGAAACGGTTACATATTGCTTCAATTTTCTTTATACAGCTTTTGGGAAGAACAAACGTGGAGGCCCAAAAGACCACCATCCCATTGATAACCGACGAGATTAATTGAAGCCTTCCCGCAAAGGATAGAATACGTACTGCCCAGCTCCTACATTTTATTGCAATTTTATCAATCAAGGGAGCATACTCCGCGACTCTCAGCTTTCTCGACATTAAAGGCAACCCCAAGTATCTAATCGGTAAGGTTCCCGCTGGGAAACCATATCTAGCAATAGCGGTGGCTTCAATCAGGTTCAACCCTGCATGAAACAATTGGGTCTTGTCTTGGTTGATACACAAACCTGACCAGCTAGCAAAATCATCTAAAGTTTCACTTATGCCATGCAAGGAGGAGCAACTACCATTAAAGAAGATCATAACATCATCAGCGAACATTAGATGAGAGATATTCAAAATTTCAGTGTTAGGATGGTACTGGATATATCCTGAGTCAAAGCGAGAATGAAGCAGCCTAGAGAAGACTTCCATTACCAGGACAAAGAGGTAAGGAGAAAGAGGGTCACCTTGCCTTAAACCCCTTGTACTCCTAAAGTAGCCACTTGATTGCCCATATACCGAGATCGAGAAGGATGGTGAGGAGATACATTCTGAAATCCAATTCACGTACTTCTCTGGTATATTTAGACCTCTCAATGTCGCCAGAACAAAGTCCCACCGAACTGAGTCAAAAGCTTTGCGAATATCCACCTTTAGCATCGCCCTGGGATCGATATTCCTCCTATTATACCCATTCACAATCTCCGTGGCTAGTAGAACGTTCTCGGTTAGGAGTCTCCCAGGCAGAAAAGCAGATTGAGTATGGGAGATAACCTCATCTAGCAAGCTTTGTAGCCTCGTTGTAAGAAGTTTGGAAATTACCTTATACAACATGTTTAGACAAGATATCGGTCTAAAATCAGAAGTTCTGGAAGCATTATGAACCTTTGGGATGAGAACCAAAGTGGTCGCATTCCACTGCTTTAGTAATTTCCCAGATTTGAAGAACTCCTCAACCGCTTCAACCACTTCTGGACCAACTATACTCCAGCACCTTGTAAAGAATTCAGCTGAGAAACCGTCAAGCCCACAAGTCTTGTTCTTCGGCAGAGAGAAAAAAGCATTCTTAATTTCCGAGGCCGAGAAGTCATTCACTAATGTGTTCCTCTGAACCTGCGAGCATTGAAAACCCAACAAATTTGAGATGTCATCTTGAATGAACAAAGGAGGACTCACCTCACCTCCCAAAAGTTCTGTAAAATACTGAACACAGTGATTTTGAATGCCTAGCTGCGTGTCGATCCTCCGTTCTCTTCTCCAAATATGAGTAATTAGCTTTGCTAAAGCTTCTTATAGGGTTCTTCAAAGACTTTAACTTTTGGGAGACATGGAATGCGGCAGATCCGACAATGTTGAGAGAAAACCAGTGAATCCTCACCAAGTCCAAAAATCACTGTTTTGCAGCAGGAAATTGAAGAATTTAAATGGCTTTCTCTGTCTGTGATGAGCATGATTCAAAACAATACCCCAAGAGGCATGGTCTGAGAAATCAGGCTCACCAAAAAACCCGTAAGCCGAAGGGAATTGTACCTGCCACAAGTCATTCACCAAAATCCTACTTCTTTTATTCCACCATGTGAAAGAGCAACCCCTAAACGTCAGATCAGTCAGAGAAGCCTCCAAAAGCGCGTCCCGAAAATCTCTAGTTGGCCTGTCAATATTGGTGCTAATTGATGAAGAGTGTTCATCTGGGTATAACACCTGATTAAAGTCGCCCAGCACTGCCCAAGCTTTGCATGCCACATTCTGATCTGTAGAGAGCGAAATGATCTCTTCCCACAATTCTTTTCTCAGCTCCTCATTGTTGGAAGCATAAACAAAGCAAACCACAAAAGAGTTTTGATAGTCCGGTAACTTAACCTCACAAGCCATCATTTGTAAAGACTTAGATAAGATAGTTGCATGTACACTTGGGTGCCAAAGAACCCAGATTTTTCCTAACTCCGAAAAGCAATAATTATCCTCAAACTGCCAGCCAGGAAGAATATAGTTGATGAATTTCCTCTGCTTAGGCTGCTTGACATGAGTCTCGAGAAGACCCCCAAAAAGCTGATTCTGTTGCTTGAACCAATTCTTAAAGCCGGTGCGGTGACGTAACTTATTGAAACCTTGCACATTCCATCCAAAAAGGTTTGTACACATAAAAAAAAAATTATAGATTTTTGGGACCAGTGTCCCGGGTATTCCTCTTCTTCCTTCTCGATACTACTTCAATGAACTCATCTTCTTTCTCTCTTAATTCACCTTCCTCTTCTGAGTCACTAGATTCCACATTAGAAGAATCAGAATCCGCATCAGAACAAGGAAGCATACTTTCTTTCACCGGTTGAATATCAGTCAGAACAACAGGACCATGTGGAACAGTAGCTATCAAGGCGCTTGATTGACCTGGCAAAGGTTTAACAACAGAGTTCTGCTCAGTCGCCTTCCCATTGTATTGCAGCTTCACCTTTTGCTGGGATGACGCTGAAGCTGATTTGTCGAACACCTTTTCCACGTTCTCCACAGCCACATAATGCTCTTTAGGAACACCAACCTTCTCCTTCCCTTTCCCTTTAGACTGCTTATGCTTAGGAGTTGGACGGGTACAAGTAGCAAAATTATGTCCTGAGGAGTTACAAACAGTGCAGGTAATCGGAGCAGTCTTACACTTTTTGATGTTGTGCCCAATCTCCTTGCAGTGAGAGCAAACCGGAGGCATCCAAGGACTAGAAACCTCGACTCGCCGGATTTCACCTGACTGAAATTTGACATTTACAGCTTCCGGGAGAGGTTTCCTTGGATCAATGATGGTGAACACTTTTGCGACTTCCAGATTGGTTTTGTTTGCTGTTGTGGGATGCAGAAATTTTGGATCCCCCACGAGCCCAGCTATGTGCTCAAGCCCTTCTTCATTAAAGCACTGGAAAGGGACATTCCTCAGTTCTAGCCAGATAGGGGCCGACTTGAGTTCTGGTTTCACAGGCACCAATCATGGCTCCCAATTGGCTACGAACATTGTCTGACCTTCAATATTCCAGAGCCGCTGATTTAGGACACGCGCCCTCGTAGCTGCATTCAGAATCCGGAATAGAAACGCATTCCCCTCCATCTTTGTGACAGTAATATCACGAAACTGCTTACTCCAAATACCATTAACGATGGAGTGTACAATTCCTTGAGAAGGAGGCTCTGTGTAGAATTGACCCAGAATGAAGCTAACCCACGAGCTCCTACTGTTCTCAATAACTGAATTAGGTATTTCAACACACTCTTCACCAGATGGTAAAGTGAATGACTTCCCTATCTTCTTTAATTTTCTTCCACCACCCTTGAAGATATTTATCCACGGGTCTGACTTTGGTCCGTCTTCAATTTTATCTGTCACTGGGTCAGTCGACGAGTCGACCTTCGCAGAGGTACTTCCTTGGAGAGTTTTCTTCTCCTCCACACATTTCTCTTTCTGAGCAGAACAACCTGGGTCAGCTGAAACAACAGCCTTCGCAGAAACGGTTACCGGAGCTGAAGAATCCAACTCCGAAGTAATTGTTGACCTAACCTGTAGATCGACGATTTGGTCTCTCGAAGTAGTAACAAGAGCCAAATCAAGGGTGGGATTCATAGCCTCACTGCCCGCAGGGGCAAGAGCTGGGTCAATCGGGACCGCGGAGAAGCTATAAGGGGCCTTGGGAGGCGATGGGAGCTTTCCAGCAGGGGATCCCTGCGGGGTCTTCTTCGACGGCGAATGGTTTTTGTGAGGTTTTGTCTTCGACGCCGTGAGAGGCGCCGGACGACTGAAGAAAAATTGGTCACTTTATCGTCTTTTCCGTCGCCCTGGAGTTAAAATTGAGAGATTTTTGAATATATAATTATTTGCTATTCAACTTTTATCTCCTTCCATTTTTATGAATGAATGAATCAGATTTCACCAAAACTTTGTAGAAATTTATATAATTTAAGTTAATTTTTAATCTATTTGCATATCATCAATGGAGGGAAACACAATTTCAATTTTTTTGAAGGCATTATCAATTATTTGTTTTGTCTTCGTTTTCAAAATCTACATTTCAAATTATTGAAGACAATATCCATTATCAAATATTTTCTGGTTGTAACTAATTCCTTTCGATATTTGTATATTCATTAATTTCTATCCATATGTGAACGAAAAAAATTGGATATTCCATTTCCGTTAGCACCATTTATTATGATTTCCTATAGATTTTATTTTCGTCGAAGAAAAATATGTAATCAAATCTAAACATACTATTCTAGACATAGTATATTCTCAGAAATTATATACATACTATATTCTCGGAAAATATAATTTCCAATTCAGTTTTTTTTTTTGTCAACATCCTAAATACCTCTATCGATTCAGTAAACCAAACCGGGGGTACTGAGTTTACATAAATGAAATCTGATGGGTAGACACAAGCACCTCGTGCTAACTTGTCTGCCTCTGTGTTGTTTGCGCGTGGGATGTGTGCGATAGAGAAAAAAAAACTCCTCCTTACTCTTCTCGAACTCCTCTAAGAGTGTAAAAGCCGGCCAATCCTCGGGTGTAGACACCATCTTCACCAAGTCGGAGCAGTCTGTTGCAAAAGTTATTACCGTCTTCTGATTCGCAATCATGCATAGCATTGCCCAAATGAGTGCTTCAAGTTCTGCGTGCAGGGGGGAAATACTTCTTCGAAGATTTCTTGCACCCCTTATGACTCCTTCGACGCCCTCCTGAAAAAAGTGTCATCCTAGTCCAGAAAACTTGTCTGTTTCCTTCCAAGAGCCATCAATATAACATTTCCCTCCACCGTAAACAACATGTTGAGCCATCACCAGAGTGGGCCCAATTTGTTGAGAATCCAAGGCTGGATCGCCATATTGTGCCGCTTCCCAAGTTATGGCCTCAGATTCCGCAATCCTCAGAATTTCTTGTGGATTTCTATCCACATTTGAGTAGACCTTATCATTCGGCGCCTTCCAAATATACCAAGCAATCAAAGGGAAAATTGTATTCCCACTATCTTTTGGAAGTCTCCAAAAGAGATGATCAAAATTGGAGAAAACCGAAGACATTGGGAATGCCTCGGGGGCCGATGGTATCTGAGAGAGTGCCCATGTTTGTAATGCCGGGAGACATTAAAAAAGAACATGATTTATCGTTTCCTTCTCCGCTCCACACCGTGCGCATTGCGTATCGCAATTAATTCCTCTAGCGCGTAAATTTGCTGTTACCGAGAGACATCCCGATATGGTTTGCCAAATGAAATGTCGCAATTTTGGTGAACATTTTAATTTCCAAGTATGTGCCTGCAATTTTTTCACATCCGGTCCGTAGAAAAAATTAATGTCGTTACCTGGTTCTTGGTGTTCAATCTGATAACCCGACTTAACCGTATATTTTCCTGTTTTGTATAATGCCAGCCAAAAGAGTATGGTCTATAAGTACAACTTATAGGCATACTTCGAATAATTTCCGCATCGGCCGGTTCAATAGTTGCATTAATCAAAACCATATTCCACATTTGTGTCACTGGGTCAATCAGATGATTGACCATGAGATTTGGGTAGTAATTATACCCTTTGCATGTTGCTGACCTCGGGGAAGAAGATGGTATTTATGGGTCATTCCATACTGAGATAGAACCACATGAACCAACTATTTTAATTAGCCCTTTTTTTACCAGAGATCTAGCCGAAATAATACTCCTCCATCCAAAGGACGGAGAGTATGATATTATAGGATCTAAAGGATCTGTGTTCCGAAAATATCAACCCTATTTCCAATTCAGTTTCTTTAGATCTTATCTCAATTCATCATTATCGTAATCAAAAGTTATGAGGATATATTTTTTTTCCTAAACATTCTACTTCTACCAGTATTACACTGTCAAATCAACATTTATTTCGGGGAAATCTAATCGATAGGTGGTTGTAAAGAAAATGAGCAATTAAATTTGGGTAAATCCTCTAAATTTTTACGTGTTCCCGAGAAATTGAGAGGAGAGTGGTTGTAAAGAAAATGAACGGATTTATTACGGTTTATTTACTGATTTTTACGTGGCCATTCAAATTTTGACGTGTCCCCTCGTGGTTCTTGTTGTGGTCAAATCAGAGTTTAGACGGATGCAAATGGTAATTAAATGAAGGTAGATAAATGCAAAGGGTGATAGTTGTACCGATGCGACCTTTACTATCCCTATTTAATTTCACCGCATCGCTTAATTCTTCTATATATACTCTCATCTCTTCATCTATATTCACCACTTTCAAACAAACGTCTCTCATCTCCCATCTCTCATCATATTCATGAATTTCAAACAAACATCTCTCATCTCTCATCATATTCACAACTTTCATCTTATTATGGCTAATCTCTCCGGTTCCTCCGTTTCCACCATCAAGCGCCAGTTGATCCAACTGGTGAAGGGCCCACATGGAGGGTTCTCCGCGGGTCATGTGGGGGACGACATATACCACTGGCAGGCAACTCTAATCGGACCCCTAACAGTCCCTATGAAGGGGGCTTGTTTTCCCTCTCCATCTGGTTCCCGCCGGAGTACCCCTTCAAGCCCCCCCAAAATCGCCTTCAAGACCAAGATATTCCACCCTAACATCACCGTTAGGGGGAATGTCTTCCACCCGATGCTGTTTCCCACCACATGGCCCACGGGGACCACGGTCAAGGAGGTGATGGTGGCGCTGGCGGACATGCTCATTCACCCGTTGGTGAATGACGATGATGTGTTCATAGAGCATATCGCCGCCATGTATGTCGGGGAGAGGGCCAACTACGATGCACAAGCACGTAGTTGGACAATGGAGTACGTCATGGATTAATCCATGACGTAATAATAATTTTTATTTTATGATTAAGTTTTTTTTATTTTTATTTTTATGTTGTAGCTTTTTATTTTCTTTTATTTGTATTTTCTTAATTTAAATATATAAATATTTTATGATTTGTGCAACCAAGTGCAACTATACGTAATCAAATGCATACCTATTCAGACATCCGTAGTACATGGTATTACCAGGTACAAATATGAACAAAATTATAACAAGTCGTATATCCGTAATACTTGGTATTACTAGGTACAAATATCAAAAAAATTATAACAAGTCGGATATCCGTAATACTTGATATTACCAGGTACAAATGAACAAAATTATAACAAGTCGAATATCCGTGATATCAATATCAAAATATAAAATAACAACGATTAATCTAATTAGTTCAATCCAAAAACATCAAAAAGAGTCATGTCCAAAAACAAAACAAGATGAACAATAAGATCCACAATAAGAGTTAAGATGAAATTGAGAGGAGAGGGGCAAAAAGAGTTTAACGCTTCGTGTTCCTCATGCTTGGCCCTATCATCTTTGTAAGCTCCCATTTCCGTTTCTCACCACCCACTTCTTCCTCAACCGGAGCAACAGCCTCAGCCTCTTTTGGTTGTACCTACAAATATCAAGTAATACTACATAGTATTACCGAAAAATACCAAATAGTACGACATAGTATTACCGAAAAATGCCAAGTAATACGACATAGATTTCAAATACCTCTTGTTTTTTAGGTCCCTGTCGTCTACTCGCGTACTTCTTAGTTATCATCTTATTATTCTCCTTCTCCATCTCAATTGCCACCTCACTTCTCCCCACTTCTCATTCTCCTTCTCCTTCTCCTTCTCCTTCT
Organism: Eutrema heterophyllum; assembly: GCA_002933915.1. Taxonomy (NCBI): domain Eukaryota; kingdom Viridiplantae; phylum Streptophyta; class Magnoliopsida; order Brassicales; family Brassicaceae; genus Eutrema; species Eutrema heterophyllum. The sequence goes on from PKMM01025408.1 coordinate 449,522, forward strand.
CCTTCTCCTTCCTTCCCACTTACATCTCCTTCTTTCGCACCATCATCATCACTTGGTAGAAGTCCTCCTTGATGTTCTTCTTCCTTTCCACTTACATATCCTTCCTTCGCACCGTCTTCCTCACTTGGTAAAACTCCTCCTTGATGTTCTCCTTGTCCTTCACCAGTTCCCTTAACTGCCTCTTTCACATATGCTTCAACAGAGTTGAGCCTTGTATCAATGACATCCATGTGGTTCTTGATTTGGAGAAACTGATAATCTATACTTTTCTTCAAGCTCTCTAGCTATTTAACAAATCCAATCGGAGCCACCACATTCTTCGTAGCCGTTGCACGATGATGGACCCTCTCCTTATCATCTCGTCGGGCAGCAACATCCATGTTGAATAGCTCTTTCCAGAATATCGGCTTCACTTCATCAATTATACGATTCGACCAACTGTCAGGAACTATATCACCGAAATTTGGCTCCTCATACTCCCCAGCCACGATTCGAGACATCATAACTCGCTCATCCACGGATGGTTGCAAGATACTCTGAATGTTCTATGAATATAAATAAATACAATTTAAAAACAAATACATGATAAATAAATAATGAATATCATATAAGATAAGATGATTTCCAACCTTAGTATCATCAAGTGCTTCATATAGTTTCGATAAAGGAAAACCTTTGAGTATGAATTGTCGGAACTTGTGTTTGCACATCCGATGACAATCACTCTCTGCTCTTCTAACATATTCTCTATATTTGATCTTCAGATTTGGGATTGCCTCAAAAGCTAGAATCTACACATAACACACGAAATTACAAATAAAATCATAAAAATTAGGAAAGGAATACTTATCCACATTCAAAATCATATTATTTACCTCCAACAGAGTAACAAAGCTTGGAAAGGTCCATGAATCTGTTTCGATGACCCCATTGAAATGCATCATTGTATGATCAATTTTATTCATATTCACATCGAAGGAAAACCACCCCCACGGGAACGTTTGACACGCCTCAAGATCATTCACAATTCTAAAAAACCGGCTCTACAGATGGTGCTCCCTTTCTGGTCATCGACTTTCCACTAATTATGATAGATAAGAAGTAGACGACACACATCTTCAACCGATCTGAACATGCTCGCATCTTGTCGAGCTTTTCTTCAACATCATCAATTGAGGGGACGGTTCCTTTCTTAAAATGCCTCAACTTAAACTCATTACTGCCCATTGTCTCAGAGTCATCTAGATACAAACGTCAGTCTAATCCATATAGGAGTGCATGTTCTCTGAGGGAATAGCGGATGGGAACGCCATTAACAACAAACCAACATTCCTTCCTCTTATTTGTACTTACCGTCTGAAGAAAGAGCATCCACATGCCCATCATCTTATGTGTTGGGTCCATTTTCATGGCCCTATGCACGTGCCTAAAATGCTTGAACAGCGGATGCTTTGTAAACCACCTCAACTCGTCGGGTTTAAGTCCTATATACTCCAATTTTTCCAATGCTTTGTGGATATAGCACCTTCTTGCGGTGCTTTCCAACGTGAAGTAGTATTTACTGGATAAGGATTAACTTGGGTGTTTCCATTCGTATGGAGATTCACATAATCTTCTGTATTCATCCATTCAATAGCAACACTCCTGGCATATCCCAAAAATTTTCCCCATGGAATATTTTTCTTCTAAAAGATAAGGGTGTTTCGACTTTTCCATAAACGCCATAAAATCCATATAGGGAGTTGTCTATAATGGCTGAGCAAAGGTGTAGAGTTACACAAGAGATGAGCTACTATTTTGGCTTCAAAAGACGCTTGAGGATCATAGATAACTGGGTTTAAAATACATGAAGCTCTCCATTTTGCTTGAGCATAGTCACAGTTAAAAAATAGGTGTTTTGTCATTTCTTCCGATTTAAAACATCTCTTACAAAGTGAGACTTGGCTGATACGTCGATTAAGCAATACTTCTCATGTTGGTAGAATCTCTTAATAAAAAGTGTTTCAGCTTTGGTGCAGTCTTGAGTTTCCATATTAGTTTCTTCATATGAAGATTTCCGTGAGGCGGAGCAACAGGGAGTTGATCAGGTAGATGTGTTGACAACCAGTAGCCAGATTTAGCAGAATATATACCATCCTCAGTATAGTGCCACCCAAGAAGATCCACTTTGGCGTTAGGACATATCTTAATATTCAGCACTTTATCAACATCATCATCGTGAACATACTCCCTAACCAATTCTTCATTCCATCCAGATCCATGGTGATTTAGAAGTTGACTAACCATTGTCACTGCTTCTTGGTTGTTCTTAGCATGCGGTGCACGAGGATGATGAAGAGGAAGTCACAGATCTGTCCAAGTGTTGATTATAGATCCATCGCCTATGACATATCAAAGCCCTTGTTTAAGTAATGATCTTCCTTTCAGTAGAGATTTCCAACCATATGAACTTTTAGTTTCCATCATTGCATTTAGTACATTAGTTTGTCTTAAATACCGTCCTCGAAGAACTCTAGCCATCAAACAATTCGGGAAGTGCATTATCCGCCAAATCTGCTTGCTAAGTAACGCCAGATTAAAGTTTTCAATATCTCAAAAACCCCATTCATCCTTCCTTCTTAGGTAGACTCATTCTCTTCCAAGCCAGCCAATGCATTCCTTTATTGTCGTTTCCCGAACTCCACCAAAATTTTGCGATTATCGTATTGATTTCATCGCAAATTTCTTTTGGTACCTTGAAAACGTTAATGGAGAATATAGGCATAGCTAGAGCTATCGACTTGAGTAGGATTTCTTTTCCTCCATGTGACAAGAACTGCTTACTCCATCCTTGTGTTCTCTCTTTCACCTTATCTATAATATACCTGAACATATCGGTTTTCTTACTTCCAAATTGTTTAGGAAGTCCCAAATACTTGCCTCATCCTCCGTCGTTATAAATGCCCAGAATGTGTCTCATGCTTCTCTTTGTTGTTTCTTGAACTCTGGCTCCAAAGGTGATTGAGGATTTCCTTAGATTCACAGCTTGACCAGAGACAGCTTCGTATGTAGAGAGAATCTCCTTTATAGCTTTACTCGATCTAGCATTTGCTAGTGTGAAGAACAATGAGTCATCGGCAAAAAGAAGATGACTAACTGTCGGACCATGCACGTGTGCTGATTTTAATGCCCTAAAGTCTTCTTTCGATGATTGCTCTATTCATCATGTGTGATAGCACTTTAGCACATAGAATAAAAAGGTAGGGTGATAGAGGAGCACCTTGTCTTATTCCTCTTTCTGGTGTGATATGTCCATGGGGTGAGCCATTGATGAGTACTGAAAAACTGACTATTGTGACACACTTCATGATCCATTGAATCCACGTATGATGAAATCCCAAATGTTGCATAGTTTGCTCTAAGAAACGCCATTCTAATCTGTCATATGCCTTTGTGATATTAGTTTTTAAGGCCATGTAACTGTTAGCTTGACGTTTTCTGGACTTCAGACTGTGGAAGATTTCCTGAGCAATAATTATGTTGTTTGTGATCATCCTCCCATGAATAAAAGCAGCTTGATTTTCTTAGATAATTCCAGCCAGATGTTTCTTCATTCGGTTAACCAGGATTTTCAAAATAATCTTATAAGATACATTGCAGAGAGCAATTGGACGAAACTCTTGTCATCAATGTTGGATGCTCGACTTTTGGGATTAAACATATATTGGTGTGATTATGTGTAGAATCCAGATCACCAGTTTCGAAAAAATTCATCACCTCAGAGTAGATATCCTCTTTTATTTCAGTCCAAAATCTTTGATAGAAATCGCCAGTGAATCCATCAGGTCCTGGCGCACGATGGGGGCCAATATCAAAAACAGCTTTCTGTATTTCTTCCTTAGTTACGCTCCTTGTTAGATCATTTTTCATTTCTGATGTGGCCTTACTCTGAAAGCCCCGAAAAACTTCTGTATATTGATGCTCATTATTCACAGATGATGTAAATAACTCTTGAAAATATTGAACTGCCACTAGACTGATTTCAGAATCCCCTTTATGAATTACACCAGCATAATCTTGAATAGAAGATAATATGTTTCTTGCTCTTTTCGCTTTAGTAATATTGTGAAAGAACCGTGTATTTTGATCTCCTTCAAGTAGCCATTGAACCCTGCTCTTTTGTTTCCAGAAAATCTCTTCATCGATGTATGCTTGATTCAAATCCTTCCTTAGCTTTGACAGTTCCAAAGGCGACATAGTTCTTGTTGTTATTGCTCTGTCCAATTTGCTCCTTAGAATACCAATCCTCTCTGCTGCATTTATCCGATGTCTTCTATTCCATTGTGAAGTTTTTTTCATGTAGTTTGATAGCCTTTGTGTGAAGGGAGTGACCAATCTTCTTGTATTGAATCCAGATTTCCACCCTTGTAGAGCCATATCCTTGAAGCCTTCCTTGTGGGTTAAACGACTATCATATCTAAAGCATCCTCTTATGTCGTCAACTGAGATGAAGGTAACAAGAGGTCTATGATCTGATTCAGCAAATTCCAAAAAATGAGTTTCAGACGATGGAAATTGTGAATGCCATTCATTATTGGCCATGGTTCTGTCCAGGCAGCATGTGACATGATATTTTCGCCTCTGACCAGCCCAACTGAATCGATTTCCACTTGAATCAAGTATGTAAATTCACAGCTTCGTAAATCTTCGGAAATCTCTAAACTAAATTCTTAGGTCTTGTTCTTCCACCATGTTTTTCACTATTATCTAGTATTTCAATGAAATCCCCTAAAAGAAACCAGTCAGAAACCACATTTCCCTTCATAAGACCAATATTTTTTGGAAAAATTCTTTCTCCACATAGTGAAAAGTAAGCAAACCTATTTTAGCTCTACGGAGCCATCTTTTTTGGAAAAATGCCTTCTCAGCATGGTGAAAAGTAAGCAAATCTAGGAAATAGAGCTGGATGTGCTCAAATCTGCTAGTTGAAAGTCAAAGTTTTCCTCTTCTGTTAATATTCAATCTTTCCAATCTTTCCCATAAGTGATTTCTTAGTTTTGGGTTTGGATTACCGTAGACAAAAGAGTAGAAAAACCTGATTCCATTACTTGCAATTCACAATCTACAAGATTAAGGGATTAAATAAAACAAGTAGATCTAAGTGCTGCTTCCAAAATAAAACTAATCCACCACTAAGACCAGCCGGTGGCACTGAGACATGATTCACAAATCCTAATTCACAACCTAAATCACGAATGTAATCATCCTTCTGCTTGGTTTATGACAGGCATATGATGTCCGGGAGATATTTGCGGTTATTCTCCTTGAGACGTCAACTGTGAGGTCAATGCCAATTCCTCGACAGTTCAAGCAGGTTATCCTCATGGTAGAAGAGGTGGTTCAGGGCGCACCGCGCCTCCCTCAGTCTGAGATGTGGAAGACTATGTGTCTGTCAACAATAATCTCTATAATATTATTTAAGAAGACATTTTTGAAAATGAATTTTGTTTTGTAAGTTATTACATGAAATGCCATTACAAATAAGAAAAAATAATTGAAATAGGAAATGATATAATTGTCTTTTAAAATTATTGATGAGAATATGGAAAGTATTTATTTCTCATTAAATATGTTATTTACTATTTAATTTCTTAATTATTATGATATTATTATATAATAATAAATCCATACATATTCAAAGAATAAATATATTCGAAAACTTGCAATATTTTTCACTATAATTATTATAAAATATTTTACTAATTTTATATCTTTTATTTAGTGAATGCAATTCAGTTTTCGACCAAATTTTTTTTTTTATTATTAATTTTATAAAGAGTTAGACACGAGAAATTGATTTTTTTTATTTTTTAAGAGTTTGTGGACTAACCACATAAATCATAGTCATTAAACGATGCATATTAGAGTTTTGTTTTCAAGATTATAGATTTTTGCGGGTTAGCCTGAATAATATTTTAGTTTATTGCAAAACGGGTTAAGTAGACATGTTAGTCCGAATTGATAGTTTTATCTATAATTATTAATTAAACATATTTTAAAATTCAGATAAAAACAATTTTTAAATAAAAAGTTGAATCCTAGTTCTTACTCCTAATTTTAAAACATATTTTAAAACTGGAGTATTATTTTTTTGTTATTTTTTCTAATTACATAAAATTATACCAAAACTGAACAGAAATTGCGAACGGTTATAACATGGGTTCGTCTGGTTCTATCCGGGTCACTAGTGTTAAGCGGATTTTTGCTGGGTTTCGTGTGTCAATGAACACTCCGGTTTAGGCTATAAACCAAACCGGGTAAGAACCGGGTTCTGAGAAGCTGATCCGGTTCGGTTTTGACGACAGTCTGGAACGATGCAAAAGAATCATTTCGTTCACTTTCTCCGATCGGTTTGATATGTTTGTTGCGACTCCATTTTGCTTCGATCTTTAAATCTCTTGTATCTTTCTTCTCTCAAGAGTCTCCAAAGTCGTTCAAGTCAAGGTATGCACTTGCTAACGATTATGGATGAGTTTTAGGGCTTTTTGTTTTGATTCAATAGATGCTTTATCCGATTTCCATGCTGTGATTTTCCTTTTCTCAAAATTTTCAGTTGATTGGCTGAATTGTGATTTGGGTCTCTCAATATCGATTTATGACTTTGGTGACAGATTACATGAGCAAATCTCACGGATGTTTTGCTCGAGATTCCGCCATGGATGTCGCTTCTGCTCGGGGCGTCTCTTCACATCCTCCATGTATGGGCACACTCTCTTCTTGACTACTTTTGTCAATATATTAACTTGTATTTCTTCGCGATAACTGTTTTCTTAATTATGTTCTCAGATTATGGTAAACCCATTTGTTCATCACAGTCATCGTTAATTCGGGTATATTTTCGTTGCTGGCTATCTTTTTCGGATTCTATACTATTGGGTGATTGATTCGTCCGTAGTTTCTTGAGAAAATGATGGAAAGTGAAAGGTGGAAGCTTGATTAGGATTTTAGCTTGATGATGTTTTTCTGTTTTATGCAAATATGGAGTGAACTAGGAAGTTTTTAGTTCTTTTATTGTCAAATCTGAACACTACATTAACAAAATTCTGCTTTTGTTGAGCTTTTAGACTTTTAGTTGAGTTGACAATGAAACTTTGAAAGCGTGAAGCTCTTATTCTATCTCCTATGTATAATTATGAAATTGTTCTCACTTCTCACCTTATGAACTTATTGGAAACGCAGATCTCGCGGGATAAAGGATGTTGTTTTGGTCGTATTTCGAATGGTATGGCGAGCTTGAGTACTTCCTTTCATGGTAAGACAATCAAGATTTTTTTTTCTGATATCTGAAGAAGATCATACCAAATCGGGTTTTTTGTACTATCTGCACCATTCTGAAGAACATACCCTCTTGATGCGGTTTTGTTGCTGATATCTTTTAAATCAGTCTTTGTTCTATATAAAGACTTGTAGATATAATATATGATACTCGGTCATTTTGGTTTTTGAGAACTTCAATTACTCATCCAATTCTTTTATTTCGAAGTGAGATGGATCTCTTAAATCATTACTTGCTTTTTCTTTAGCTGCTCCGAGAGGAAAAATTACTGGCGAAACAAGGTGTACTGGAGTACAATGGTGTAACCAGTCACAGAGTTGGTATCCTTACAAAGTTCATGATAAGAAATCACATAGATTAAGTGAATTGGCAAGAATTATCTCTGTGAGATCGGATCTTTCAGGAGCTGCAACCCCTGAATCTTCTTATCCGGAACCAGGTTTTTTTTTTGGCTAAACCTTTGTGTTACCTGCTTTGCTAGATTACATCCTCTCGTTCTTTTTTATTAATTTTTTTGTTTCTATCTCTATACACAATTCTCTCTTGTCTTTCAACTTTGAAGTGCAGAGATTAAGTTGAGCTCAAGACTCAGAGGGATATGCTTTTGTGTGGTTGCTGCCATTTCTGCCATTTTTCTCATTGTCCCGATGATAAGTGGGCATCCTTTCGTCCTTCTTTTCGATCGCTATAGGAGAAAATTCCATCACTTCATTGCTAAAATTTGGGCTTCCATTAGCATCTATCCGTTTTACAAAATCGACATCGAGGGTTTGGAGAATCTGCCATCATCAGACACTCCTGCTGTATATGTTTCAAACCACCAAAGTTTTCTGGATATATACACACTTCTCAGTCTTGGCAAAAGCTTTAAGTTCATCAGCAAGACAGGGATATTCGTAATTCCCATTATCGGTTGGGCCATGTCCATGATGGGTGTTGTTCCCTTGAAGCGGATGGACCCAAGAAGCCAAGTGGTAAGTAACTCTCTGTTTCTCCCACACTCTAAGTGTTTGTTTATTGAACTCTGACTCTTTAACTCTTTTGCATTTTATAGGATTGCTTAAAACGCTGCATGGAACTCGTAAAGAAGGGAGCGTCTGTCTTTTTCTTCCCAGAAGGAACACGAAGTAAGGATGGTCAGTTAGGTCCTTTCAAGGTAAACACAATCTCAAGATTTTTGATCATGTTCTGGTCTGTGTGTTAACACGCAGTAGCATAAGTCGCTTCTTGAAAACTGGTATTACAGAAAGGCGCATTTACGGTAGCTGCTAAGATCGGAGTTCCAGTAGTTCCAATAACGCTGATGGGAACAGGCGAAATCATGCCAACAGGTAGTGAAGGTATACTGAACCATGGGAATGTCAAAATTATCATCCATAAGCCGATACATGGAAGCAAAGCGGATGTTCTTTGCAACGAGGCCAGAAACAAGATTTCAGAATCTATGGATCGCTTGAGCTGATCCACGTTGCTTTTGCAGCGTCTCTGATGAACAATGAGAAGCTAAATCGTTTTACAAGTGGAAGAACAAAATATGTTCAGATTTTGAGTGATTTTTTGAGAAAATGTCAGTTTTATGGTTTAAATTTGTAAGAGTTAAAGATGCATGGGCCAGTCTGAAAAAACTTTGGAATGGCTTCTTTGGGGCTTACTGGGTTTTACTTTCTTGGATTCAAAGTTGAGAAATCTTTAGGCTTTTCTCTTTTGTTTTGCTAACTGACGTGACGTGATTCAGACAGTTTTAACTTAATCGATCAGATTTTGACATGTGTAAAAAATTGAATACATGTAATTGATTTTGCCATATAATATTAACAATGAAAAAATATAATTGATTTATAATATTAAAAAGTAAAGTTGTTAAAAAAAATTTAATGAAAAATATAAATTTATCATAAAAACCAAAGTTAATAAAAAAGAAAAAACTCTTTTTTATATGAAGTTGAATATTTCAAAGTTGCTAACTCACGTGATTATGACATGTGTCAAAGTTAATCGATCAGATTTTGACATGTGTATACAAAATTTATAATTAGATTTTGTCATATATTCTTATCATATAAAGCTACCTATCGTGACACGTGTCAAGTTAATCAATCAGATTTTGACACGTGTAAAAAATATCTAATAGATTTTGATACATAATATTAACAATAAAATGAAACTTTATAATATATTCATAATCGTAAAAGGTAAAATTACTAAACAAAAAAGAAAAATAGATAATGTAAATTTATCTAAAAACCAAAATTAATTAAAAGAGGAAAAAAAATTGAAAAATTTTATCACTGATTCCTAATTTTAAAAGATAAAATTACTAAACAAAAAAAAGAAAAGAAAAAAATTATCTTTATCTTTAAAAAGCAAGCAAAGTTAATACAAAATCTATTACTAATAAAAGTTGAAGCTATAGACTTCTCAGAGCGTCTACATAGAATTTTAAACGACCAATTAAAATATGTCAAATCAACATTTTAATTAAATCTTAAATAATGAGAATTCCAAAAAAACGTGTCTTTTAAAATGGAAATAAATATCAAAAGAGCTAAATTAACAAAAAAAAATCATTTAAAAGAAAATTAACTTGATATCTTTGCAATAAACAAAAATGGAAATAAATATCAAAAGAGCTAAATTAACAAAACGAAAAATCATTAAAAAGGAAATTAACTTGATATTTATGCTAACTATATGGAAAATCAACATAAAAACGTAACAAACAAAAAAAGAAAAAGGAAATTATATGTCAAAATAAAATATATTACTAATAAAAATTGATGATATATGCATCTAATGGTGTCTACATAGAATTTTAAACGACCAATTAAAATATGTCAAATCAGCAGTTTAATTAAATCTTAAATAATGTCAAGAATTTTTAAAAACTGTGTCTCTTAAAATGAAAATAAATATCAAAAAGCTAAATTAACAAAAGAAAAAATCACTTAATGGAAAATCAACATAAAAAGCTTAACAAACAAATAAAGAAAAATGAAATCACATGCCAAAAAATGGTGTCTCTTAAAATGGAAATAAATATCAAAAGAGCTAAATTAACAAAAGAAAAAAAAATAAAAAATGGAAATAAATATCCAAAGAGATAAATTAACAAAAGGAAAATATCATTTAAAAGGAAATTAACTTGATATAATCTAAAAATGTATGCTAACTTTATGGAAGATCAACATTAAAATCTTAACAAAAAAACTAATAAAAGGAAATTTTATGCATCTAAGGGTGTCCACATAGAATTTTAAACGACCAATTAAAATATGTCAAATCAACATTTTAATTAAATCTTAAATAATGTCAAGAATTCCAAAAAACCGTGTCTCTTAAAGCGGAAATAAATATCAAAAGAGCTAAATTAACAAAAGAAAAAATCATTTAAAAAAAAAACTAATTTGATATCTATGATAACTCTATGGAAAATCAACATAAAATTCTTATCAAACAAACAAAAAGAAAAAGAAAATTATATGTCAAAATAAAATGGAAATCAATAAAAAAAACTAAACTAACAAAGGAAAAAATTATATAAAAATGAAATTAACTTGATATATAGGCTTAACTAACAAAACAACAAGAAATTATGTCTTAATGTTTTTATTAAGAAGGAACTGCTTATTTGAGTCGTCCACTTCTAAGAGGCACGAAATGACAAAAAGGCGGTTTCATCATGGGTTTTGAATCGTTTCTTATCGATCAAAAGGTACTAGGAAATCTATTTACTCATCACCAATTGAAAATTTAATTAGCACTATTATATTATGTTTTAACACAAATTTTTAAAGTCAACTACAATCCAAGCAATCATAGTGACTAATCGAATAGGCTATTATGAGACAAACCTAAAGGCCGACGTAGTCTACAAGATTAAAAATTTCTTGGTCATTGACAACAAGACAAACTACAAGGTGACTTCTCACAAGTTTTTAATATAATTCTCTCAAAAAACAACAGTGGTTCATGCCACAAATATGATCTAAGAATACTAATTAACAAACTAAAAAGACCACAAAGTTTTGACGAAATTCTATATTTCAAATCAGCATGCTATGCTAGAGGTTTACTAGATTTAGGTTTCGCAGATACATACAAATCTCCATGTAAGACTACAAAAAATGAACAAACATTATTTACATTACCACAAATTAATATTGAATACATTTTTTTTTTGTAAAAAGTAAAAAGTCTTATCTATTGCAATGCAATATAAAGTCATACCAGTTTCCCTACTACACACGTGACTGAATCAAATCAAGTAGAAGACCACATCACTAGACTCTTTCTACTTTTATCTCAATAAATAAAAATTTACTTAACGTTGTTAGTTAAAATTCATCAAATGTTTACTACTCATTTTTCTGTTATCTAAAAAAATTACTAAATATTAGTTAAAGTTCATCAAATGTTTACTGTGAAATTTCAAATTCAAAATCTGGGTATTATGGTATCAGATAGACATTTAAAATGGATAAAAAACAGTCCTTCATACACAAAAATATATGAATTAAATATATAAAAATCATACACTCATAGTGAATTCTTCCTTAATACAAAAAAAAAATTGAACACTATGCAAACAAATTAACAAAAAATGGAAAAGAAGATGTTGAAAAATATGAGATAAAGATATATTAAAAGAATGTTTTTTTAGTTTTCTAAACTTTCAAACAATTCTTCTTCTATTCTTATTTCTATACACATGACATATAGTCCCAACATTTTAGTATTTTTAATAAATTAGTTTTCTAATTAGGTACAAATCAATTGATTTATTAATATTTTACTTAACTAAATCTATAATCTTATAAATAAATACAAGTAGGAGAAAGCGACACATAATATTTAGATACATTTTTCTAAAAAGAAAATTTATGTAAACCCATTGTGTTTTAGATAATTTAAAAGTTACTAACCAAAAAAAGATTAAACTAAATTATTAATATAGACTTGCGCGTAGCGCGGATGAAAAACCTAATCTATTACTAATAAAATTTGATGATATAGGCCTTAAAAGCTGTCCACATAGGATTTTAAACAATCGATTTTATTGGTCAACATCAGAGTTTAGAATAAATTCATACTTGCCAAATATAAAAAAAGGAAAAACGTCAAAAATGACAAATAATGGAAATTATGATTTTAAATAATCGATTTTATTGGTCAACATAAACATTTAAAATAAATTCATACTTGCCAAATATATAAAAAGAAAAACGTCAAAACGACAAATAATGGAAATTACTCAAAATAATGAGTTTAAAAAAATAAGGCAACCATGTCTTAGTTTCCTATTCTATAAAATTCATTTCATATTCATCTATTGTCTTGGTTACAAATTAAATTAGTCATGAATCCCATAACAAAAGTTGTGCTTAAGCATGAACAAAATACCCGAAACCAAAACCCGAACCGGAACCGAACCGAATTAGAAGGTACCGAACCAAACCGAACAGTTATAAATACCCGAATGGTTCCTCTTATAAAATATTTCGAGTACCCGGACTGAACCGGAACAAAAACCCGAACGGGTACCCAAAATATACGAAATACAATTATATATCTAAAAATATTATGTATCTTTAGTTTCGAAATAACCAAAATGCTCAAAATTAAAATTATAAACGAACATATTAGTTATGTTTAAACCGAAATAACCAAAATACTCGAAATATTCACAAATCTTTAGTTATATTTGTCAAAATTAAATATTTTGTTTTTTCGTGAATTGGGATAAATTTCAGGTACCCGAAACCCGACCCGAACCCGGGCGGAACCGAACCCGATCCGAAAAAGGGAATACCCGAATGGGTCCTACACTTCTAAAATTTGGGTACCCTAAACCAGAAAGAATCGACCCTAACCCGAACGGGTACCCGAATGCCCATGCTATGCTTTTAATTTGTTTTCTACCAACAATTAAATGTTCACATAGAATTTTAAACAACCACTAATAATTGTCTACGTATAGCTTTTTGAATTTGAATCTATTTGAACATTAATTTATTAAGTTGATATTGCTTGATGATAAAACGATAAATCTATTACTAATAAAAGTTGATGCCATATGCATCTAAGGATGTCCACATATGATTTTAAATAATCAATTTCATTGGTCCACATCACGTCATCAACATTGAAAATTAACAAAGTTATTCTAATATTATTGTTATTAAAAATTATAAAAATAAAGAATATAAAATTTCCATTAGCAACAAAAAACCAACATGATATTAAGTTAGAATTTTTTTAAAGTTTCTAAATTCTAATATTATTATTGTTAATAAAATATAAAATAAGAAAATTATGTATAAAATTTTCATTAACAAAAAAAAACCAACATGATATTAAATTAGTAAAATTTCTTAATTTAAAATAGTGGTCTCAATTATTATATAAATAACTAAGAATAAATATAATAGTAAAATCTCTTTACAAGTGAGTATACACACACATTTAGAGAGTACTTTGTTTATGGAATAATTTTACCACCATTTTTGTTATAAAAGTGATTTATTATGTATAAAAATATATATATTTATTACTAATAAAAGTTGAAGCTGCTTAATTGTAAGGCTTTCCACATAGGATATAAAAGATAAGGAAATTATGTATAAATTTTTTATTAACAACAAAAAACCAATATGAAAGTAAATTAGAAAAATTTCTCAATATAATAACTAAGAAAAAATATAATAGTAAAATATCTTTACATGTGTGTATACGCACACATTTAGAGACTCATACACTAGCATCTAAATTTTTGCCACATGTCCATAAAAACTTGAAGTTACATAAAAGTTAAGTTACTTAATTCTAAAACTTTCCACGTAGGATTTTAATTAACCAATAATTATAATATACATTAGCATCTAAATTTCTGCCACATGTCCATAACAACTACATTTTTATATTTGGCTTGGAATTGCCATAGATCAATTTAGGAGTTCTTCGTTTTGAATTGTTCTATTTGTCATTCAGTTTTATGAATTTTTATGTAAATTGTATTGATTTTGCCTACTTCTTCTTGATTAAAGAAAATTATGTCTTAGTTTCATATTCTATTAAATTCATTTCATATTCATCTATTGTCTTGGTTACAGATAAAAATTTGTCATGGACCCCATGACAAGAGTTATGCTTATTAATTTATTTTCGACCAATAATTAAATGTTCACATAGAATTTTAAACAACCACTAATAATTGTCTACATAAGGTTTTTGAATTCGAAGCTATTTGAACATAAAATTGTCAAGTTGATACTAATTGATGATCAAACGATTAATGGAAATGACTCAAAATAATGAGTTTAAGAAATAAGGAAATCATGTCTTAGTTTCCTATTCTATAAAATTCATTCCATATTCATCTATTGTTTTGGTTACAAAGTATTTTTGTCATGAATCTGAGAGTAAGAGTTGTGCTTAATAGTTTGTTTTCGACCAATAATTAACTGTTCATATAGAATTATAAACAACCAATACTAACTGTCCACGTAAGCTTTTTGAATTCGAAGCTATTTGAACATAAAATTATCAAGTTGATACTACTTGATGATTGATTCTAAAGATGTCCACGTAGAATTTTAAACAACTAATAATAATTGTCCACATAAGTTATTGAATTTGTAACTATTTAAACATAAAATTGTCCGCGAAGATTTTCATTGACAAATAATTAATTTCAACATTTTTTACTCACCTTTTCCAACTCATTACTCTAAACTAAAGAAACGTTTTCGCGTGATCAAAATTATGTTAAAAAATTTGGATTTCACATAGATTGCAGAGAACAACAACAAAAAGATCCAAAGATTTTACAGAGATTATAACCTCATTTTTGTCTCAAAATGAGTTTACTCCATAAATGCAGAAACCCGTTTAGGTCATCTTCTCTATTCCGTAAGGTAGGTGTTTCATAATCTATCTATTAATAAATAGTTTAGTTTCTAATAAACAACATACATGATTTTTGTTTTTAAATTAGCGACAAAAAAGAAATTAAGAAATTTTTTGATAAACAATACAACAAAAAAGAATCTAATTTAAGAAAGCATAATAACAAACATCTAAATTTTAAATTAACAACAAAAGGAAAATTTCTGATAAAGAATACAAAGGAAATTATTTTAGAGTTGTACATGGACACCTTCAATATAAAAACAGACATCAAAGATGATATCTTAATCCAAACAAACAACACGGGAGTAACACCTTCTAAAATTCCAATTAAACAATAAAGTATGACAAATTTATGAATCAAAATTAAATTACCAAACCTAGATAGGTTAGTCGAATCAAAATATGGAGAAAGCACACATAAGTTAAATTTATATATAAGTTAGATATAGGTTAAATTTAGATTCAAGACAATATTTTTTTCTATATATTATATATATGTTATTACAAAATATAAATATAATAATATCATAATAAATATAATTGGTCGCATAATTTTTACCAAAATAATATTAAAAAGAATACTCACGCGTAGCGTGGATGCAAAACCTAGTAATAATAAAATTTTCCTACTGATTATATATGAAAAAATAAATATATGAGTGTGTGGCTGTAATTTAGCTGCATAGATTTGTAGTGTGGAGATTTCGTATAAAAAATAATTATTACCAATTCATAATATCAAAAGAGATAGCCTTTAAAGTTTAGTTGATTATCTTAATTATATGTTAGTATAAGTTTGTTAGAAAAAATATCAAATTATGATATTAATGCGACAATATATTTGATAATTAACAGAAACGACTAATAGCAAAATATGGTAATTATCAAATATATTTTCTAATTAATGTTAATTTATAGAATTTTTGTTGTATATGCACACTTGCCCATGAAATCTATCAAGCATTAATGCTTCGTTGGCATGAAGGTGGCTGTCATTTGGCTACTTAGATTTGGTCTACTATTTGTTTAGGTACCTGTATAACCTACACAATCCTAACTAGATACTTTTAGAATATGCTTAAAGCAGACTCAGTTTCAATTTTTTTTATAACTCTTCCTTTTTTTTGACAGATGATGAATTACCATGGATTGTTTATGAGTAATATAGATCAATCATGAGAAATTTTTAATTGCTAATTACAAAATGTAATATTTGTATAAATAAATATATCAATTATGAATTCAGTTTCTTTGTTTACGGTCTTTTCATGTAATTCATTGAATTTTTATTATTTTCAGTATTTTTATGTATCTTTGAATTCCATATAATGTAAAACAAATAAAAAGGAAACGGTGTCGTAATTGGCAAAGCTCTACATGTTTCAAAAGGGTATGCCGGCAACGAAACGTTCATCAAATTTTTTATTTTCCTTATTTTTCAGCAAATTGACGCCGTCATGAACACGTACAGACTAAGGCTAAAGCGAAATTCATCTGCGTTCAAATATGAGAGGATTGCTATATTGGACAGTATGGTGGATTTCAATAGAGACAGCGTTGAGATTGCGGCAGTTCCTTTTTCTATTCTGGTTCCCAACATGGTGAATATTCGCAATCTCGAGTATAATGGATTGCCGTATGAAATCGAACGTATAACTGACGGAGTTCCGGTGGAGAATCCCCTTATGGTAATTGTGGAGTATTTGCTGTAACGCCCACGTTCCGGAAGAATTGATTATTGGGGAAAATAATTAATTCGGATTTGTTATGGGGTAGTATCGATCGACACTAGCCTTGTATCGGTCGATACTGCCCGGGAGGTGTATCGATCGATACTGGCCTGTATCGATCGACACTAGTCGGGGTTTTCCTTATTGTCTTCTTTCTCTTCTCTTCTTACGGGGATAAAACCATTCTTTTAGGCAAAAATCAGAATTGGTTGTGAGAGAGAGAGATAGAGAGAAAGGGAAAGAGAGCTTGGTGAAGCTTGGATCTTGCGAGATCAAGAGAGTTGAGCTTGGTGAGAAGCTCGAAGAAGAGGTGGGAAGAGCGTGGTTTTGGCGTGAGCTAAGGGGGAAGAGAGGAAGGTCTTCTAGAGCTCGATCCATCCTATCTAAGGTGAGTTGTGACCAAAAGTTAGCAATTAAGCTTGTGTGGTGCGTTGTTAAGCTTGATTGATGGGTTTGGGGATTTGTCTTGGCGATTTCTGGGTTTAGATTTCGTGAAGGTTGTGAGTCGCAGGGGAGTATCGACCGATACCATGGGGGTATCGATCGATACCAGTCCCTTGTTGGTAGGCTCGAATTGTTTTAGTATCGATCGATACCAGGTGTTGTTTCAGTATCGATCGATACCGGTCCCTTGTCTTTAGTCGTGTGTTGTTTGAGTATCGATCGATACCAGGGGTGTATCGATCGATACCAGTTGCTAATTGTGCTGAAAGTTTTAATTTGGTGTTAATTAATTCTTAGTATTGATAATTGATAATTGCTGATTGTTGTGCTTGTTGGTAGCCTGTTGTTGGGAGGATCAATCTCACTCAGCGTTTGGTTAGCCAAATGTTGATGCATCACTTTTGTCGATGCAGGTAAAGATAAGGCGTGATCGTGGAATCGAGGCAGTGAAGATGGGATGACTAGGACTCGGGGTTTTGTTGTTGTTGTTGTTGTTGCTTTTGCTGTTATAGAACTGTTAGCTTGTGTAAGCTATAGAACTTGTTCATGTATTATTTAATTAATTATGGAATTTAAAAAAAAAAAAAAAGTGCGGTCGTTTCATTTGCACTCAAACATCTTGAGTGTCATATGATGGGAGTTCTGTTTGAAGCGAATCATCTATGTGAGCGTAATATGAAGACCATGAGGATGAAGCTCGCTGCGGAGATGCACGCTGAGACATCTACGCATGACTCTGAAGTAATGATGGATGACAATCTTTTGATATGGGAAATAGATCAAGTATGTAATGACAAAGGCATAATTAAAAGAAGATGAAATTATTAAGGGTAACAAAAGAGATTTATCATGTCTTAACGATGTCTTACCGCTGCTTTAGAGGACAAAGCAACTGATCACGGGACAGCCAGCGAGGTTCTCTCTCTTCGAGTTTGAATCGATCACATGTCTGAGATGTGGTGAGACACTTCAGTCAAATACAGTGGAAGGTGTTGTCGAATGGGAGCGCTTTCTGAATCTTCTCAATCTCAAACCCAGAGGAAGAGCACAAAGAAAACGAGACAGACCAAGCCCATAATTGTTTCATTACACGACAATGCGTGGCATTCAATTTGTTTCACACACTACAAGAAAACATGGTCTTTTCCGACGGGAATTGGACGAAAGTACCAGCCGTCGGAACCCCATCGGAAATCCGTCGGATATTTCCGACGGATTTTTGACGACAATAATCCGTCGGACAGTTACCGACGGGTTTTCGACAAATGTTGTAGCCGTTGACATTGCCGACGGATTTCCGACGACAACTATCCGTTGGGCAAATTCCGGCAAAGTTTCGACGGATGTTTCGATGGATTTCCGACGGATGTTGTAGCCGTTTGAAATAATATATACGTTACATAGCCGTTTGAATATAACTGTTAAATCCGTCGGAAATCGCGCACAATTTCCTTATAAAACGTATCCACCCTCTCATTTACAATCACAACAAAAAAACCCTCTCATATACAATTCCTTACGAAAATGTCTTCTTCAGATCTTTATGATTATTTTCGATCATGGATGGACAAGCCTCATCAAATTCCAGACACGGGCCTAGTTACGGAAGAATTCAGAGAAGGTATGCAGCAATTCATGGCATTTGCGGGTATGCAGAAGAAAGCGAAAAAAATCCGGTAAAATCTACTGCCCTTGTACGAATTATCGGAACCGTAGATTAATCGTGATAGATGAAGTATGGTCACACCTTCATTGTCATGGGTTTATGCCGGGTTACAAGATTTGGTATTATCATGGAGAAAATGATTCAATTGTGGATAAATATGCTAGTACTAGTGAACAGTATATTGGGGATAGCGCTAGCTTAGAGAACCTGCAATGGTAGTAGAAAGTACTGTAGGTCATGTTCAGATGGTGAACGATGCATTTCGTGAAAGTATACCATCGGTTGCTGAGTATGGAGATAGAGGGGAAGAGCCTAACGTAGAAGCTCAGAGATTCTTTGTTATGTTAGACAATGCTAAAAATCTTTTATATGATGGGTGTAGAGGTGGACATTCCCTTTTATCAGCTGCAACTAGGATGATGGGTATAAAGACGAATTTTAATTTGAGTGAGGAGTGCGTAGATGCAATCGCTGATTTTGTGAAAGACATTTTGCCAGAAGATAATCTTGCACCGGCATCATACTATGAGATACATAAAATTATTGCTGGGCTAGGATTTCCGTATCAGATGATAGATGTATGCATCGACAACTGTATGATATACTGGAGAGAGGCCGCAGACCGTTCGACATGTCGTTTTTGTCGCAAACCTCGGTATAAGGAAACATGTGGAAGAGTGTCAGTGCCATATAAACGGATGTGGTATTTGCCATTAACAGTGAGATTGAAGAGGTTATATCAGTCAGAGCGCACATCGAGAGCAATGAGATGGCATGCAGAGCATACAACGGATGGAGAAATCGCTCATCCCTTAGACGCAGGAGCATGTAAACATTTTTAATCAATGTATCCCAGTTTTGCGTATGAGGCGAGAAACATATACCTTGGATTATGTACTGATGGTTTCAACCCTTTTGGGAAGCACGGCAGACAATATTCATTGTGACCAGTAATTGTAACACCTTACAATTTTCCGCCATCTTTGTGCATGAGACGGGAGTTCTTGTTCCTTAGCATTCTCGTTCATGGACCAGAGCATCCGAAGAGAGCACTCGATACGTTTTTGCAGCCATTGATTTATGAACTGCAAATGTTATGGGAGTATGAAATTGAGGCGTTTGATGTTTCTTGTCAGCAGAATTTCGTCATGCGGTCGGTACTTATGTGGACCATTAGCGATTTTCCAGCATATGGCATGTTATCAGGATGGACAATGCACGAAAGGTTATCGTGCCCGTACTGTCAAGATAACACATATTTGTTCCAATTGAAGCATGGACGCAAAACATATTGGTTTGATTGTCATAGACGATTCCTACCAAGAGATCATCTTTATCGTCAGAATACCACATTGTTTAGGAAGAACCGAAAAGTAATTGATGGTCCACCTCCTGAGTTAGATGGACAATATTTGTTGACTCAGTTCAGAGATTTTGGTGCAGATAGGACCGTTGATTGTGGTGGTAACGGGCATCATCCTATTGATGGTTGTGGTAAATTACATAATTGACACAAGAGGAGTATTTTCTGGGATTTGCCTTATTGGAAGGACCATATTTTGAGGCATAATCTGGATGTCATACACATTGAGAAGAATTTTTTTGACAACATTATGAACACCATTCTCAATGTCCAAGGACAATCTGAACTCTAGATTGGACTTGCCAGACATTTGTTCTCGTAGAGCACTACATGTGATAGGGAACGGGAAGCCCCCGGTCTTGGCTTTTTGGTTGGATGAACTTTCAAAGGCCGAGTTTTTTTACTGGATTACCGATAATGTTAGATTCCCGGACGGATACCCGGACGGATACGCATCTAACCTTCGGAACTGCGTTGATCATGGAGAAAGAAAGTTTACTGGGATGAAGCGTCATGATTGCCATGTGGTGATGCAGCGCCTCCTTCCATTTGCTTTTGCATATCTTCTACCACGTAATTTCCACGAAGCAATTGTAGGTATACAATCATTAAATTAATTTTTAAATACCTTACACAATACTTTAGTATTTATTTATTCATTTGTTATGCATATTATGCAGGGATTGGTGCATTTTTTTCGAGATATATGTTCGCGCTCTCTTACATCAGACGGTATCCGCAACCTTGCGAATAATATACCCAAACTCCTTTGCAATTTGGAGAAGTATTTCCGCCGTCCTTCTTTGATGTTATGGAACATCTAACAACACATCTCCCTCGAGAAGCAGAGCTTAGAGGCCCGGTTCAGTACCGTTGGATGTATCATTTCGAACGGTATATGTTTCATTTAAAGAAGAAGGTGAAAAATTTGAGCAAATTGGAGGGTTCTATTGTCGCACAGAGCATCAATGAAGAAACCTCACATTTTGCCGAGTTGTACTTTCCATCACAAGTCAAAACGAAGAGTCGTAGACCAGCTCGACATGATGACGGAGGCGTACTACCTTTTTATCCAGTCGATGTTCCTCATATATTCTTAGAGATTGGATGGCTTTGTGGAAAAAGCAAGAAGTAGAGACTTTCAGCACAAGATCAGGATCATTTGCATATGTATATTCTGACAAACTGCGCCGGAATTGAAGAATATGAGAGGTATTATATTGAACCAAATTATCAATTACTTATTGGGTCCTTGATAATATATATATGTTAACGTGATGATCGCTTCAATTTCACAGGATGTATATGGCATATCAACGTTTTGCATTTCCGAACAAAACAGAGGACGAACTAATGGACACTACAAGAAAATAGTTATATTGTGACGAAAAATTTGGTCACAATAAATATTATTTCGTAACAATAAAGATATTGTGACGTATTTGTAATGATTTGAGAACGGTTACAATATGATCGTCACAAATATTTTTTGGTAACAAAAACGTCACAATGTTTGCGACGATTTTACATAGTTACCATTCCGTCACAATTGTAACAATATAAACAAGTAGCAAAATCGTTACAATTAGCAACTAAAAATAACATCACAAAATCGTCATATTATGTGACTATCATGACGTCTTAATTCCATCCCTCATTATGACAGAATTCTAGTCTCAAATTGTTATAAATGAAGACTGAAAAGTGATCACTAATCCGTCTTCATTTGCGACTATTTTATAGTCTCATATTTGTCATGCATTATCACTAAATTATCGTCAAAATCTATTTTAAATAGTAATAATTTATCATATTAAATTTGTTACAATTCTTCACTAAATTATCATCACAATTTCATCATAATTAACAACCGATTTTTCATCTCAAATTTGTCACAAATTTACACAGTTCTTGTCAAGATTATTTACCAAATTATTATCACAACCATATGTAATAACAATATACAATAATAAAATTAATATCAAAAGGTAAATTAATAATTTGAAAATAAATTAACAAAAGAAACATTACAAATAATATTGTTCTCCTATGCGAGAGCATTCAGCTTCCGGCGTTTGGCGATATGCAGTTATAAGAAAATGGTTGCGGTTCATGTTAAGGCAGAGTTAGGGTTTTCTTCTGATTCTTGAGCACAAAGCAAAAGGTATGTCGGCTAGTTTTTAACTTCGTCGGCGGTGAAGAAAACCCCAGTTGCTTCCCTGATATGTCATCTATATAAAGTCGCCTTCTATCAAATTTTTTTGGCTCAGATCTGACCGAAATATTGCTCGCAAAACCCTATATTGAACTGTCTTCTTCTTCCTCTTCATCTTCTTCTTCGATGATTTTCTCAGAACCGGCTCTGATCTGCTCCGCCTTTGTCCTTGAACCTCCGATCTGCTCTCTATAGACCTCCAGGTCATTGCCCAAGCCACGCTTTCCTTTTTCTCCTCCGACAAGATCACTCCCTTCCTATCCTTGTTACGGACCCAACGACGAGAAACACACACCACAACAACATAGGCGACGGCAGATGATGACAGCACCGGCGAAGATCAGCTTCTTCACTCTTTATTCCCGACGACATGCTCTCTCTCTTTCTCTCTGTCTAAGGCGGCGGCTTTTCTGTCGAAGCAAAGTATACACACATATATATACACACACACAACTCCTTTTGTGTCTAAGGGTTTTTGGCTAATGGGTTCTATTAATTATACATATAAAATTTTGGCTAATGGGCTCTTCTTATTTATACAAATAAAAATAATTAGTATTTGTATTAACGTTTATAAATAATTAATTTCTCTCTTATTATTTGTTCATATAAAAATACAAAAATAACTTATGTACATCTCTGTAAAAAAAATTGTAGGATTTATATATATATATATATATATTAGCTTATAATCATAAAAAAGACTAATCATATCTCTAAACTATTTTTTCTGGCTGTTCTTAATGTTGACTAAACCAACATTAAGTTTTTTTTTTGACATTACCAACATTAATCCATTATCAATTGTTCATTATTTTCGGATAATTGAAGATTCGGAGTTCCATTATCACTCCACGTTCAAAGAAATCCTAGCCGTCAAAAGGGCTATTGAAAATTTTGAGTTCCACCTGATTGGACATAAATTTCGCATAGAGATGGACATGTCATTTTTCCCAAAAATGCTACAGTTCAAGCAAAAGATGGTCCCGCATCAGCAATTATTACGATGGAGTGAATGGTTTTCGAAGTACGACTTCGACTCCGTCTATTTAAAGGGTACGAAAAATGTTCTTGCCGACATGCTCAACAGAAATCCTCTAAAAGAAATTCACATGATGGCAAGCTCCTCCGCATCCGAAGGAGGATATTACGATTTTGAAGCCAACATGCCTGAAGATGCTCATCAGCTTATCAATATGGAAACTTTTCACGAGCATCTCAAAGAAAGAATTTTCAAGTACCAATCGATTATCCTATCAAAGTATGGCGTCAACAGTCATTACATCGCGCCGATAGGAATCCATCCAGACTATCCGTTCGCTCATCTCTACAGAATCGAAGATGCTGAAATACCAGAAGAAGTTCTCTGTTTCCTTTGGTATCTCTGTTTGGTATACACCATCGGCATCACTTTTGACATACACTGGCTATATCAATTCAACTCACGCCATGGACACAAAGATTGCCTCTCTACATTCCTGACATGGTTTGCACCATCAAGTGTCTGGAGTGGTAAGCTGAGAAGATCAGCAAAAACGGTGAACCTGCCATTCAAGAAGCTAAAAGGACAAGGGTGTCTCAACCCTTTCTTCAATCCTCACACAATATACTTCTTCCATCGCCCCGTTCAAGTCAACGTCAAAACCAACAAAATGCACGCACTACCAATGCTCATCCACCACAACGACTTCAAGCGACGTGTTCGACCAGACTTCAACGTCTATGATAACAAAGGATTTGAAGAATTCCAAACTCATGCATTTCGCCTCAACAATGCTAGACAAACATTCCCCGTACCATTCAATCTGAAGTGGAACTACTATCCTATAGACTACCAGATGAGTCTAGATGAAGATCTACAGTTTTTCGAAAGCATAAAGACTTCGGGACGAATTCAACCAAAGACGATAAAACCAAAACCATCGCCAGCAAAAGACCCGCCGGAGTATTTCCAAGATGCACAATCTCCAGATGACTCGATGAACATTGACGAAATCGGAAAAATGTTCGTTTTTAATGATAACGATGAACCACAAGAGAACTTTGAACCGGAGATAACATACGAGTGTCCAGGAGATGAATACGGCTGCTGCGACAAGCATATCTTCAAGTTCGAAGTAGATCATTGAAGGCCTTTCTCAAGGTATTTGGTGATGTATAAATTTATGTATAATTATGTGTGATGTAAGCGATGATGTAATCGCATAAATAATGATGTAAGCGATGATGTCATCGCTGAGGTATGCGCTTAGGTCAGCGCACAAATCCTCCCCTATAAATATGTGTGTACCCTCTATGTGAAATACAACTTAGAATTCCCCTAAAAACCTCTCTCTAAATTCTCTCTTGTTTTCAGACTTATTAACATCATCATAAACTATGATTACTTTCTTTCAAAATATAAGTTGCGATTCTGCTCAGTGTGCTCTAAATGAGTTTTGATGTCTAACCAACACGACGGTCGATACGGCTTTCGTGGGGGGAGATAAAGTTTTCTAACAGTGGTTGAGCCATGGCTGGAGATGCCTACGAATGCTCATTTTACCTGGAACTTATCGAAACCCACGATTGTCAATACGACTTAGTCAATATGGTTACCCGTCTGAACTTATGAAGAACATACTGGTATCAGAGAACTTTTGTACTTTATCAATTATTTTGGAATCTTTTTGTTGATAATCATGATTCACCATTGTTATATGGGTTATATAATCCTGGATCAGTTGACAAAAAAAGGATAATCATGAATCTTTATTTTTCTAGCTTGTAAAGTTTGATCAAAATTGAGAGCATAACAAATGTAAATTAAATGTTTAAAATCTATGTAGAAAGAACTTGTTTCATAGAGAAATATTATCACTCTTTGTATTTATACAACTTCGTCATTATATATATATATATATATATATATTCTTCTGTGACAAAAATGTTAAACTAGCTAAATCATTAGAAATTATGACTAAATAAAACGTTAATAAATCAGTCTACAAATGCGAGAAATTTGTTACATTTTTCGGTTGCAATTTATTACGATTTTTTTCTTTGATTAATAGCTATTAGTAACTGGTGTTTAGTCATTAAATCGTCACAAATTGATACTGACCATTCCATCACAAGTTTGTGCGACGACACGTTTGGTCATAATATTGTCATAGTTGTTACGACTGCTACTTTCGTCACAGTTTCGTCACTAATTGTGACAAAAATTGGCTACGGCTTAGATCGTCATAAATATTATGACAAAACAGCTACTCATTTGTGACATAAAACTTTGGTCATGATATCGTATCGAAAATGTCACAGATTTATGACAAATTATTTTCGTATCAAAATTTAGTCACAATAGCTCCATTTTTTTTGTAGTGGGAGCTCAAACAGGAAGAGTTCGGACGTTGGTTAAGAGATCATGTAAGTATTTTAATTGCCTTGTTTTTACCTATCATATATAATGGATGATTTATTTTACTCATTTTTGATTTTATTCGTGAAGGTCACGACAGAGAAGGCTAACGGACAAAGATTTCCCATGTGGTTAGAAGAAATTGTGCGCTTTCCACTAGCAAACGTGCAGTCACATGTGATGTATAGCACACAGGGGTACGCTTTTAAGATTCTTCAGGATGATAGGAGTGCGACAACTTCAAATTACGGTGTATCTACTCAGTCCGGTGATCTTGTATACTATGGTGTCGTGCTTGAGATTTTCGATGTTCAGTACCCGGGAATGCTCGGTTTGAGATGTGTTGCATTTTTATGCGACTGGAACGACCCATTAGTAGGAAGCGGTGTGCGACACGACCAATTTGGTGTTACATCATTACATAGCAGAAGACGACTCCAGAAATACGAGCCATTCCTACTTGCTTCACAAGCAGACCATGTTTGTTTTTTTCTTTTACGTTAATTTTTAATTTAGTATTTTTGCATTCCCGTTGTTAAATTTTTATATGACTTTATTACATGGTGTAGGTATGCTATATTCCATATCCTCGAGTGACAAACAAGCAAGACCCGTGGGTTACAATCACATCGATAAACCCGAGAGGTAGGGTTCATGGGATGTCCAATCATGAACCCCTCCAACAAAGCACCGTAGGTTTGGGTTCAATCGAGCATTCCCTTGAGGTCGACCTTATTGTTGATTTCACCATACATGCATACGTTCGGGTATTTGAGGATTCAGACGAAGAATTAGACGAATTTGGGTCGAACGTCTTAATGGAAAACAAAATGTTCATCAAAAGTATATAAGAAGAATACGTATATTACCAGTAACATCCCACATACGCTGTCGAAGAACTCACCAACCCGATCGAACGTCTCATTCACTATCGTCAGATGGGTATGAATACAATATACCGAACCCGAAGACTCTAAATTTAAAATACTGGTCTTAATTATATAAATAACTAATAATAAATATAATCCTAAAATCTCTTTACATGTGTGTATACGCACACGTTTAGAGAGAACTTTGTTTATTATGATGGAATAATTGTATCACCATTTTTGATACAAAAATGATTTATTATCTATAAAAATATATATATATATTACTTATAAAAGTTGAAGTTATTTGATTATAAGGCTTTCCACATAGGATTTTAATTAACCAATAATTATAATCTACATTGCCACACGTCCATAAAAACTTTCCACATGATCACATGGAATAGATAGTGCAGAAAGGATCAAAAAAATTACATTTTCATATTCGGATTGGGATTGCCATATATCAGTATAGGAGTTCTTTATTGTGAGTTGTTCTAATTGTTATTCATTTTTCTGAAATTTTATGTAAATTGTATTGATTTTGCCTACTTAATTGTCTTCTTGATGGAATTAAAAAAAAAACAAACGGCATGAGAAAGAATTCACCAATGGATTGAGAAAGACGGCTATAATTATGGAAAAATGACTGTGTAAACCAATATTCTTAGATATAAAATAATGTATGTTACATCAATATTATTTGCAATGACCCATAATATGAGAATTAAATCTTCATCGCTTAGGTTTATAATCTCATCGAAGAACTATTGAAAAGTTACCACAACCAATATGTCACAAGACAAAATTCCGGCTTCTATCGCTTCAAGGTGAAATTTTAAAAAAGAATATTTACTTTGTCGGTTTTTTGTTATTATAAATTTGTTTCAAAATTCATTTTATATTTATATATTATTTTGGTTTCAAAATTGATTTTTTTTTTCATAGTTACGAGAGCAAGAGTTGTGTTTATTATATTGCTTTTCGATTTGTAGATTAAATTGAAATTTTGTATTGATCATGGTCATAAATATGTAAAATGCCAAGATATCAATTACTTATTTTAGCCATCAGACCATCACAATATGTCTTACAATTTTTTAGTTCAAAAAAAAAAAATATATGTCTTACAATTTTTTTGAACCTGTCAAATATAAACACCTGGCAACTAATGTTCTAGAAGAATTTATTCATAAAATCAAGGAATTCTAGTGGAAACATTAGTAATTCAGATAGTTATTTGTCAAATTTTGAGTTTCCAATATTCGTGTCTGTTTAGAGATCTCTGGATCAAACAGAGAAGATGTCAAAACCCTTTAAAAATGAAACTTCATGCACAGTTAATTATCTTACAAAAGGCATACACAACTCAACCTTGTTTTTCTTCTTCATATTAGAACACACCACACCACACAGAACCTTCCAGTTTCTCGAAATTAGAAACTCAGATGAAACCAAAAATCATCTACCTCGCATGAGGAAACATTCTCGAGCCAACATTTGTCATTGTCGGTAACACTACCGCCGCCAAAACCACCACCGACTCTTGCTCTGCTTACACTCCTTCAACTCAGCCACTACCTGACTCATTGCCCGTCTATTTGTAGAGCTAGTGGATACACACACTACAAGAAAACATACCGATTTCCGACGGGAAAAAATCGGTCGGAAATTTCCGACCAATTTTTTGTCGTCGGAAATTTGTCGGAATTTCCGACCGATTTTCGACGATATAGAGACCGATTTAATATTGTCGGATATTGGTCGGAAATTCCAACCAATTTCCGACGACATAGATCTCTTAATCTGCCCGTTTCACTAGCCGTTTTATAGACGTTTGAAATTTATAAATCGGTCGGAATTCCTGACGAATTTCCGACGAAATAGATCCGTTAATCTGCACGTTGCCGTAGCCGTTCAAAATTTTTAAACCGGTCGGAAACAAGTCGGAAATCAGTCGGGAATTCGCGGAAAATCCATTATAAATATCTCTCCACCCTCATTCACAACTTCCACAAAAAAAAACTTAGAAAATGTCTTCTTCAAACCCAAATCCTTTTGATTATTTTCGATCGTGGATGGATAGACCACGGCAAGATCCAGCGACGAATCTACTGACGGATGAGTATGCACAAGGTGTTGAGGAATTCATGACATTTGCGATAAACAATAGCATGACGTCGGAATACGGTAAATTGTATTGTCCATGTACTAAATGTCGGAATCATAGATTAGTCTCTATTGGGGAAGTATGGAATCACCTTTATAGGAATGGGTTTATGCCGGGTTACAAGATTTGGTATACCCACGGAGAAACTGATTCAATTGTGCAATATTATGGTAGTAGCAGTAATTATTCGGGTAGGATAGATGAACCAACACCGGAAATAGATGCAAACGTTCAGATGGTGAATGATGCGTTTCGTGAAAACGTAGCATCGTATGTTCACGATGCTATTAGAATAAAGGAACCTAATTTAGAAGCTCAGAAGTTTTTTGATATGCTAGATGCAACTAAGCATCCACTATACGAAGGATGTAGAGAGGGAATATCGCCTTTATCAACTGCAAGCAGGTTGATGACTATAAAGACCGATTTCAACTTGGTGGAGGATTGTGTGGATGCGATCGCTGATTTTGTGAAAGATATTTTACCCAAAAATAATATCTCACCGGCTTCATAATACGAGGTTCAGAAACTTGTAGCTGGTCTTGGATTGCCGTATCAGATGATAGATGTGTGCATCGACAATTGTATGATTTACTGGAGAAAGGACGAAAACCGTCTCAAGTGTCGTTTTTGTCAATCCGAGTACATGTTCCACATAAACGGATGTGGTATTTTCCGGTAATAGAGAGGTTGAAGAGGTTATATCAATCCGAGCGCACAGCAGGACCTATGAGATGGCATGCAGAGCATAACTCAGATGGAGAGATTGCTCATCCCTCAGATGCAGAAGCGTGGAAACATTTTCAAGAGGTCTATCCTAGTTTTGCGTGTGAGTCAAGGAACGTATACCTTGGGTTATCAACAGATGGATTCAACCCTTTTGGGAAACATGGGAGGCAATATTCATTGTGGCCAGTAATCGTCACACCTTACAATTTGCCGCCTAGTTTGTGCATGAAACGAGAGTTTTTGTTCCTCACGATTCTCGTCCCCGGACCGGAGCATCCTAAGAGATCCCTTGATATTTTCTTGCAGCCATTAATTTATGAGTTAAAAATGTTATGGAAAGATGGTGTTCAAGCGTTTACCATATGTGCGGTACTTATGTGGACCATAAGTGATTTTCCAGCATATGGTATGCTTTCTGGATGGTCGACTCATGGAAGGTTGGCATGCCCTTATTGTCAAGATAACACTGATGCGTTCTAGTTAAAGCACGGTCAAAAGACTTCTTGGTTAGACTGTCATCGACGATCCATATCGTCGGAGCACGACATTGTTTAAAAAGGGTAAAAAAGTATTTGATGGTCCACCTCTTGAGCCGGATGGGAATAACATCATCACTTAGTTGAGAGATTTTGGTGCTGAGAAGACGGTTTTATGTGGTGGTAATGGTCATTTTCCCGTAGACGGTTGTGGCGAGTACCACAATTGGAACAAGAGAAGTATTTTTTGGGATTTGCCATATTGGAAGAACCATCTGCTGCGCCATAATCTAGATGTCATGCACATTGAAAA
>PKMM01025408.1:482710-500344 GCA_002933915.1 Eutrema heterophyllum
AAGTTGTAAATTACTAAATTTTTTATATATATTTATATGTTTTTTTAATATTTTGATAAGTTTTTATTTTTACGAGAACGTGACGAAGAAGAAGGACGAGCTGACCCAGCAGTCACAAGCCGACTCCTCCTCTTCCTTCGAGATGACGTGGGAAGAGGTCAACCGTCCTTATCAACGTAAGTTTTTTTTTTTTCATTTAGTTTTACATTATAAAATTATAATGTTCTAATTTATTTTTAATTTCTACAGGAATTTCCCCTTGATAAAAAAAGGGCGGCGTCGCAGGGGTTTGGGTAAGGTCCCGGTTATGGAAGTCGGGGCTTCAAGTTCTCCTTATTTCTCTGAAGATCTCGTCCAGCAGAATGAAGAGCTGAAGTCAAAAGTAGCAGCTTTGGAGGAGCTTACAGAGGCAAGGTCGGATATCGCTAGCATGTCGAATTGGATGAAAGCAAAGTTCTCGGATTTCCCGGGAACGGGATCGGAAAATTAATTTAAATGTTTTTGTAATTTCAAAACAATTTATTTTTATTTCAAAACAATTATTATATTTAATTTTAATTTTCTTTTTCGAATTATTAATTTAATTTAATTTAATTTAATTAAAAATTCATTGTTTTTCAAGAATTTTTAAAATACTGTTTTTTTAATTACCGGTCGGGAATTGGTCATGAATTATTCCGTCGGGAATCGGTCGGGAATTATTCCGTCGGGAATTGGTCGGGAATTATCCCCTCGGAATTTTGTCGGAATATCGTCGGGAACTAACCGACGCTTATTACCATCGGGAATTGGTCGCTATTTTAGTTCCGTCGGTAAATCGTCGGGAATTCCCCGACTACTGATATCCATCGGAAATTAGTCGGAAACATTGGTGGTCGGGAAATCGTCGGAAATTCCCCACCAATTCCCGACGAATTTTGATTTCCGACGCTATAGTCCCAACGAACCAAATCGGGAATCGGAAAGACGTTTCCCAACCGATATGGCCGTCGGGAATTGGCTGCTTTCTTGTAGTGCACAAGCCATTGCTACTTCAGTGATCTTCCATACCAAACCAGCACCAAACCTCTCTCCTAGCCCTGAAACCACAATGCCGCTGATATCTCCTGTGAAAGAACCAACTTGACCCGGTTACTTGTGTTTATGTCTTCTGTTGTTGTCGCTGAACTGGTTGGCCAGTGTCAACCTCTATAAGAACAACTCTGGAGCTGTAAACATCAATCTTCTCGATTAATTTCTGGGTCGAGTAAAACCTTTATTTTGTAAAACAGTGCCTCAGACACAATAACGGCTAACACCAAACATAAACACGCATATGAAGCGACTTACTTGGGGTCGATATAACTACTACAATTCTAGCAACTACGGTTGAATCCTGGTTGTTACCGTCCAATGTAACACTTCTAGATAACCAAAGTCAACAATATTTGCATGGAGCTTCTCATTAATTAGAATTATAACCAACTTTACATCTTTTTCAACGGTGGGAAGCTTGCAACCATTGTGAAGATACTTAAACTCTGAGTTTGATAAATACAAAAATAGTTTCATATGATTTTATTTTTTCATTACCTATTCTGGTAGGTGTTATTGAGATCATTTTATCACAAACCTTGTGCCACATCTAAAAATTGACATACAGAACATCAGTGATACGTTTGGGATCGAAACCAAGCAATACAATTAACACCATGCCGGTTTGTTCATAAGGTAGACGGAAAAGAGCAATTAACCGAGATTATGGAACCAAACTACGGGTTGGAATCCAAACCAAACTATATGATTAACTCAACATCAGTTCGTTTTAAGTGAATTAGATATGTCAACAGATCAGAACAAATAATAAATTGCCACATGATGTTGCAATCGATTTATCGAGGGTAATAAAGTCATTTTGCGGCTGAAACTCATTGTGAACATGCCACATCAGATTATGACTTCCGGCCTCTATTAACATAGGTACGGCGCTGTACATAGAAGATATTACCTTGCTATTTTTAAACTTTGTAAAAGAGCTCTCGATGTCTTCTACAAACAAAAAAAGCTAGGGTTATTATCCTGGAATCAAAACACATCACGAAACATAAAAAAAAAAAAATCAACACGAAAGAAAAAAAAACAAACCAAAAAATTCATGTAAAACAAAAAACAATAATGCTAGGATTATTCTGGTTCCATCGATAACACGATGCAACACAAAAAATGAAAAGAAAAATGGTTTTGGAAAAACACTAAAAAAATAGTAGCCATGAACATCCAAACAATTTTAGCATCTAAAATCTTACAAAATGGGAACTGATAGATTTTAGTACCAACACACGAAATCAAATTTGACTTTATCGGCATGCTTCTATGTAATGTTTTGAAACAATGTGTACTCATCATCGGAGCCTCGTCTTAAACTATGAGCCTGATATTTTTTAACTAACTCTGCTAAATGCGAACCGGCGAGCTGTTGGTGGTGAGTTTAGCACTCTCCAGTTTAGTTCGGTTTGAACCGAGACCGGCCCAATTGATCCCGGTTGACGACGGTTCGAACCCGGAAGGAAAGACCACGAAACGGTCGCCGACCTCCGAACTTGAAAGAATGGTCCACGAGAGACTATTAACCGATAAGTTCGGCAAGAATCCGAATAAATGCCGAACTTGAATCTAGATCGGCGAATCACGCCCCGATCGACGACGGTTCAAGATCGGTAAAAAGAGTCCAAAACGACTAACCATCGAGCTCGGTGAAGGCCGAACTCTAATCCTTATCTCGAACCGAGATCGGTCTAGTTGATCCCGATCGACGACGGCTCGAGATCGGTAAAGAAAAAGACATCATGCTACTACCGACCTGCGATGTGCCGAGCTCGTAGGTATCGACCTGTCGTAATCAGAACCCACTTCCGGGATTCGCGGAACTTTACGGAAAACACGGAAAAGGAAGATTAATTAGTTTTCTAATCCGGGATTCGCGGAGCTTTTCTCGGATTCGGGGAACTTGTCGAAGCCGCCGATGAGGCTTATAAATAACGAAGTCCTGATTATATTTAAGGGAGAGAAAAAAAGACATTTTAGAGAGAGAAAATGAGAGCTCGAAATCCGATCTCGACCTCACTATCGACTTTAGAATATTTTTGTAAACTCCGACGAGTTCGATTTAATAAAAAAGAGATACCAGTCGATCTTTCAACTCTTTTTATCCTTGTGTGATCTCTACGATCAACACGAGCCAGTCATTTTCTTCTTCTTGCGATTATTCCCCAGAAACAACACTCAAATCCCTCTGTTTTAGCAACTAATTTCTTTCTGAAATCAAAATCACTCCATTGAAGCAGAGAAATATTCTCTCTCCAAAACCCAAAAAAAATTATTAATTCACCAAAAGAACTCCCAAAAACAATTGAATGATCCGTGAGAAATAAAAAACAAATTATGAATATTGTATACATCTGATTTGTGCCTTTGTTCTAATTTTTGTTAGCTTTCTCAATTGTTTTCAGAATATACTAAAACAGAACAACTTAAAAAAATTACTTCCTTCTTCCTATTGTTCTTGGTATTCTTCTTCTTCTAAGATGAAAACAAAACTAAGAAAATAGCACAATAATCAAGAATCTGAAAAAAATAGTTTTGTTTGTACCTAAAAAAATATAATCACGAAGTTAAACCCCACTAAACCGAAACAAATGTGTGACCTGCTAAGACACCCACTAAGACAGTGGCAAAGTATATGACCACATACTCAACGTTCATAGACAAATCAACCACGATTGCTGGCTCTTCCTCCAAATCCAAGGCATTAAGAGCATGTGTAGCTAACCTACACATCAGATAACAATAGTTTGCTTGACTTTGATATGAAATACAACATTTGAAAGTTATATCAGTAAAGGAACAACTTCATTAGCACTCTTCACCAAAAAGAAATATCTCATAAAACTTTTGATTAATTAACAAAGGCCACAAGGATGAGAATTCATACCAGACCTGTGCTCGTAGCTCCATGAGTGTCATGGTGTTCACCGGAAGATCATTGCTTCCTTCGTCACGAAATCGGATCACAAAGTCGTTCGGTCTTCTCTTGAAACCATTTGTCAAACGATTTACTGTAGGATTATCTCCAGATGTATCTTTGTGTAGAATGCACTTAAGAGGTATCGAAAACAATATGTTTTAACTCATCCAGAACAGTTCTCCAATACATCTGACAAAAGAAACAATAGGAAAATAGAATCACAAAAACTAAAAAATAAATATAAATCAGCAGTTGAGTCAATGACGCTTATATGGAATAATAATTCCAATGTTACCTCAACATTTGATACGAAGAATTCTTGAAAACTCGAGAAACTCAAAATCGGATTCTTGTAATTTTCACCTAGAAACTATTTGCCACGCCTTTCTAGCAACTCGCCAACGTTAGTTAAAGAAGCAACCATCCTAAACACAACAACAATTAACACAAGAAAAATAACATTTCAAAAGTATCATAAGAATCAAACGATCTATTCTCACCAAAAATAATTATTTCACACCAAATAAACTACGTCACCATAGTTAACATACAAAGTGTAATTGAAAAAAGGAACATGATTGGCGCGAGCTTCATATCTAAAGGTTTAAAGTTTCAACCTTTAAGCCACATAAACATTTTAAAGTCATTTTGGCATATTTAAGTGGACAATATTTTTATTATACATTGGTTTTTACATTTTATAAACAATCATTGTAACTCCAAACATCTAAAGGATCAACGAATTGCTTGTAATCCTAAAACCTAGATGTTTGATTTAATCGAGAGCAATACCTTATGGTCCAAGCAAAATAACATAACAGTGTGACAATAAGAATGAGTTACCGTGGAAGATCGCAGCCGTTTGGTTGCCATTGCCAATCGAAAACAAGAATCTTTTCTTTCATTTTTCAGACAACGAAAACCAAGATCCAGAAACCGAAAGTCTTCTCCATAAAAGTTTCATCCACGTCACGACTTCCTCTACGAACACATCTGCCGTATGAATAGTCGCATATGCGTCGTTTCTTCGTTTGTGCGTTAGGGTTTTCATGGACGAGATAAGAATCCTAAACATAGATGGAACTCAATCTTGAAATTGGTTATGCAATTGAAAGATATTTGATCAAAGCTTTTCTGATTGATAATTGAAAGAATACAAGCTCGCTCGTTATATAGAGCAGACTCAACAAACATGAAACAAACAAAGCAACTAACTCTTGAAAACTAGTAAAACCAAAAACTCGTGTACATGACTCTACAACTTATTGACGGAAGACTAATTACTCCTACAAATTAGGAAAGACTTATTCTAGCTTTGGCTGATTCCTAACATTCCTTCCCCCAAACTGAATGCAGCTAATGCGTTGCAGTTTGTTCCTTGATCTTCTGAAACTCCTGAACTCCAAGCATCTTTCTCAATTTGTGAAATGTATCCAGCTTTAAAGGCTTTGTCATGATGTCCGCCACATGATCTTGAGTTCCACAATGAACTAAAGTAACTTCTTCTTCTTTCACTAGATCACGCAGAAAATGAAACCTGACATTGATATGTTTAGTTCTTCCATGTAGAACCGGATTCCTTGATATAGTTTAATCGAAGAACTGTTATCACAAAAGATAGTCACACACTCCTCTTCAGCCTGGTTGAAACTACTAAGTATCTTTTTCATCCAGAGACATTGAGTTGCACAAAAAGATGCAGAAACATACTCTGCCTCTGTTGTAGAAAGAGTCACAACCGGCTGCTTCTTCGAACTCCATGCCACAGCTGCATTGCTCATAAGAAATACGTATCCAGAAGTGCTTCTTCCACTATCTATATCACCGGCAAAGTCAATGTATGTGTATGCCTTCATAATCCCTTCCCGGTCACTAGTATACATCAGCCCCATTCGCAAAGTTCCTTTTATGTACCTTAATACTCTCTTGACAGCCAAGAGATGAGCAGCCTTTGGTTGCATCATGAATCTGCTCAAGAAGCATACAACAAACATGATATCAGGCCTTGTAGCTGTTAGATACATCAGGCTACCAATCAACTGCTTGTATAATGACGGATCTGCATCTTCTCCCTCCATGTTCTTCGATAATTTTGTTCCATGAACAATTGGATTATTCACTAGATAGCACTCCTCCATTCCAAAACGTGACAGCACCTCAGCAGCATATTTCTTTTGGCATAAAAATATTCCATTTTCACACTGCTCCACTTCCACGCCTAAGAAATAGCACATCTTCCCCAAATTTGTCATCTCAAACTCCTTTTTCATTGAAGTTTTAAACTCTTCACATAACTTTGAATCATTTCCCATGAAAACCAAATCATCCACATACAAGCTTACGATGAGCACTCTTCCTCCAGATTCATTTTTCATGAACAGCGTATGCTCAAGTTCACACTTGCTGAATCCCTCCTTTGTAAAGTATTCTTCAAACTTGCTGTACCAAGCCCTTGGAGTTTGTTTGAGACCATAAAGTGCTTTTTAAGCTTGTATACTTTATGCTCCTCACCGACTTTCTCATAGCCCTCTGGTTGCTCTACGAACACAGTTTCTTTTAATACCCCATGAAGGAATGCACTTTTGACATCAAGCAGGTACACACTTCACTTCCTTCTAGCCGCTTCTGCTAGCAACATCCTGATAGTGTCCCATCGAGCCACAAGTGCAAAAACTTCATCATAGTCGACTTCGTGTTTTTGTGAGTACCCTTTTGCAACGAGCCTAGCTTTGAACTTGTCAACCTCTCCTTTTTCATTCATCTTGGTCTTGTACACCCATTTAACCCCAATCTTCTTCATTCCCACCGGTAACTCAACTAGTTCCCACGTTTCATTCTTCTCAATTGACTCAATCTCAGCATCCATTTCTTCTCCATTTTTTTTTCTTTAGCAGCCTCCCAGTACGTAAGCGGATCGTCTTGAGAGACGTACAAAGCCAGATACTGTGATTCTTCCTCTTCATCAGAGGATCCATCTTCTCTTACATAATCGTGTAAGTATCTCGGTGGAGCTCTTCTTCTTGTTTCTTGTTGAATTTGTTGGACTGTTGTAGCATTCGGCTCCTCCGTGTCTGCTCCTGCTTCAGAATTTTATACTGCTTCAGCAGTGTTAGCAGTGTTGTTGTTTTCAGGGCTCTCTGCACTTCGTTCTTCCTCCTCGACCACCATCACATCATTCGTTTCTTCATCACTGCTCCTTTCCCAATTCCATCCTTGTTCTTCATCAAAAATCACGTCTCTACTAACAATAACCTTATTTACTGCATGATCAAACATTTTATAAGCTTTGGAACCTTCACTTACACCAAGAAATATGCACTTATGTCCCTTATCGTCGAGCTTCACCCGTTTCTGGTCTGGAACATGAGCATATCCGACACATCCGAACACCTTAAAATGATCAACGTTTGGTTTGACGCCAGTCCAGCACTCTTGAGGAGTCTTTTCTTTCACCGCCGAAGTGGAGCATCTGTTCAAGATGTGAGTTGTCCAACTCGCAGCTTCTGCCCAAAACTTCTTAGGCATACCCTTCTCGATAAGTAAGCATCTAACCATGTTCATGATGGTTCTGTTCTTTCTTTCCGCCACTCCGTTTTGTTGTGGTGTGAAAGCGGCAGTGACTTGTCTCTTGATCCCATTATATGCACATAAATCATTGAATTCCTTGGAGTTAAACTCCTCTCCACGATCAGATCTCAGACAGCTTATTTTCATCCTTACTTCATTCTCAACCATCAACTTGAAACTCTTGAAGAATGAGAATGCTTCACTCTTCATGGACAGACAGTAGATCCACGTTTTCTGCTGAAATCGTCTATAAAGCTGAGAATGTACCTATTTTCTCCTATTGTGTTAAGCTGAATAAGTCTGCATAGATATGTGTGTATGAGCTGCAGTTTTTCAGTTGCTCTCCAATTTGCTTGCTTAGGGAAGGTTTCTCTGTGTTGTTTTCCCTTAGCACACACTTCACACACTTCATTGACCTTCTCGATATGAGGAAGTCCCCCCACCATCTGTTTCTTCGATAAAATCTGCAGGCCTTGTTGATTTAGATGACCAAATCTTTTGTGCCACAGATTTGGCTCATCATGGGATACTTGCAGACACGACATTTGTGGTGTATCTGGTAGAAGAACAAAGATTTTGTTGGTTGTCATTGAGGTGTGTATAATCAGCCCCCATTCCTCATGAAACACTTTGCAGCTTCCATCTTTTATGAGAATTGCCAGCTTCCTTTCTTGTAATTGACCAATGCTCAGAAGGTTTGTTGTTAGATCAGGCACGTAGTACACATTTGAAATAATGTGACTTCTTCCCTTTAAGACCAGCTTCACACTTCCTTAACCTTGTACTCTCATTCTCGCATTATTTCTCAATCTCACCGTGTGCATGAACTTCTCATCCAAGTCAGTAAACCAACTTTGATCTCCCGTCATATGGTTTGAACAACCCTAATCCAGGAATCACACATGATCTCGATGTGAGCCCTTCTCTTCTACAAACGCCATAAGTAGGAGTTCTTCTTTCTCATTTAGCTCAGCATAGTTTGCAGTGCTGTCCCAAGTAGGACACTTTGATTGGTAATGTTCTAGCTTGTGACACTTAAATCATTCTATGGTAGCTCTGTTGATGTTCCTTCCTCTGCCTCGACTTCCTCTGTAATTTCCTCTAAAAGTCCCTTGTCCTCTGCCTTCATATGAGACTTTTAGAACCTACTCTTCTTCCATAATCCCTCCTTTCATACGTTGTTCTTGAACCAAAAGACTGCTCTGGATTTCATCCAATGTGAGTGTATCTAGATTGTTCGATTCTTCAATTGTGCATACCACATAATTGAACTTCATGGTCAGGGTCCTTAAGATCTTCTCCGAGATGGCATTCTCTTGAAGTGTGTCTCCATAGGCTCTCATCTTCTTTGCTATTGCAAGAGCTCTTGCAAAATAGATGTTAACAGTTTCTTTTTCTCTCATCTGAAGCATCTCGTACTCCTTGCGTAAGGCTTGAAGTTGTGTTATCTTCACTTTGGTGGATCCTTGAAATTTATGCTTCATGCTTTCCCAGATTTGTTTGCTCGTGTCAGTGTTGAGCATTGTATCAAGAATATCTCTATCGATGGATTGGTAGAGAAAATTCTTGAGCTTCAAATCTTTCAACGTTTGCTCCTCAATCACCTTTTGTTGTGCTTCGGTAGGAACGACTCCTTCGAACCTGCTGATCCCATTCTCTATGAGATCCCAATACTCCTTGGAACGAATGAAGTTCTCCATCAAATGTGCCCAATGATCATAGTGACCATCGAACTGTGGAATAACCGGAACAACGAACCCTTTTGCACTGCTGCTATCTCCCATTTGAACTTCTCGTTCTTCTCACTTCTCTCTTGACTAACTTAGGCATCTTTTGTGATGAAGCTCTTATACCAATTCTTGAAATTAGTTTTGCAATTGAAAGATATTTGATCAATGCTTTCTGATTGATAATTGAAAGAATATCAGCTCGCTCATTATATAGAGCAGACTCAACAAACGTGAAACAAACAAAGCAACTAATTCCTGAAAACTAGTAAAACCAAAAGACTCGTGCACATGACTCTGCAACTTATTGACTGAAGACTAACTACTCCTACAAATTAGGAAAGACTTATTCTAGCTTTGACCAATTCCTAACACTCAATCCGGCAAGATCGACGACTATGACGGAGAATATCAGGAAACTAATGAGAAGAGATATTTAGACGAATATATGTTCTTGATACTGAATGTTAAGAAGAAAGGAGATGAAGATAGAGAAGAGCTGCTCTAGAAAATTCGATCTTGATGATGATCCATGTCGGCATAAGATTTGACCTCTCTCTCTTCTCTTTGTAAAAAAGAGAAGGGTAAATTGTGAATACCCGATATATATACTGCTTCGTTTAAACCCATCCTCAAAGAATAAACCCCATTGTAACTAATACCAAAACACTCTGCAACAAACCATACCCCTAGACAACGACGATCACCGCTTCTCATCAAAAACCAATAGAAACAACCGAGAAAGACACATCCTCATAAACTCTGTATCACAATCACCATAAACTAAGAACACCGCTTCTCATAAAAAAAAGTGAGATTTAAAAAATTGGCCGAAGAAGCTATAAGATCAATGCTTCCAAAAGTACACGATATCAACAGGGAATCGAAATCAATACATATCCACATGCATATCAGAAACGTTTCATATATATAGAAACATAACATATACGAAGATCTCGATCATCAGAATCGACCATTGAGACGGCGATTCCGGCTGATAAATCTTGTGACTAATCAACGTTATTTATGGCGAAAGTGATTAGGGTTTTTTCACAACCGACTATAACGAATAGGTCACGGCCCATAAAATTAATCAATTAATCCAACTCGTATACCAAAAAAATCCACAATTAAACAAAACAAACCAAGCGAGAAACCAAATCTAAGATTTCATATTAATACACCACGCTAAACCAATCGAAGACGAAAAACCGAGCTCTGGTTCGATTTAAGTGATGAAGACACGTCACAAGAACATAAACGGATGATAGATCGACACATAATATCGCAAACGATAAAATGAGGGCAATAACGTAATTATATGGCTGAGAATCGCCACATCTAGAGATGTCAAACGGGCCAGCCCGCGTCCAAATAGCCCGACCCAATGCGGTTTCAATTTTTTTTGGCCTCGCGGGCTGCGGTCCTAAAATTCTCTGTCCAAACCCGACCCGTCTATACTCTTTGGGTTTGCGGGCTGCGGGTTTATATCATACATTGTTGAATTATTATTTTTTTGTTTATAAACAAGCATCATTCGAACTGAAAGCAACAATATGAAATTATTAACTGAAACACTAACAATCCGAGACGCAACATTCCAAGAATCCGAGAAGGAAGAGAAGAAAAAATCTGAGAAAGCAACGGAAGCAAATTAAAAATCCAAGAAAGCAACAAAGCCAAAAATACGAGAGTAATGAGGTTCAAACTGAAACTCTTAACGAAATCTTATAATCCGAGAAGCTCAAAACTGAAACTAAAAGATCAAATCCAACAAGTAACAAAGTGTTTCAACTTTCAACTGAAACTAAAAGCTCAAATCTGACCAGAAACTAAGTGTTTAAACTGAAACTAAAAGCTCAAATCCAATAAGAAACAAAGTGTTTAAACTGAAACAAATTGTTTTGAAACTGAAATTGTTTTGTTACAGATTGAAAAACAGGTCCGATACCTACAGATGTTGTTCGAGAAACAACAAAAGTTACAAGAGAGCAAGAGCTGAAACCGGAATCAGTGGCACGAAGACCTGAAACCTTATCAAAAACCTTTTTTAACATAGACGCATTCAATTCAAGACTGACCCTTTTCTTTTTATCAAGAAAGTTTATTAAAAACGACAAAGAAACTAAAAAAAAACTTAAAATTAGATTTGGTTAGAAACAGTACTTGAAACCAGAACTTTGCTATCATCGTCTTTGTTACCGAAGCTGAACTCTTAGCTTCTTCATCTTTACTCTCTGCTTTTCTCTGAAGTTCCTCCATGTATTTCCTCTCATATCTAAGCCAAAACAAACCCTTTCGGCTTAATCCATGGGTTATCATTGCAGCTATAAAGTCTCAATTCACGAATCACATGTCTTAAGCTACAGTGATTAAGCTATGAGTCTTAAGTCTTAGGAATATAAAAATCTTAAGCTATCTTTACCACCTCCTATGCGCTTAACAAGATTCTCAATCTGAGTTCTTACTCTTTATTCTACTAAAGTGCCCACACTTTAAAAAAAAGTAGACTTTGAGAAGAGATGGTAGAGCCTTACGGTGCAACATGAGTGCTCACTAAGGTGAAGTATATCCTCCAGAGTCTCCTTTCTTTCATGACTCGCGAGCATAATTCATATCTTAACTTCGAAATTTGCTGCAGCATATACACACAATGCAAACATTAAACAGGAAATAACAAAATATAACGAAGAAAACAGTCAGTAGCATCGCCAATATGAATCCAAAAGTTAACAAGAATGCAAAATCCGCGGCTAATGTCCTCGATAACAGAAGACATCGCAGACATCAGACTCTGGAGTTAACCACCATTGAAACGGAAATCATATCTTGTGTTCAAGCGGAGAAAGGAGTACTAGGTGATGATATCCCTCTAGGAAATCCGCGGCCAACACATTCAAGGACAAGTTTAATAGCAAAAACACAAGGAAGGTAATAAGACAAAGCAATCCAAGGAAAGACTGGTACAAAGGTGTTTGGTTTAACTACTCGACACCAAATTATTCATTTGTAACTTGGCTAGCAATTCAGAATCGATTGTCAACAGGCGATATAATGAGACATTGGAATGGAGGCCATAGCTACGAGTGTGCTTTGCGGTATGGATGAATCAAGGAACCACATGTTCTTCTCTTGCTCATTCAGTTCCAGTATATGGGAAAATCTCGTCTCGAACCTTCTTGGAAACAATTACTCAGAGGAGTGGGATAATATGGTTCAACTCCTTCACACATCTACTCTAAGTAGATTGGAAGTGTTCTTATTTAGGTACGCTTTTCAGACAACGATTTATCATCTTTGGAGAGAGCGAAACTCTCGAAAACATGGTGATCCCCCTCTTCCGGCAAGTCATCTATTAAAAGTCATCGACGAAAATGTTCATAATCGAATTACAGGTATCCGCAAATCAAATGATGGAACGTATGAAGATGCTCTAATTTAACATTCAGTTCAAAAAAAAAAAAAAATGCAAAATCGGCTTCACCACACAATGTCCAATCTATAAAACTAATTCCATTCTCAATCTCAAAAATCTA
This sequence comes from Eutrema heterophyllum, assembly GCA_002933915.1. Classification (NCBI taxonomy): domain Eukaryota; kingdom Viridiplantae; phylum Streptophyta; class Magnoliopsida; order Brassicales; family Brassicaceae; genus Eutrema; species Eutrema heterophyllum. Next base: position 495,544 of record PKMM01025408.1, read on the forward strand.
AATGACAGATGAGTAGTATACTTTGACAGAGCCAAGAACAAGAGTGGCATGTCTCTCATGCCACTCCGAGAGATCCTTCCGAACATTCGACGCATGATATGAAACTTTCGACGATTCATCTATCCACATTTATCACAACACATTGCAAATTTCCAATACAAAACGTAGAATTACCCCTAAAAAAAAGAAGCAAATCAATCGAATCACCTACAAACTAAAACCACGAAATCTCCATCGCCATCGCCTTCACTCTCTACAATCGTCGAAATTATGTTTTTTGCAGACCAGACCGCGAACCTGCTAAACCGCACCGGGTTGGCCCGCTAAACCCGTAAACCCGTCACGGGTCAACCCGCTAGACCCGCTGATTTTTCGACATCTAAAAATTTGTCCAAACCCGCCCCGTCATGGGCTTACTTGGGCCTGGTCCGCGGATTAAAACCCATATTGACATTTTTAGCCACATCAGATTATCACTTCACAAATAATATAGTGATATTCCAACCGGGTCTTTCTCATTTATTTGCTTTTCTCCGACCTGCATATTAAGGCTGATAGAATTGGACTCAAACTAAGCCCAAAAAAACCTAACATTATGTCGATATATCGCTAAAAAAATGATTGTCCACCATTTATTATGGATGTCTGATTACGAATATTACCTTGTTCCGTTATTAGTTGATCCGCTAAAACAACACACTAAAGAATTAATTTATTATTGGTGGCTGTCAAAGTCTAGCATCCCCAGATTTTAAGGCTTCGATTCCGCCAAAAGCTCGCAATTATAGAGTTTCCAACTGCTCTAGCAAATCTCACAATAATAGAGTTTCCAACTGCTCTAGCAAATCTCACTGTTTATTTTAAACTTTTTCTTTTAAATAATGGATTAAAATATATTTTCTTACGTTTCTTACAATTTTAAGACTTCAATTTAGCAAGACGAAAATATTAAAAGGGCAATCAGCATCAGGCCGAGCCGATGGTTATGATAAAGTGGCCAGTCGTTTAGATAAATTTATAACATTTACTTCCATACAAAGTTACGATAAAGCAAAAGCAATCCTTGAATTTTATATAATATTGTCTTTTTTTTTTTACATCTATCTTTATATATATGGAATTCAAACTTACATAATAAATACCTACAATAATACAATTACAAACAAATACATAACTAAAAATCTGAAAAAAACAACAAAACAAAATATGTAAAATTTGATAATGCTTTCCTCTGAAAAGCTTTACTTTTTTTCTCATATCGATTTTCATTTTTAGCTATCATCTATATGATGAAACTCCAAAATCTAAATATTCGTTTTCTATGTTGTATTACATTGGGAATTAGATCTATAGATATTCTTAGGTTGAAAATCCAATTTACTGATTCTTCCGATATAAATAAAATTTGTAATTGTCAATTTTTAACGATTATACGTATATCGCCATACAACAAATAGGGTGTATCATCGGTTACAAATTGTCGTCTCCTCCATGGTGGTTCTTGGCTCGATGAAATCAATCTTTTACTTATGGCTGCTTTATACACGTCAGAGAAGTCTCGCGACCGTACCTGAGTAACCACTGTTGTTGTAGTATTCTCCATAAATAATAGGAAAAGTGGGAACACTGCTCCAAATTCAATTGTTGAAATTTGGAATCATGTAAGACAATTCCACCAATTGACGGAACCCACACATGCGGTTGATAGCTTCACAGTGCTACATCAGAGACGAAATCGCCACCAGAAAATAAAGACTCTACTCTGAGAGAGAAACCGATTACAAAGAACCGACACAAATACTAAGAAAAGAGAGAGAACGAGATACATACAATCCATCACCGCTCTGTCTAAATCGACATTTTTGATGTCACCGCCAAAACCCATCATCATCAGAGAAACGCCGCCATAGAAAGACTGAGAAGATCTAAAGCAGCGTTGATGGTCTAGTAGGTATATAGTTAATTTTGTAATTCCAAGAGTGACTCGTTTCAACACATGTAATGATTGTTTAAAAGATGATTAGTGACCACTAGACTAAGGAAAAATAAAGTGCAATTTTCTTCATCTGACAGTAAATTTCTTATGACACGTGGAAGTCGGATGTCACGCAAATTTAGGAATCTTGTAGTGTTTGTAGTCATATGAATAAAGAGGAAATAAAAAGAATGAAGAAAAAAAGCTTACGAGTCAGCTAAAAGGATGAAAAAGGGAAAAACGTCGATTTCTACCTAGTTTATATTGCTCAAATGACCAAATATTGATTGGAGACGAAGACACACATTATAGGAACAAGATATAAAATTAGGATATGTAGATAATTAAACGCTTAATGTAATATATTAAAAATTAATTGAAATATTCATTAATTTTTTTATTTTAAAGTATTAAGAGGGAGCTATTGGAAGATTGATTATTAAAGAGTTTTTTAAATTTAGAATCCATTGTTATTGGTTTATGGATTTTTATATATTTAATAAAATTCATTGTTATTAACTTGATGACTTTTAAATTCCACTCAAAATCACTTGTTATTCAAAAAGTTTAGTTATCATTGATTTTGTCGTTCTTTTAAAATCTAGTGTTATTGGGACATAGAATTTTTACTATTTTGTTCATTAACTCACAACTTTGAGAATACCAAATAAATCCTTAAGATTCTTAAAGTTTTTATTACTAAACATTTTAAATACACAAAACTCTTAAAAAATTTAACAAATCTCTTTACTTTTAAAATCAATCAACTCAATACAAATCCAACTCCCAATAAGCCCCCTTAAATATATCTAGAAAACATACAATAAAACCTTTATACAATAATAATGTCATGACTATGAGATTTTATTAATTTATAGGGAGGATTATTTTAATCCATTATCTTCTAAAAATTGTCCTTCAAATATTATTATATTACAAATTATAAATGAATCCACTTGTAAAAGTAAGGGATATGCATAAACTTCAAGTTATGACTAATACTCTCGAGCTCCGCAACAGATATATGTTAATAACATATTAGACTATCCAAATGAAATGATACATGGTCAGAAGTTCAAAACTCAAAAGAAATGTGGTGTACATCTTTAATATTGATGATGAATTTAAAGAAGATATATATTCTATTAAAACAGAGTAAGTTTTGTGTCCAAACAGGGATTATACTCGTATATAAACAGGGAAAAGTGCAATTAAGTCTATTCTTATCCTAGATAACTACTCTTCTTTTTATGGATAACTAATTTTTTTTTTTTATCTCCATTGCCAAACGGAAGATAATGAACTTTCCAAAATGAATCTATCCTACCCGATTCTATCCCACGCGCAATCAAACCCTTCCTCCGATCGGTTTTCTTAATAATATTTGGTTCAAAGATGAATCCTACCCGATTTCGGTTAATAAATGTAATTAAATCCTAACCAATTTATCGATAACAAATACAAACAATCCAACCATTATTTTTTTCCATACAAAATCTCAAACAATATCTGAGTTTTCCAAAGAATTCATTTTCAAATCTTACTAAATTTATGCACAGTATCTTACTAAATCTGATTATTAATAATTACAAAGTTATTTAGTGGAATTTTTCCTACTAATGGCGATTTTTAATACCTTAAACTAACTGGATTTTATTGGATATTTAATCCACTTTACTAAACCCTATGATCTCGCATTAAATAATCAATATTCTGGAAAATAAAATAATCATAAACTTTATCTTTTTAACCTCCCAACTCTTAAATAAATCTTGGAAGATTTTTACAAAACAATACGGGCCTTAAGCTACATCTATATAAATAAGAGGCATCTTAGGGTTTTAATCTTTACAACTCCTACGATAATTGATCTCAAAAACTAATATAGGTCAGTAAAAATGGTTTCCAATAGTGGTGGATTCACCCTTCTTAAAAATGTTAAACCATACAAAACAAGTTGGAGAATCCAGGTTAAAGTTTTGCATAGCTGGAAGCAATACACATCACAATTTGGAGAAACGTTTGAGCTCATATTAGCAGATGAAACTGTAAGTCAAATACAGTTTCTTTATTACTTATTATCTTATCATATTTTGTTCTTTATGTTTTGATTATGTATTTTTGTTTCTAAGCTTCCCTCCTTTTAATTATGTAGGGTGTTAAAATCTATGCCTCATGTAAAAAAGCAATGGCTTTACGTGTGCAAAAAGAACTTGCTGTTGGAGAATGGAAAGTTATAGAGAACTTCTCTTTAACTCTTGCAACTAGCAATTACCGACTAACAGACCATGTCTACAAACTGAATTTTGTGAGCACCACTTCTATCTATCGGTCTTCAGTCAAATCAGATGACACCTTTGTGTAATTGACCAGTTTTGATCAGATTACAAGTGGTAATCTCAAAACTCATTTCTTGATTGGTAAGCTAGACAGTTTTAGATTTATATTTTTAACATATATCGTTTTATGTAATTATTTTTAAAATATTTACATGCATTTGTTATAAAACATATGTTATTGGTCAAGTGATTGATATGGGTGAGCTTGAAACCGTTCAAGTGGCTGCTAAAGAAAGGAATAAAGTTGAGTTTCATTTAAGAGACACTGAATTAGATTCTATTTACTTAATACTTACTCAATTTGTAATAACTTCTTTATTACAATTTCATGTTTTATAAAAATATTTAGGGACCAACGTTTAGCATGTTGTCTTTGGGGAAAATTTGCTGAACAAATTACTACTCATTGCCAACAAGCTAGTGAAGACATGGTGATTTGTCTTCTTAGATTTGCCAAAATCAACTTTTACCGAGGTGTGTAAAGTAA
>PKMM01025462.1:2867-25910 GCA_002933915.1 Eutrema heterophyllum
AAGTACATGGTGGTTAGTCTTGGAACTGGTTAGGTGACATTTGGGTGCTTGGGAAAATGGTCATTGCAATGTTTCATGAACAGGTGAGTCTCCGTGTTTTCAAACTTCTTTCTCTGGTTTAGTCTTCTATTTGTTTGAGGGCAAGCAAAGGCTAAGTCTGGGGGAGTTAATATATCATGGTTTTTACCCCTTTTAAGCCATGATATAGGTCCGTTTTATAGAGTCTTTCTACTATTTTGTAGTGTTTTAGAGTCTTTTACAGGTTTTAGCACGTTTGGAGCATAATTGGAGATATTGGAGCTTTTTGGAGCTTTCTGGAGCATTTTGGAGCAAAACAGAAGTTCGTGTAGCTGAGTACCCGATTTAGAGTCTCATTATCGATCGATACTGCCTAGTATCGATCGATACTCATTGCAGCAAAACACGAAGCGCGACTTTAATGAAGAGTTGAAGAATTGCACTTTGGTCCAGAAGTCTTTAATTATTACAATAAGCCCCAAAACGTGTTTTAACATTATAATTAGGTTTTTCAGCCATTGTTGAGGCTAAACTTTATTTTACTTTTGTTCTGATTGAGAGAGATTGTTACAGGGTTTTTGGAGAGAGACAATTCTGAATCCCTTGTTTCTGATTGATTTCTTTTATGCAATTCTATTCACCCCTGATTGAGAGAGATTGTTACAGGGTTTTTGGAGAGAGACAATTCTGAATCCCTTGTTTCTGATTGATTTCTTTTATGCAATTCTATTCACCCATGATTTATGTTTCATTAATCATGTCTGAGTAGATCCACTTTAGGTTCAGGGTTCTCATAAGGGTTTTCTCTGAATGTTAGGTTAATTGATTGATTAGGATTCACCATCTGAATTAGTTCTTCACCATAGGTTGTTCTCATAGCTAATTCTAGGTTGACGAATCTGGAACTTAGATCTTAGGATAATTGATTAGGCACGAGAGTGTGATTAATTACCTGGTAGAACTTAGGGTGAGCAAAATAACTATTCGCAAAGAGATTTGGTTTAGTTGTTTTGTGAACAAATCAAACTTGAACTAAAAGCTGGTTTAGACTTTAGGATTCGCAAAGAGATTTGGAATTCTAGGATTTAGACTTAGATAGTTTTCGCAACGAGAGTTGGTTAGCTATACTTTAGTGATTTGAGTTCAAGAACCGCGCTAAATCTGAATCTTGTTAGTTTGTTTATCTGCATTCATTGAATTCCTGAGAAATACCTTGAGTCTATCTTTCTCCCAATTGACTTACAACCCTTTTTATTTACGTATTGCTTTCAATTACATCTTTTGGTTTAGCTTAATTCGAATGAAAACATTATACCACAATTCTGCATATTAACAATCAAAGCATGTATCTCTTTTAGGGGTGAAAAATACAAACATTATGAGTATCAAACTAGCTAAATAGTTTTGTGTAGACTAAGTAAAAAAAAAAGTGTATGATTTTAAAAATAATCAAACTTGTGACAATTTTTTATAAGATTTTAAAAGTAGAAAAATATTCAATTCTATCACTTTAATAGGTGTAGGCAAAATTTCCGAACCGAAATTTCCGAACCCGAATCAAAATTCCCAAAACTGAACCGAATCATAAAATAACTTGATCCAGAACCGAACCAAACCCAAATTGTATGAAACCGAATGAAATTAACCGAACTAACCGATGTTAAAAACAATTAATATGTTTAATTAAAATATATATAAATCAATATTTAACTATAATAAACTATACAATATTACTTAAAATTAATTTTTTAAAACCCGAAAACCTAAATGGAATCTATTTTTTAAAACCCGAAAAACCCGAAAACCGAATTACTCGAACCGAACTACCTATTGCCCACCCTACGTTTAATTTTCGAAAAAAGAATATTAGTTTCCCGCTCGGAGAAAATTTTGAACGGGTGAAATAAACAGTAGATCTAAACATCTTTGGGTTTCTCTTCTGAAGAAATTCGAATTTCTCTGAGAATATGGGCGAAGAAGAATCAGAAATCGCTTCCGCTTCCGCAGATCGTCACCTTCTCCATAAAATCGCCAAGATCCTCAACGAGACTCGCACTTCGTACGCTACTCATCACCGGAATCTGAAGGAGCTAGCCACCGTTCGGTCGAAACTATCTTCGTCTGAGTCCGATGAGTCGTCTTCTGTCCGTCGATTCTCTTCGGTGTTTTTCAAAACCCTAACCCCTCTTTTCGTTGCGGCCCAACGGAGAACGGCGGCGGCAAAGCGCGTTGTGCGGTTCGTGGCGGAATTTGCTTGTCTTCGAGATAATAATTCAGATGGTGATTCCGAGTGCGACGAGTTTCTGGGTGAATTTCTCAAGTTTTTAATTGCTGGGTCTGTGGCGGCGAACAGAAACGCCAGGTTCAGGGCTTGCCAGATTATCTCTGAGGTATAAGAGGATTAGGGTTTGGCGTTTAATTCAATTGTTTGAGCGTAGTTATGTTGGGTATTGATCATAGTCTGACAAATTTTAGAAATGGGAAAATGAATTTTATGGCCTTTGGGAATGCTTTATTGGGTAGAATCGGATTTGAAATGTGATGATACCTTTAGATGTTTCATTTCACCATTTTCTATGAATTGTGTTCCGTGGTTGCATTCTGATTTCATGTTTGGAAGGCCTTTAGCCTTCTTTTTTTTGCCTTTCCACTTATTATGTAAATTGTGTTCTTTCCAGGTCATATTGAGGCTGCCAGATGAGGTGGAAGTGGCAGATGAACTGTGGGATGATGTAATAGACGGTATGATGTTGCGTGTTCGGGACAAAGTTCCTGTCATCCGTACGTTTGCTGTCAGGTCTCTTTCACGCTTTGTGAACGATCCTGATAATAGTGACATTCTTGATTTGCTCCTTGAGGTGCTTCCCTTGGAACAGAATCCGGTAAAGTTTCTGGGGTCCCATCAAAGACATCATAACCTGCCAAAGTCTTATTGCTCAGCCTTTTTAATGTTTCCAGGAGGTACGCAAAACAATTGATCTATCGCTGCCTCCTTCAAATGCAACCACACAAGCATTATTGATTGCACACTAGATGTTAATGAATCAGTACGCAAAGCAGCTTACTCTGTCCTGGCAAATAAAGTTCCTCTTCAGAGTCTTAGGTGAATTTGGGCTTAGAGCTTTGACTCTATATTTCTTTTTTCATCATTTTCCATAGTCAAAGCCAGCCTAGAGCTTTATTCTTCTTTATTTTCTTCTTCATTGAATTTTTTTAGCTAACCTCTGAATACGAGTTTTATACTATTGTTTTTTAGTTACTTCTGTTCTACAATCTACAGTTAGCTTTATTGACAAAAGTTGGATTTTCCTTTTCCCTACTGTCCTTCTCGTTCTCCTGACTGGTGGTATTTCTTTGATTCTCCTGCTTTAGCATCAAGCTTAGGACCACAATTCTTCAGAGAGGGCTCGCTGATCGTGCTGTAAATGTTTCAAAGGAATGTTTGAAGCTAATGAAAGATCAATGGCTATCTAAGTGTTTTCAAGGAGATCCTATCGAATTTCTTAAATACCTTGACGTTGAAACCTATGAACCTGTAGCAGAATCGGTGTTGGAGGTTCTGTTAAGTGAAGGATTGATAATGCCCACCGATGATAAAAGTATCCAGAAGTACATATTGTCAGCAGATGGTGAAGCTAGAGGTCTGTTGAATTCTGTATTATCTATCAGAAGTTTGCAGTTTCTACATTTGCTTATATTTTGTTATACCTCCTGTGCAGATGAGCTACATGTTCTACACCCAGCATCCAACTTATGGAGCCGGAGATTGCTCTTTACTGGAGGATTATATGCAGGAGGTTACACAAAAGCGCTCAAGTAAGTTTGCAACTTACCAACTATTCACTGCTGAGGTTAGGTACTTATGCATCAAAAAAAAGTTTTTGTGAAGCCACAAATTCTGAAAATTTACCTATCTAGCTCAACTGGATGGTGATGTGCTGAGAAAGGGTTTACATATGATCTTGATAAATTCCTTAACTGGCTGCTTGATTCAAATTCAGAGAATGCTAATATTGGTCATTGGACAATCTAAACTTAAATCTCTTGTGATGAGCTTCTAACCTGACTGTTCACTAGATCTTAGGACTGGTACATAAAGGTGATTGTGATTTTGCTTATTTCCCCCCATTATAGGTAGTATTCTACCAAATAACACGTCATGTGATTCCAAGTTACACCTTTATTGCAAATATTTTCTTTGAATCACCTCACATCTCAAACAAAACAAAAACGTTACAGAAACCAATGTATTTGAGGAGGCAGGGCATCAATACTCACAAAATAATAGAACACCTATTGTCAGTTTGCTTCTCCTTAACTTGTATTGAATAGCCTTTTGTTTGAGAACGCAAATATGACTTGTGCCTGAATTCACTCAAAATCCGCTTAGAATATATCGTCTAGTCTACACGCTAGTATTTAACATACTATTCTTGATTCTTGTAATGATTTTTATGCTCATACTGTTGGTTTTATATGTGGGACACACTAAGAATGATGAGACTGTTACACAGGCAAAGGGTTCTGATGCTGCTACTGCGATGGGAGCTGAGGCAGCAGTTTATGCTGCTGAAGCTTCAGATGCGAATGATTTGCTGGAAAGAATTCTTCCTGCAACAGTTTCTGATTATGTTAAAGCTCATATAGAAGCGTTTTTGGTGCAAAAACGTTTTGATAATTATTTCCAAAAACGTGTTCTAATACCAAAACTTAGCTGTTTTTGTTTGGGAGTTACCATGTGCTTACATATAATTTTTCAGGACCGAATCATCACTTTGCTTCGAGGCAGCTATTATTGCTGGGCACAATGCTTGATTTCTCTGATGCTATGCTCCACAAAACTGCAAGTTCTGTCCAGGAGCTGCTCCACAGACCTTTTGAGCAAGAATTAGACGAAGATGGGAACAGTATTGTAATTGGAGATGGTATAAACCTTGGTGGTGATAAAGATTGGGCTGATGTAGTGTCCAAATTAGCAATATGAAGAAATTATACCTTGTAGGGAAAGGACTGCAGATTTCATGTAGTGGATGCACATGCTTTCTCTGACAAGGCTTCTCTTGCAAGGGAAGGCTATTGAACCAGAAGAGATATTGCATGCTTTGTTGCTTCCAGGGGTATATTTTCTACTCTCCTCTGTATGTTTCTTATTGTCATATTTCACTGCTTTAGGCGCCACTTGTTTTATTTTCCATTTAAGATACAGATATTCCGTATGTCCTCTGCACCCTGTTGTTTCATTGATAAACTGTCAACGCTTATCATGCTGTTGAACCTCTTTTACATGGCATAATGTTTTCATTGTCCTGCTTTCTTTGACTCTGCACAAACAAACACTCTTTCTGATATGATTCATGTAATGCAGGCAAAACACACTCACTTGGATGTGCAGAGGATTGCTATAAAGTGCCTCGGTCTTTTTGGTTTGTTAGAAAAGAAGCCTAGCGAGGAGCTAGTAAGGCAGCTACGTATAGCCTTTTGTAGAAGCCCTCCTCCGATTAGTATTATGGCTTCCAAGGCACTAGTGGATCTTGGGATGTGGCATAGCCCAACAGAAGTTGACAAGGCAATGGGACAAGATCTCTTGTCACAATTCGAGGATGAGAGCATTGATTTTGTACCTGTAGACTTGTCCAATGCCGAAGAAGATTTGAACTTAAAGATGCTCGATTTCCTGTATGCTGGACTTGAAAGTGATGACTGGAGAGCATACACAGAGGAGCAGTGAAGATGAGTTGGTTAAAGCAACTGTCGGGGAGGGGTTTGCGAAACTTCTTCTTCTAGGAGAGAAGTACCCAAACATGCCTGCATCGTTTTATCCTTTTGTTTTGGGCAAGCTGATTGCATTATACTTCAGTGAGGAGTCAAAAGAACAGCTGAGGTATAGAGATTCTGTTTCTTTCGATTGGTAACTTTTGTCATCAGAATATCCACTAATGATTTGCTATGCTTAATTATTGTCCAGGTTCAAACAGTGTTTATCTGTCTTCTTTGAGCACTAGGCTTCCCTCTCGGAAAAGCATAAGGTAACGAAAACCATGATGTCCTTAAGTGCAAGAGGTTTCATGGTGTGTTTGTTTAGTTTTGTATAGCAATTATTTTTCAGCTGAATGATTTGTCATGTGATGTAGGGATATGTGTCAAAGGCTTTTGTTCTTCTCATACGCTCAATGTGGCCTGGGATTGATGGAATCTCTAAAATCTCTTCATATGTTGTATCAAATCAACGCAAGCGTGCAGTCCAACCATCCAGCTTTATCCTACAGATGATGCAAACCCCGCTATACAAATCGCCAGAAGATTCTATCCAGCCTCCACTAGATCTAAAATCTTTGGATGCTTCTCCAAGCGAGGAGCTTTCACAAGATGCTTCTCCCAGAGAGGAGCAAATTCCATCTTTGGTACATTGATCTTTTGCCTTGTACATTACAGTTTGGTTTTGTTTTTATTTACACATAAAGCTAGATAGTTAAAAGTTATGTAGAGTCTCTCTTTTGTCCATTGCTTTGAAGAATTTGATTGTTTGTTTCTTTCTAATGGCTATTTACAGAAACACTAGGAGTAAGTTACAATCTGGACATCACTGCACCTGCAACAGTGCCACAGACACCTGCTCCTTGCTCAACAAGACCAGCTCGATCAAGAAGACGAGTAAGGATTGAAGAAGCATCCTCTAATGAAGATGAAGACGTAGCATCTCCTCCACCTTCTGCTATGCCTTCTGCTCCCAATACGTTGATGACCCCGATCACACCGGGCAAGTAAAGCTGCTGCTTTAGCCAAAATAATGGCAAGCAAAGTGAAAATGAGCGATGCAGATGAGGATATTGAGGAAGAAGAAGGCTCGTCTGATGTTACAGCAGAGGATTCAGATGAATAGATATAGAGAATGAGTTAGGGACTGGTTCTGTTGTTTGTAAGAATGAGAATGAATTCAATATTTTTGAATCAGTGTTTTCTAATTTCGTTGGTAAAGCAGAAGATAGTGTTGTTGTTTTTATGGTGAATTGGACTTTTTATGTGGCCCAGGCCCATTAGAGTCGATCCATTTTGCATTTTGTTGCTGTGTCTATATGTTCAATAATTTCTCTGAAGAAAATTTTCATTAGTTTACTTTCTCCCACCTACAAAATTAGTTCTTACTTCTTATATGCATACATAAAAAAAAAAAAACGATACAGAGAATTTTTTTTGTTGTTAAAGACTTTTTACTTTGTGATTTGGATTAGAGATCCCTTTGGATTATGCCTTGTGATTTGGATTAGAGATCCCTCACGGAAAAGTGGAAAAGTAGGGTAAAATATATTAGTCCTCTAGAATTCATTTTCCTTTGTTTCTTTTTTTTTAATTCCACTTTTTACTATAACATTTTATCACTCTTAAGATTGCTGATTTATTTGATAAACAAACACTGAATGGAAAGCAAACATAAAGATAATCGTAAATAGACAATCGATGTCTAAATCGAAGGTCAAGTAAATTTGTAGAAAGGCACCATGCACGTATGTAAAGCATTTTAGACCACAGAGGTTTGAGCGAACAATCTTGAATGTAACAATTACTTGACACATGTGATGTCTAACAAATTCTATTCAAATTAAATGAATTAACAAAGAAATTAGAAAACACTGATTCAAAAATATTGAATTCAACGGAAAACCACACTACAAGAAATATGGTAGTTAGTGTCACTTATTTTTTATGTTTACATCAGTTATTGAATGATACAAATATATTACCATCACTTATATAATCGATTCTGATAGTGGCGATGCAAATTAATGTGTCAGTTATAGCAATTGATGGAAATATTTCCATCGATTATTTATATTTTAGTTCTATAACATGTCAAGTGTAATAACATGTACAATTATTTTTAAAATATTATCAAACCAGGTTGAACCTGATTAAACCATATTAACCCATGACCCAAAAACTTTCTCGGTTTGGTCGCCGGTTCTATTTTAAAAACATTGGAAAAAACTGACACACGAAAGTCTCTAAAGTGGGCAACGAAGATATAATATAGTTTGGTAAGGACATCCAATATAATTATAGCAATAATATAAAGTTTAAATATCACAACAACGAAAACTATATAAAAGACTACAAAAATGCTTAATAAGACCATCTTTTTCCATAAAACAATTGTTGTGTCAACATCTTGAAACATTAGCATTTTTATATATTTTCTTATTCGTTATTGTCTATATGAACTTTATACTATTGTTATAAGGGAAAATCGCATTTTAAACCCTCAAGGTTGAAAAAGGTAGCACTTTAAACCTTGACAATTTTGCACTATCACTTTAAACCATCAAAGTAAGGAAACTAACACATTAAACCTTCAACGTGGCTACTTTATTTGCGCCGCCATAAAACGTAATGGAATAGTTAACTCCGTTAACGGAAATGTTAGCTCCGTTAACGAAAATGTTAACTCCGTCGGATTCATTTAAAACGTGTTCATTTTTTATTATTTCTGAAATTAAAAAATAATAATAACAAAAGAAGGACCTTACGCCGACAAAAAGAAATCACAGACAAAAACCTTTCCCCGACAAAAACAAAAGAAATCGATTTGGGGTTTTAGGGTTCTTGAGAGAAAACCCAGAAAATCAAAGGAAGAAGAGAGAAATTCGAGGAAATCCAAGGGAGTTGAAAGATCTTGGTTACGATTCGAGGTCGAGGAGGCGCTGTACAATGACTCGAGGGCAGAGACGGTTCGATAAGAGAGAAATGGTAAGTATTTCACTTCGAAATTATCTGAATAATGTGATAAGCTTGTTGTTATGAAGAAGAAGAAACGACAAAGTTTTAATTCTTTGAATAAAGTAAGATACTCTCTTTCACTCACAATCTTCCACCTACTTAGCCACTTTTACGAGTTGTGTTCTCTTCATACTTCCTCGTCTTTCTGCCTGATTGTTTCTTCTTCTTCATAACAACAAGCTTATCATAATGTTGTGTAGATTATCATACTTGGGATTGCATAAACAGTTCGGTGTGATTTTTTGCAGTTGGTTAAGGCTGGTAGTTCATCTACGAGTTCATACATGGATGGTGTTGTGTGCGAGTGTAATCGGCCAGCAAAAATTGTAAAAGCTTGGACTGATGCAAACCCTGGACGTAGGTTCTACAGCTGTCCAGGACGTAAAATGGGTAACGGATACGAATCTTGCAACTTTTTCCGTTGGTTTGATGAAGAGAAACCACACGGATGGCAACATCTAGCATTGTTGGATGCAAGAGATGTCATTCGAGAGCAAAGAGAAGAGATTAGGAATTTGAAGGAACAAATGGCATTCATGGATGAGCTGAGGCAAACCCGTGAGGAATGTGAAGCACTTAAGCGGGAAGTGTTGATCCTTAAGGAGAAGAGTACGGTACAATACCTAATGTCTTTGGAGTAGAATCTCATGTATTTTGAGTAGTATCTCAGGTCTTGTTGACATTTAGTCACTATGATATTGTGTTCTAGTATATTAATTAAGTCACATTGTTCTTGTTATTTGAATCGTATCTACTGCCTTTGTTGACGTTGTTATTATTATTTAGAATTTCATTGTTATGAGTAGCGATTGATGTTAATGGTTAAAACAAAGAAGCTAAACCAGAAACAATAAAGTACGATAAAGTTGTTACATAAAGTCTTTGGTAAAACCCAAAGATTACTGCCGATAAGTAACACCAAAGAAGCATAAAAAACAGTGTTTAAGACACCAACAAACACACAAACTACTGCTGAGCATCTTCTTGTGGCTGGTTTTCTGGAGGATGTGGGTTATTTTCAGACCTATCATAAATCCTGTCCCCAAAAACTTCAAAAGGCCGATCCGTGTAAGGACTCCAAAATGTTCCAATGCCGACTGGAATGTTACCAGTTTTCGTAATCTTTAGTGGTCGCCCTCTTGAAGCTTTCTTGGCATGTGGATTAACTTGATTTGATGAAAGTGAAGCATGTGGAGCACTACAAGTGACTGGCGTTTGTGAGCTTGCTTCACCTGCTTGTTGGGAGGTTGTAGAAGAACTTGTGGCCTTTCTAGATTTTTTGGCTTGATGTGAGCTACTTCCAATGACTGTAGTCCTTCTAGATCTTTTGGCTTGCTGTGAGCTAGATGGTGGCTTTGGATTACTCTGACACAGGAAAACCGAGTAGAAGACTAAGAAAAAAACAATGAAACATAAAGATATCTATTTTTAAAAAGACAGCCAAAATGTACCTCACTCGGATGCTTACGAGGTCTGCCACGTCTGTTTTTAGGTCCCTCTACAACCACTGGTTCATTTTTGCAACTTGTCTTAATATGACCAGCTTGACGACAACGACTGCAATGCGGAATCCTTCCATGTCTTGTTGCTTTCCCTGGCTTTTCTAGATCTTCAAAAGGTTCTTTTATCCTGTCTCTGGTTTTGGGTCTACCTCTTGGCTTGCGAAACTCAGGTATAGCTATTGGAGGCTTATGTGTCTTCTTCCACAGCTTCTCACCGTTGACAGGTTTGATGTTTTCTTCATATGTCTTTTTCAATACACGAGTGTAGTAATAATCAGCAACATAACGCACTGCATCATCTTGGTTATCATCTAGAACACACACAGCATGCTTACATGGAATCCCTGTCATAAACATTCAAATAATTAGATATCTCCATAAGCATTTAATTCAATGGAAATAATAACCCCGTACCTGTAAGATCCCATTTTCGACAAGCACATTGGTGAGTGGACAAATTCACCGTATATCCACAGTCAAACTCATTCACCTCATACACACTCTTGCTGCTGCGTAATGTAGAACAATGTGCATTCTGAACTCTTGCTTTCTCCAACAAAATCATGGTTATTGGTGTAACAACAGTGTCACACTTATCTGCTTTTAGAGACCTTCTCGAAATTCTTCTCATAGCCTGTCTTCTTACATCCTCCAGCATGGTAAGCACAGGCTTTGATCTTGCCATCTTGATCGTCCTATTAAAAGCCTATGATAAGTTGTTATGCACATCAGCACAATGTGAGTCAACACTGAAAAATGCGCGAGACCATCGATGTGGTTCTGTATCTAACAAAGCCTCATAAGCAGCAGGATCATATGACTCCAATGACTTCATCTTCTCGTCATATTCACATTCAAGGTAGCTGTACGCTATTCCCCAAAACAAAGTCTTGTACTCTGATCTTGAAAAACCTTGCTTCTTCCAATTAGCATATATATGCCTAGCACACATACGATGCTCTGCATGTGGAAGTTCAGCCTCTATTGCAAGCACTAAACCCTGCCATATTCAAAAAACACTCATAAGCAATTGGAAGCAAATTCGACAGTGAGAGTATAAAACAGAGAATATTACCTTTTGCCTATCAGAAATGATAGTCAACTTGTCACCAGTCCCCAAGCCAAGGTCTACCTTAAGCTTCTTCACAAACCAACCCCAAGTGTCTTTGTTTTCTCCTCTAACTACTGCCCATGCAATAGGGTACATCCTATTATCAGCATCTCTACCAACAGCTGCAAGCAAATCTCCGTTCAACTCCCATTTGAGGAAGCATCCATCTAAACCAATTACCGGTCTACAACAACTCTTCCAAGTCTTACGAAATTCTTCAAAACATATGTAGAAGCAATCAAACATGTCTAAGTCATTCACATTGACAGTTGAGAGCTCAGTGGTGATACCTGGATGCGTTCGTATGAGTTCAGCCTCATAGTCCCATAGTTTACCAAATTGAGTAGTTTGAGCTTCAAGGATAGCGTCCAAAGCAATACGTCTTCCTCTATAGCATTTTGACATGGGAACCACAATATTATACCTACTTTTTATTGCATCTTTGATCTCTGCTGCAGGCAAGCTGACGTTTCTTCTTATCTCTTCTCTAAATAACCCAGCAATGACACCTTGTTTCAACATTGAAACACGGCTTGATTTCCTATGATTGTGACGCATTTGACAAACTTTCACCATCCATTTGTTAATTGGCTTCTCATAGGAACAAAACACTCTGAACTTACACTTATCACCACAACATATAACGGCTATCCTGTTTGCTTCTGACTTAGCCATCTTCACATCATATTGCGTCTTCAATGAATAACGCAATAACTGATCCTTAAACTCTACGCCGCTGTTAAAATTTTGAAATAACCATATGTACGGCTCTTTATCCAAATCGCCATGAAACTGGTCTTTCCCTTTTGACTTTCTCCTTTTTGAGCGTTTCTTATAAAACCATTCTTCCCATTCCTCCTCGGATTCTGCTGGTGATTCCGGGTAATTTGCATTCTCCTCTATAACACATTCTTCTTCACTTTCTTCTGCTTCTCTCGCAGCTGCGTCTTTTTCATCGCAATTTGTATATGCTTCTTTATCTGGTCTTGCAGTCAAACCTTCCTCAAATAGTGACCTAAAACGATCATCATTACGACCATCACCAGCATCTAAAACAACTTCTTCTCCGTCATCAACCTGATTTCCATTCTCATTTCCATTTAAATCCGGAGCTACCACATTCTCATCTCTCGCTTCAGCATAATTCTCATCTAAGTCAGCCTCAAACCCAGCCTCACCCTCGGTATCATGTCCTTCATCAACCACATACTCATCATCATGTCTTTCATCCTCGGATTGCTCAGCTTCTTCATCTTCTTTTGGCCTCTCCACATCATCATCACTATCTGAGTTGTACTCTCCATTCTCACCACATTGAAGATCTTCACGTTGACTACTTGGAAGAAGATGAATTACTGCAGCATCACTTGCATCTGAAACGTCATGTTCCACATAAATGTCAAGATCATGTGAACTTTGCCCTAACAAAACCAATGGAAACATTTCTTCGTGAGTATGATCAAAGACATAGTTTACTGTCTTCATCTCTTTCCCCGTTTCTTTGTACCATATGAACCTAATCGGTGCCTTCAGCATCGCTTCAAGCTTGCAGAAGTCAGCAAACAGCTTCCATGTTATCTCCGAGACTTGAGAATACACAATGCCTAAACCCAACTCTCCATTGTAGCAGTAATCGTTGCCTTCCTTGTTCATAGATCCACCATAGTGAATTGTGAGTTTTACCGTGGAATTGTCACTATAAAGTAAAAAATGCGAAACCTCAAATTTCAAATACGAGAAATCTCACAAAATTCGGATGAATGATATCTCAAAAGAATATATCAAATACAGAAGATGAAAGAAGAAATGCAGAAGAGAACTCGAAGGATGAAACACGAAACTCGAAACCCCAGAAATCGAACCCAAAACCCGAAACCTAGAAATTGTTATGGAATTCGATATGGAAATCAAACCCCGAAACCCGAAACCCAGAGAAATCGCAGAAGAGAACTCGCAGAAGAAGGAAGAAACACGAAACCCATAATTCGAACCCCGAAACCCCGAAATCCAAAACCCACGAATCGAACATTGAGGAAGAAATTGAACAACATAAGGAGGAAGAAAGCATCCTTACCCCATTTCGACTACAATGCATTCGACTCCCTTCGATTTCCTCGAATTGCTCTCTTGATTTTCTGGGTTTTCTCTCAAGAACCCTAAATCCCCAAATCGATTTGGGGATTTCTTTTGTTTTGTTTTTGTTGGCGCAAACTCTTTCTTTTGTTTTATTGAACTTACGGTTTGTTATTATTATTTTTTAATTTCAGAAATAATAAAAAATGAACACGTTTTAAATGAATCCGACGGAGTTAACATTTCCGTTAACGGAGTTAACATTTCCGTTAACGGAGTTAACTATTCCGTTACGTTTTATGGCGACGCAAATAAAGTAGCCACGTTGAAGGTTTAATGTGTTAGTTTCCTTACTTTGATGGTTTAAAGTGATAGTGCAAAATTGTTAAGGTTTAAAGTGCTACCTTTTTCAACCTTGAGGGTTTAAAATGCGATTTTCCCATTGTTATAATTATATATACATCGTAGGGGGTACAGCAGTTTCTGAATTATTGGTGTAGTATGCAGTGTCACATTAAATTGCAGTCTTGACTTATTGGTCAATTCTGGTTCAGTATATTTCAGTTCGGTATGGATAAAGAAACGTGCTCTTCATTTGTATGGTCTATATCATTTTGTGGATTTAACACTTCTTCATTTAATTATTGGTGATCCTCTTTCTCTTGCTCATTCATTCAAGGCAGTGAGTTTGTTTTCTGAAAGTTTGAGCAAAGATGGGAAACATACTACAGTTACAATGTGACTGTAATCAAGTGTTGAATCAAGCCGGTGGCTGCTTATTTGGTGATGGAAATCACATTCACATGATGGAGGCTAACCTCGAGGCTCTGCAGAAAGCTATGCAAGAACTTAAAGAAACGCGAGATGATCTGAGAAGAAGGGTTTCCATTGAAGAAGATAAAGGTTTGCAGCAGCTTGCTAAAGTCCAAGGATGGTTTTCAAGGGTAGAAGGTATTGAGTCCCAGGTCAGTGATCTACTTAAGGATAAATCAACTGAAACTGGAAGATTGTGTCTTTTTGGATATTTTTCTAACAAGTGCAAATCAAGCTACAAGTATGGTAAAAATGTATCGAAGAAGTTGAAAGAAGTTAAAGAGCTTCTATCTAAAGGAGCTTTTGAAGTGGTGGCGGAGAAAAGGCCCGTACCAAAGGTGGTGCAGAAACATATTCAACCCACAATTGGTGTGGAGGCAATGGTTGCTAAGGCATGGAACAGCCTCATGAACGCTGAACGAAGAATTTTAGGTATTTATGGTATGGGGGGAGTAGGAAAAACCACCCTCTTAGATCTTATCAACAACAAATTCGTGGATGAATTTAATGTTGTGATACGGGTCGTGGTCTCTAAAGATTTGCAAAATGAGGGCATTCAAAATCAGATTCTGGGAAGATTAGGACAAGACAAGGAATGGAAAGATGAAACAGAAGAAGAGAAAGCCTCTTCCATATACAATATCCTTAGTAGAAAGAAATTTGTGCTGCTATTGGACGATCTATGGAGCGAGGTAGATCTGAACAAGATAGGAGTTCCACCTCCAACTCGAGATAATGGATCGAAGATAGTTTTCACAACTCGTTCAAAGGAAGTTTGCAAAGACATGAAAGCTGACGATGAGCTGAAAGTTGATTGTTTGTCACCCGATGAAGCGTGGGAATTGTTTCGAAATAATGTTGGAGAAGCCCCATTGAAACGCCATGAGGATATTCCTGCACTTGCAAGAAAAGTTGCTGAGAAATGTTGTGGCTTGCCACTTGCACTCAATGTTATTGGCAAGGCCATGGCATGTAAAGAGGATGTACACGAATGGCGTCACGCGATTGCTGTTCTCAACTCGTCTAGCCACGAGTTTCCGAATATGGAAGAGATTCTTCCCATTTTGAAGTTTAGTTATGATGGTTTAAAGGATCAAATTGTCAAATCGTGCTTCCTATATTGTTCTTTGTTCCCGGAAGACTATGAAATTGAGAAGGAGGAGTTGATAGAATATTGGATCGGCGAAGGATTTATAAATGGAAAGAGAGATGAAGATGGAAGTAACAACCAAGGTCATGCTATAATTTGTACGTTAGTTCGTGCGCATCTATTGGTGGATGTTGAAGTTGTTGAAGTTGAATTGACAGCGAAAGTGAAAATGCATGATGTTTTACGCGAGATGGCGCATTGGATAGGGTCTAACTTGGGAAAAGGGGAAAAAACACTTTGTGTCAAATCCGGTGCGCAGTTACGCCGTATACCAAATGACATCAAGTGGAAAGTTGTGAGAAGGATCTCGTTGATGAGTAATCAAATTGAAGAGATATATTGCTCTCCCAAATGCCCCAACCTCTCGACCTTATTACTCCGTGATAACAAGTTAAAGGTTATTTCAGGTGAGTTCTTTCAGTTTATGAAAGCCCTTGTCGTCTTGGATCTTTCGCATAATGGTGATCTTTGCGCATTGCCGGAAGAAATTTGCAGCTTGAGTTCCTTGGAATACCTCAATTTATCATGGACAGGGATAGAATCGTTACCAGCTGGTTTGAAGGGGTTGAGGAAACTAATAAGCTTGGACCTGGGGTATACTGATGAACTTGAAAGCATTGATGGGATAGGAACAAGCTTACCAAATCTTCAAGTGTTGAAACTATTTAATTCCAATCTTTCTATTGATGCAAGATTAATGGAAGAGCTACAACTCTTAGAGCACTTACAGATTTTAACAGCAACCATAGAGGATGCTTTGATTTTGGAAAGTATCCAAGGAGTGGAGCGATTGGCGACTATTATTCGAGGTTTACTCCTAAGAGGAATGTCAGCAGAGGTTGTAGTATTAAACACGGTAGCTCTGTGTGGTCTTCAACACCTTTTTATTTGGGATTGCAAAATCTCAGAGATAAAGATAGATTGGGAAAGCAAAGAAAGAGAAGAGCTTCTATGTACAAGTTCTCAAGGCTTCAAGCACCTCTCCTATGTTTTTATACTCGGTTTGGAAGGTCCAAAGGACTTGACCTGGCTGTTGTTCGCTCAAAATCTCAGGCGTTTAACTGTGAGGCGTTCATCAAGCATAGAAGAAATAATAAATAGGGAGAAAGGAATGAGTATTAGCAATGTGCATCCACATATGGCTGTTCCCTTTGGGAAGCTAGAATTCCTTGGAGTATATGATTTGCCTGAATTAAAGAGAATTTGCTCAAATTCTCAGGCTCTTCCAAACCTGAGAGAATTTAATGTCTACGACTGCCCAAATCTGCCCAAAGCTGCCACTGAGTTTCCTGAGACACGAGCAGCAATAATAAAGAGATGTGGAGAAGAAGAATCAGAAGAAGAAGAATCAGAAGAAGAAGAATCAGAAGGAGGCTCCTAAGCCATTGCAATGTGTGTGAGTGTTGTATCCTCTCAGTTCTGAATTTGGTTTGGGTTTTATTTTACTGCTTTTGCTTAGAATGACATTGTTTATTTCTCAAAGTTGAAAACTTTCATTTTAAATAATTCAAAGACTCTTTTGGTGTATATTCGTCAATGTTGTATCTATAATTTTGCAAATATTGTTAATAGTAAGAAAACGACAGTGGCTAAGCATTCGATTTTGTAAACATAAGTGTTTTGATTCACAAATTTTCATTTTCCAATTTCAAATCTCTCATTTTGTAAACATATCTCGATTCAGCAGAGTGATGAGGAGAATCAATCACAGAGAGAAAACGTCAGAAACACTAACGATCCTTGGAGCACATTCATATTCGACGATTTTGATAATCTTCTCTCTGAGTTAGCTCTAAATCATCAAAAAAAGAGTAATTTGTTTTTCCAGTTTGTTTTAATTTAGAACAATTATACGATTCAGAATCTAGCAAACAAGGCAAAATCTCATTTCGTTTCACTAATTTTCTCTGGAAAACCTTCAATTGATTTGGAAGATGGAAGAATGTAGAGAACTTCTACATCAGAGAATCTAAATCATATTTTGGGATACAGAGAAAGATTCCAAGTGTTCGATGAAATTGAAAGGATAATGAAAAAAACAGAGAGAAAGCTTTTAGAAGCTGAGTTTGATTTTTTCTCTTCTTAATCACTTGAGTTTCATTACAGTAGGGTTTTGCCATTTATACTCAAGGATGGAAGGGAACACTCTGAAACCCTAGTAACACATGTCATTCTCTCATATCTTCATCAATCATCATCAAGGCATTAAATCTATTTTGAGTTTGAACCACTTCTCTATCAACTTGCCTCGTCCTTTCCTCTGCATTTGTTCTCTTTTTGTTTTGCTGCAGAGAAGCAGATAAACATTGAGAGGGGATGGGCTCGCAGCTGATCTTCATTGTTTAGAGTGGTTTGGTTCTCCACACCTTCAGGCCCATTTCAGATTTGCTTCCTGACCCAGTTGTTGTTGCGATGCCGTTTTGCTCATTAGAAATGACCGAGTGGGGTTTATGTGGCTCTGCTATGTCACCTGTCAACTTGACTCAAAAGGGATACACATAGAAGATAATGGATACCTTTTAAAGTCTCAAGATTTGATACCTTTTAAGCTTGGATTGATTCATACAAGTATTACCGGGGGTGGATATGAGCTTCAATCACCTACTGAATAACTGTCATAGACTGATATATGGTTGAGATGGTATAAGATTTTTAAAGCCAGAGTTATTCATCGTGACATTAGTGTTTGACCATAAAATTTTAAGCCAGAGTTACTCGGATTCAATTTCTCTTTGGTTCAGTTTACGAGTTAATTTTTTTCACTATATTATAGTTTAAGCAGATTAGAAATTTGGATAGAGAATAAATGTAGAATGCAGGCACATTCATTTTCTCATATTGCTCGTTTCTTAATTATTGGTGTCATAATTCGAGGATGAGAGCATTGATTTTGTACCTGTCGACTTGTCCAATGCCGAAAAAGATTTGAACTTAAAGATGCTCGATCTCCTGTATGCTGGAATTGAAAGTGATGACTGGAGAGCATACACAGAGAGCAGTGAAGATGAGTCGGTTAAAGCAACTGTCGGGGAGGGGTTTGCGAAACTTCTTCTTCTAGGAGAGAAGTACCCAAACATGCCTGCATCGTTTTGTCCTTTTGTTTTGGGCAAGCTGATTGCATTATATTTTAGTGAGGAGTCAAAAGAACAACTGAGGTATAGAGATTCTGTTTCTTTCGATTGGTAACTTTTGTCATCAGAATATCCACTAATGATTTGCTCCGCTTGATTATTGTCCAGGTTCAAACAGTGTTTATCTGTCTTCTTTGAGCACTATATATGCTTCCCTCTCGGAAAAGCATAAGGTAACGAAAACCATTAATGTATGAGCTTTGAGCAACACACGTCGTCTCTGGGGAACTTGCTGGTCCAAGAAAACTCAAAACTGTGAGTAAACGTCAAAAGAAACTTTGATTACTCTTTGAAATTTTACAATGTTACTGCAAATAAACTATTTGGGAGTGATAAAACACGAAACTTGTCTTGTGAAGAGGTTTGAAAATCACTCTACAACTGGATCTGCAACAACTTATTGTAAGATGGGTCAAGAAGTACTTCAATTCTTATTCTAGTGTTCAAGTTGGATCAAAGTGGCCAAGGAACAACTTTAAGTGTTGGAGACTGATGAGACAGCCATATATATCAAGATTGCGGGAACAGAGGCAGCTTCTTTTTGGTAATATGAAGACTAACCCAAGGCATAAGTGGCCGGCTCAACAACAACATTTAGAGAATTTTTGTAACATCAAAGAGACACCAAAAAAGTGTGTTACTGCTGAAGCATTAGCATTTTTCTTTTACTCTGATGTTAAGGGTTTTTGTCGTGCATGGGATAGCTGGATACATGCCCAGTTGCAGACTATTAATCTTGGTCAATTAGTGGAATACATACTGGAGTGGAGAACTTGCATACGCTATGCTGGCAAAGGGAAAGGAGAAACCTTGCAGTGTATGAGACGGATGGAGTATCAACTATGGTACAAATGGAAATCTCAGCTTCAGTGTTCTAACTCCTTGATGTGTAAATTCAGAAACAGGCCATGGACAAGTGGGGGAAAATTAATCAAACCTGGATTGTTATCATCTCATCCGTACAGCAAAGACCATTTTGCTGTGTGGCACTGTTGGAGACACAAGAAACTGCAGAAACAGGGATTGATAATACTCGAATTTGCAGCCAAATGGGATAATACAAATTTTGTCGTTACTACCACTAAATGAAGCTGTGAATCTGTCGTCTTGGTTAACAATTACCACATGTGAGTTTGTCGTGAAAGAGACTCTCTTTTGTCCATTGCTTTACACAAAAAAAAACCCTTGAAAGACGCTCTACACTTTTTGCATTTTTCAACGCAATTGTTAAAATTTAACTCTGTTTTTATGTTCTTTTCTTTTCTTTCCTATTGATCTTTGATTTTTTTATTTTGATTTTGATTAGTCTCTTTTTTTTTTATCTCTGCTTTATTTTTTCTTACCTTCCCAAACCATTTGAAAACCCCGAGAAAGAGAGAAGACACCTCTTTTCTTCTCTGCTCACCGATGAGCTAAAAAGAAATTAAAAAAAAGTTGAAATTATCATTCTTGAAAAATCAAAATCAAACCCATTGCAGTTTCAAAACTTCTTCTTCCTCTTCAGCTGCTTGGATTGCGTTTCTAGTTTTGTCGATTTTGAATCTCGGTTTCTCCGTCTTTTAAGGGTTATTTACACATAAAAGTTATGTAGAGACTCTCTTTTGTCCATTGCTTTGGAGAATTTATTTCTTTCATTCTAATGGCTATTTACAGACACACTAGGAGTAAGTTACAATCTGGACATCACTGCACCTGCAACAGTGCACAGACACCTGCTCCTTGCTCAACAAGACCAGCTCGATCAAGAAGACGAGTAAGGATTGAAGAAGCATCCTCTGATGAAGATGAAGACGTAGCATCTCCTCCACCTTCTGCTATGCCTTCTGCTCCCAATACTTTGATGAGTATAGAGAATGAGTTAGGGATTGGTTCTGTTGTTACCAAAGTATACTTGGTTTCTTAAGTTTCTGTGCATTTTGGGTAATCATGTCAGATTATAGACAGAGACCTCTTCTTTTGACCAATTCGTTTATGTGCGAGTTTCATTTATGTTTGCTATTGAACATCTTGGCTTTGGAAAAGATATAAAAAACACAAAAACCAAAAACTTGTAAGAAAGCATTATAGCAACAACGAAAAGTTGAAAACTATATATATAAACTACAAGAATGCTTAATAAGACCATCTTTTTCCATAAAACAATTGTTGTTTTCTTATTCGATTGTGTATATTTGAACGTTATATTATTGTTATAATTATATATACATCGTAGTGTGTACAGCAGTTTCTGAATTATTGGTGTAGTATGCAGTGTCACATTAAATTGCAGTCGTGACTTATTGGTCAATTCTGGTTCGGTATATTTCAGTTCGGTATGGATTGGTTTAACCGGATAAGTGGATAAAGAAGTGTGGGGTGCTCTTCATTTGTATGGCCTATATCATTTCGTGGATTTAACACTTCTTCAGCAGTTTCTGAATTATTGGTGTTCCTCTTTCTCTTGCTCATTCATTCAAGGCATTCTTAGCTTTGAAGGAAATTGTTGTCAAGTTTGGTTTGGGTTTATTAGAATGGGAGAAAGAGGCTCCTACGCCATAGCAAAATGGAATTCTTAATTTGGTTTGGGTTTATTTTACTGATTTTGCTTTGAATGACATTGTTGTTCCATTTCTCAAAGTTGGAAACTTTCATTTTAAATTCAAAGACTCTTTGGTGTATATTCGTCCGTGTCCTATGTTATCTCTTACACTTCCTAATACGCAGAGTCAGAGAAGTGAAACAAAAGCTTAATTTTGCAAAAACAAAAGCTTAAGTAAGCGAGGCAATGCCTTGATCATTTGTGAGATTGATCGTGTGATGAAAATAATATCTATTGTTGTGATAATAAATTAACAGTGTGCCGCTTATCGTTTTATATTGCCACTAAACCGTATTGTATTTGTATTTACATGCCTGATCCATATAAGATCAATTTCCTGAGCAAAATGTCATTTCATTTATCTAATTTGCTCAGGAAAGAACATGACAAATTATTCGATTGGAAGATAGAAGAAGAGAGAGTATTGCTTAACTTCTCTTACAAAACTAACACTTTTGAATGTTTTGACAACATTTTCCTTACTGTTTGCCCCAAAAATGGACCGTATAACCCTCCATTTAGTTTACAAATTTTCTACTTTATGTCAGATTGGAAACGATGGATACGCTTGGATGGAGAGATGCAAAGTTAGAAAGCTGATATGACTTTTACCTGTGTATTTTATATTACGTAAATTAATATTAGCAGATTTATTTTAGAAAACAATTTCATCAAAAACTTTGTTTCTAAATTTATGTATTATGTATTTTCATGGGTAATCTAATTTTGTTTTCCATCTTTTTGTTTTTAATTTTTTTACACGGGTTATAAAATATTAAGTTACAAACCCGCATATATACGGTATTTATCTAGTTGAAAATAAATAAAGATATAGTTTAGTGGACTTAAAAGAAAGACTTTGTTGGAGTATTTTTAGGAACGTAAAATGTGTCATATTTTTACTAAAATGTTAGTTAAACGATAAAATAATATTGACATAATTGCATGTAAGATCACTGATACGAATCGACTAAGGACCGCTTGCTCTAGGTACGGTGAAGGCCGGATATTCATTGACTTCAAAGGATCCACGAAGAAGATGCTAAGGCGTGGACGTTTAGTCCGAAAATCCTTAGGCCCTATCTTACGATGAACACTTAGAAACGAGGCGGTGGATTCGGCACTTGAGGATTCGTGAATAAGGATGTTAGAGCGTGAGTAAAGAAACTCGAAAACTCTCTAAGCCCCTTATTACAAGAAGAACCGGACAAGTAACGAAAAGGAAGATTACGTCAAAGAGATGTGAAAGTCCCTTTGATAAATCGAAAAGTTTTCTATGAATATCCTTCAAGGAAAACGAGAGAGAAAGAGTGAAGAACTCGAAAATTTGATAAAAGGACTGCTTCCTCTTCCATGAGTTACAAGGGAGTTTATATAGGAGAAGAAGTGACATTAATCACTCTCCTAGGGAAAGACAAAAAAGACAAAAGCCTTGCATGTAAAGGACATGCAAAGACATGCAAAATACATAATTTAAATAAATAAAAGAAAAGTTCAAATTCGAAATTAAGGAGGGAAAAAATGTGGAGGGAACTCCTTGGCTTCGGTTTTTGAATTTGGATTCTCGCCAAGTGATCCCGCGGAATTCTCTCGGGGTCGAACCGTTAGCGGTGTAAGCCGGTTGCCTCGTTAAAACCTCTTTACGGAAAACCCATTTGGGACAAAACCGTAAACAGGAAAAAGAGTACAACACAACTCACACAACGGTCGAACCTTAAGAAGAATTCGAAGATATGGTGGTGAGGACCGGGTGTGCAAGTTGATCCTCCTTGATCCGTGAATCGCCAAGTAAGCTTCGAACCGCTTCGGCTAAACTCCGTGCCTTAGACCGCGTGATTGCTCCTTCCGGTACATGCAATGCGTCGTCTTGAACCTCCGTGCTCGGAATCATATCA
>PKMM01025462.1:26343-84231 GCA_002933915.1 Eutrema heterophyllum
CATCAATGAAATATGGTTAGATATTTTATGATTTTTTTGTTGAATATAAATATATATAATCGAACTGCAAAGTTAGAAATTTATAAAATAATAGAAAACTAGAAAGTCAATTATCTTAAGTTAATGACATTATAAAATACAAAAAATGAGAATTGAAAAACAAATAAAAAGAAAACAATCAAAAGACACAGATAAAATAAGTTAACTTTATATCGATCATGGTCTACAACCTAAAATCGAAAACAAAAAAGAATTCAATTCAGCGAACGTCTATCCTAACCAAATTTATAGTAAGTTATTACTATAGCTCCAAATTGTAAAAGGAAAGACAAATATTGAAAAGAAAATTGACCATTGAGCCAAATTAAATCTGAAAATTGGGGCCCTTAAAATTCTATACATAAAATGTGGGGCCTGAGGCAGTTGCCTCTTTTGATACACACTAAGCACGGCCCTGCAGGCGGTGAGATGTTAGGCGGTGAGATGTTAGTACAAGCGTCTTTTTTTCCAATTTCCACTTTTCGTTCTACATACAAACACTGTCTTTTTTTCCATTTCGAAATCGAAAGACTTTTTTCCCATATCGAGAGCGACAGAGTTACCTCCCCGAGCATACCTCCAATTTCTTTCCACATACAAACATAAAAATGGACACTGGATTTATTCTCTCTTTTGGAATGCGTCATTGGTAAATTTAGACTGGCTTCTCTCCAGTATATATATGCTCTTTTCTTAAGACAAGAGAATTATATATCCTCACTAGTCAAAAAAAAAAAAAACCCACCAAATAGCATGTTGTCCTCCAGTAGTACACAGCGTCCAAGTTTTAACTCCGGAGATGAAACCACGGATGAACAAGCTCTCTATTCCTCCATCGTGCACATGCTTATCCTTGCTTTCAACGGCGGAGCCATAGGTTTGTTGCAGGTCACAGACCAGTCCTCTGCTTCCACCAATGCTGCGGATCGTCAAACCCATATCCTCAACTTCTGCGTATTCATTCTGATCTACGCCGTCCTCCGAGTCCAAGAAATGAGGCTCACAAGAAACCAAGCTCCGATACATCACTTCGTTGGACACATCAGCCATCTCTTTGGGGCTCTCGCAGCTCTCATGCTCATTTCCCTCATTTCGCCCATCTTCACTCTCATCGTTGCTCCTCTATGGCTTGTTTGGTTGTTCGTTGTAATGTATGTCTTTTTACCAGAGCTCATATTAAAGATTAACCACCGAGGTGATGCAGAGCCATCAGACCAGCTCTCTCAGGCATAGTAGTTTGAGATCTACTCGATCGTCTTCCACATTTCATCCATTTCCTATTTATTTAGAACTGAGTTTCCCATCCATATCAATCGGGGATTCTTAGACTGTGTTGTTGTTTGGAGTGCGTACCTACGTTTTGGATTCCGTTCTTTTTCTATCTTAAGAAAAAAAAAAAAAAAAAAGTCCCTCGGAATTAATTTTATATAATTCTACGAAATCTATAACATGCTTTTTTCTTTAACTATCGAGTCTTGACGTATGTGATGTGTATAGAAGTCACCGGTCAGACCCTAAGATTAGTTTTAATTCAAAGAAATATTTAGTTTGATAATATTTACATGTCATTGTATAACATTTGCAAATTCTATTGTTTTCTACATTGTTGGACCCACATAAATGTAAATTACAAACGCAATTTACTGCATATCGTTATGATTACTGTTATTTTCTAAATCTTAATTTGCATATATTTATGGGGATTTTATTTTAATATTTCTAACTATTAATATTTGATATTTATTATAAATTATAAGAGATATATGTTATTGGGGATAAATAATTCCCCTCTATATCGGCGAACCAGAAGGTGACACGTGTAAACGCAAGAGCAACTCAGACAAGAACTGGAACACAATCTGACACAAGAGTTTTCTTTACAAAAATATATTACAAGCCAATCTTTTAAGTGTACTTACAAGTTTCACCTAAAACGATATACGACAAGCTCAAAACACACATTGTCTTGTCTAACTAGCCTCACACGTTCAAGGATCTATACATGATCCAAGAACCCTCATAGACAAAACCCCTTAGCACCTTAGCTTTGATCTCTTACAAGACAACCAAAAACTCTATTACTAAGAATTCTCTCTCATATTGTGTTAAGCATGTACAATGCTCCAACACCCCTATTTATACACTATAGGCATCTGACTAACCCTATCCGAAATTCTCTCTTGGAGATAAAGGCAAATCTCCAAGAATATGTAATATTTCATTTTTCTTCTCCTAAGAATAAGAAATATTCACATAGTTGCAATATCATCTCCAAGATACATCCAGATCAGCTACCCCTCTTGGCACGTCAATGACAGCTTCTAAGCCCAATCCAGAAGTCCAATCCAGCCCACGACTTCTGCTCCTCGTCATTAGTCGCCAAGCAGTACTCCCTTGTATCACTTCGTGATCTACTTCAACTGGTACAACGACTGACTCAAAAGGTGCATCTTCAATCTCCCCCTTTTTAGTTTTGTGTATCTCACAAGCACATGTATCAACCACTCATACCACACAAGCGTCCAAGCAAGAAAAAAATTCCTTGACTCCCCCAAAATCTCTGATTTGGTTACTCCCCCACAATTCAAGGCTCTTTCTCTTAGCCACTTTATCTCTCCCCTTGCTTGTGAGCACACAAGTTAAAAACAAACACCTTTTCTTTTGAAGTGTGTCACGAAGTAACATAGCACTTGAAGCAGTATGCACACTTAGCTCGACACGACCAGTCATTGTCTGTCAAAGAGGGAGCGAGGAAAGGAGAGTGAAACCAAAGTTGGAGGTGCATTGCATTCCTAAAGCATGCATGGCCCTCAATGCCGTCCCGTATTTTTTCGTGACTTAAAGCTAGAAAAAAAATTGTGGCCCTTATATTTTAAGTAAAAAATATTAATGTTAAACATTATTATATTTACTAGTAAAATTACTCTATCATTATCATATTTTTTTGTTCAAAAATTAATTTCAGACTTAAAAACAATGTTCTTAAATTAATTATGTCATGATTTTTTGTGGTTTGTCACACAACTAGAATGATGAAAGACATTAAAATAGTTTATTTAACAAGTGTTATCACGATCACGAAATATATAAGGGCCATACAAACATAATTTTAGTAAAATTTTAAGTGAAATACATGCATTTGTAACACAAGGTAGTAGAATGCGAACAATGGTTTTAGATTTGAGAAAAAATACAAAAAATATTGAATATAAATAAAACTATATTCTAAACCTGCGCGCCCCCGCGAGATAAAGTTTTTTGTATATATAAAATGTGATATGATGAATAAGAACTAATTTAAGTGTTATCGATTCAAAACATATTTAATTTGTAATTTTTAAATTTATAATAATTGATTTAATGAATGTTTGGCAATATGTTTAATACTTATTTGGCAACAAGTTCAATTTTTTTTTAAAAAAATGGGTGTTTAGAAACAGATTTCAAAAGTGCTCATGTTTTAATAGTATAAAAACTAAGATAAATATTTATGTTACAAAAAAAACTAAGATGAATATATAAGAAAAGTTAGCTGAAAATATTAATAATATCAATTTTAAAAATAACAAGAATAGTCAATGTAATTAAAATAAATTCAAAATATTAAATATCAATAATATTAAGGTATTTTGAAGAGGGAGATACACATGGAATGATTTTATAATGCAATTACACTAAAACAATATTAGAATTGTTGCCCTCCAATTATGATATTTTAGTGTGGCCTAAATCCAATGTTTTACCGCTTTAAGGAAGGATCGGGCCTGGTGACTCCTAATGCAAATCTAGATTCGTCTACTCTTCATGCTGAATAAAAGTTTATTATTTCATCGTATGTGAATTTTTTAATCTTGAACTATAATTTTGGAAATCGTTTCTTCTCAAAATGTAGAGAAATATTTGGAAAACGTTTATTTATTATCGTAAAAAAGTTTTTCTTTTGTAACTGACGATGTAGAACGACTATTTTCTCAAAACATATATACTATAGTTAAAAAAAAAAGTTTTCTCAAAACATATATACTATTATTAAATTTGATACTACATAAAATAATAATAAATTAGTAAAATAAAATCTTAATAAAAACAATCCACGGCGTAGCGCGAGAAATAACCTAGTTTGATTCAATACACCCCCTAATCTATCTATATTTAACTAAAGGTTTTGTACCAAAAAAATTATATTTCAAGTGATAAAGTTTTCCATATTTATCCACCATGCTTAAAAAATGCAGGTCAATATATCCACTTCGCAGGCCCTCACAATATAACCCTCGATTGTGTATAAATTTTACAAATCGTATATAACCATGAATAATCAGTTATCAAAACGACTGTTGTTTTAGACAATTTTTTTTCTTTTTCTAAAACGTAATAATAAAAAAAAACACTATAAGCGGAAAAAAAAATACGGCGATTCAAAGTGCGATTTTGTTACAGTTATTAATCTGTGTCTTCTTCACCACTCCGGTGACGGTTACTGAGTTTCGTGCCGGCGATGGAGCAAATCTCGCTCCCACTCCTCGATTGGTCCCAGTTATTCCCACTAAGAATCCCGCGATTCTTGGTGATGCCCATCTCCCTTCAAAATCGGCGATTTTGATCGAGTATAAAGTGAGAACTCTTAATTGGGGTTTTTCACAAATTTTTCTTCACAATCCAGCAAAAATTCAATTTCCTTTCCGCTTCTACTCAACTCTGTTGATGATGGCAAATAATTGGAGAAGAGCAATTCAGGATCTGGATATGGGTGTTGAAGATGAGCCTTTCGCTTTACCGATGGAAGTGGTTAATCAAGCGGCAAACGAAAATCGATTTGTCATCATGGGCCGACCCACAATCCCACGACGATAGAATCTCCGTTCCGTTATCGCTAATCTGCCTCGTATATGGGGTCTTTCTGGCCTTGTCTACGGTCGGAGTGTGGATAATCAAAGATTCCAATTCATCTTCCCGTCGGAGGAAACAATGGAGAATGTGCTCCGTCGTGGCCCCTGGGCGTTTGCTGACAGAATACTGGTTCTTCAGAGATGGGTGCCGCTGATGGATCCTACGATGCTGAACTTCATTCCTTTTTGGATTCAGATCCGAGGGATCCCACTGCAATTCATGACTCAGGATGTGATTGCTCATATCGAACGGGCAATGGCGATGTTGATGGATGTAGATTACAACCCTGAAGCTTCTCCGAGAGTTGAATATGCTCGTGTGATACTCAACTGGGATGTCGCTCAACCATTGAGGTTTCAACGACATTTTCAATTCACGGATGGTGTCAATTCTCATGGTGTCAATTCTCTCCTGAGGTTTCGTTACGAACGCCTGCGTGGGTTTTGCGAGGTTTGCGGAATGTTAACTCACGATTCCAGAAACTGTCTTGTGCAAAACGGAGGTTTTGTCCACATCTCTGATAACGATAATGATGATGATGATCACGGTCATGAGCAGCGTCAAAACCAAGGAGTTCAAAACCGGGATTTGGATGAAAACGAAATGTAGGAGGAGGGTCACAACATTGATGATCATCAAGTTCCAAATGGTCATATTCTGCAGGAGGATGACAATGTTGAAGATGAAGACATTGTCCCTCTTGAAGAAGTACAACGCCTAGAAGCTGAAGAGGACCTGATGATCGATGTGGATGATCACTATGGTAATGCAATGGAGAGAGGAGAGCTTGAAATGAATGAATTGTTCAACCCTGTTCCTATCTTTGCAAACACAACAGGGGATGTTCCAGGTTCTGATTTACTGCCTGGTGAGTTGTCGATTGGTGAGATGGAGATGGTGCAGTTTCGTGAGTTTGAAGAGGATCAACCGGGTAAAATAATGCGGAAGAGGAAGCTTGAAGATGTTGATGGGACTGAGACAGGAAACAAAGCAATGGTAAGAGAAGTTGGGGAATATAGTGGTGACAACAAGTTGTTCACCACGAACCAGACCGTTGGAGGCACGATGGGCCCTGAACCACCTCTTCCTTTATGAGGACAATCTGCTGGAACTGTCAGGGTATTGGCAATGACCAGACAGTTCGACGCCTTAAGGAGATACATAAAAAGTATCTTATGGACATCATATGCCTTTCAGAAACAAAGCAACAAGACTACTACATCAGAGATTTGTGTTGCGATTTGGGTTTTTAGCACTATGTAACAGTTCCACCTTTATGACTTAGCGGTGGTTTAGTAATTTTATGGCAGCAATCAGTAGATCTCTCTGTTTATTTTCAATCTCCCAATCTTGTAGATTGTTTTTATCAAAAGTAATGGAATTGGTTTCTATTTGTCCTTTGTCTATGGACATCCTGATCCAAATCTTAGAAACAATTTATGGGAAAGATTGGAGAGATTGGCAATTAACAGAACATATCCTTGGATTATTATGGGAGATTTTAATGAGCTATTAAGTAATGATGAGAAGCAAGGAGGCTGTGTTTAATCAGAAGCTTCATTTCGGGATTTTCGACAAATGGTTCGTCATTGTGATTTCTCAGATCTGAAAACAATTGGAAACAGATTCTTCTAGGCTGGATAGAGAGGTAACCATTATATTCTAAGTTGTTTAGACAGCACAATGGCAAATTCGGATTGGCATACATGATTCCCAGATTCAGAAACACACTTTTTGGAGTTTGGAGAATCAGATCATAGACATTTATTGCTGATATCCTGCAAGAAAGAAGGGGACTATTTATGTATGATGATTGTATGTCTTCACAAGATGGATTCCAACAAGCAGTTCAAAGAGGTTGGGGTAGAGATTTGAATCAGGTAACACCTCTAGTTAACCGAATTACTTCCTGTCAGAAAAATATCTCAAGATGGAAAAACAGAATAATCGGTTCAATGCAAAAGAAAAGATCTCTCTTCTACGACATCAACTGGATAAAGGGATTTCTTCAAGAAGATCCACAAGTTTCAAAAGACGACAGCTAAAGATGGATCTCAATCAGGCTTACTTAGAGGAAGAAGTTTTCTGGAAAAGGAAAAGTTGTAATACGTGGCTCAAAAAAGGAGACAAAAACACAAAATTCTATCACTCTGTTACAAAAACGAGGTAGAATCGGAACAAATTAAGTTCGATAAAAGATGATTCATGGGTCATCAAAAGAGGAGATTCATCTATTGGAGAAGTTGCATGAAAATATTTCACTGATTTATTTGATTCTCAAGGAGTCCCAGATTCGATCCTTGAAGAGATTTTCAAAGACTTCCCGGTACGAGTTTCATCATCAACAAATGAAGATCGCTGTAAACCAGTGACACTAGAGGAAATCAAAACTGCAGTCTTCTCAATTGGTGCTCATAAGACACCAAGAACAGATGGATTTTAGGGTGCCTTCTATCAAAAATTTTGGGAAGATATACATCCAACCCTCCTCCAAGAAATACAAGATTTCTTCGACAATGGTCAATTGGATCAACGACACAATCACACAAACCTGTGTCTCATCCCAAAGATTACTCCACCAACTGTAATGGCTGATTTTCGACTAATTGCTCTATGTAACGTTAGCTACAAAATTGTCTCCAAAATCCTCATGAATAGATTAAAGAAGCATCTTGATGGGTTTGTATATGAGAATCAAGCTGATTTTGTGCCTGGAAGAATGATAACAGATAATGTTATCATTGCTCATGAAATTTATCATGCTCTCAATGCTTGCAAGAGGCAACCAAAATCGTATATTTCACTGAAAACAGATATTACGAAAGCTTACGATCGTTTGGAGTGGAATTTTGTGGAAGAAATAATGAAGAAAATGGGATTTGATCAGAGACAGATTCATTGGATTATGACCTGTGTGACAACAGTAAGCTCCTCAGTTCAAATAAAAGGAACACCAATGGGCTTCATTCAACCAAAACGTGGGATTCGACAAGGAGACCCCCTCTCTCCGTATTTATTCATCTTATGTGCAGAAGTTTTATCACATTTGATGACTTAAGCAATGTAAGAAATGAAGATATGAAGATCAGTAACCATAGTCCTGCATAAATCATCTACTTTTTGCTGACGATTCATTATTCTTTTCCCTTGCAAATCCGAAAACTGGTAGAACCATCAAGCACGTTTTAACTCTCTATGAGAATGCATCAGGACAATCTGTTAACCTCCGGAAATCAGCTATAACTTTTGGAATTCGGGTTAACGACAGTGTTAAAACACAAATGAGACGATTGATGGGCATTCACAATGAAGGTGGAAGAGGCAAATATCTAGGAATTCCAGAACAAGTTGGAAAGAGAAAAACATATATGTTCCAATACGTCATTGACAAAGTTAAGGCAAGAACACAACGATGGGATAAGAAGATTCTCTCTCACGGTGGTAAGGAGATCCTTTTAAAGTTTGTAGCAACCTCAATGCCAGTGTATTCCATGAATATATTCAAGCTCCCTAAGAGTATTTGTGAGGAAATCAACAGTATTCTAGCTCGATTTTGGTGGGGAAAAGGAGATGACACTAGAGAAATGCATTGGTTTGCTTGGGAACGATTATGTCTACCTAAAAAAGAAGGAGGTCTAGGATTCCGAGACTTCGAAAGCTTCAATTTAGCATTATTAGGGAAACAAGTATGGCGAATACTTCACTATCCTAATTGCTTGATGGCTAGAGTATTAAAAGACCGATACTTTGCAGAGAAGAACATCTTAACATCGGGGGATCGTAAGAGGAGCTCGTATATATGGAAATCACTTTTACAAGGCAGAGACTTAGTAAAGAAGGGACTAAGATTCAACATTTGGAATGGTTCAACAGTCAACACTAGCTTGGATTGATCCCTGGTTACCTACAAATCCACCACGTCCTCCACGACATTTAAATCCCGATGAAGATCATTGTTTAGTCAGCGATTTGATGACAAAAAATCTGGGCTGGAAAGCGAATAAGATCAGAAGATTAATCTCTACAGAAGACGCCGACATGATAATATCAATGAGAGTACGATCAAGTAACTCAAAAGATTTCTTGGGCTGGCACTACAACAAATCTGGTCTCTACACAGTTAAATCAGCTTATTGGCTTTCGACTCATTCACCCAACATAACAACACGGGTAATTCCTCCACCAGGAAACCCTCTTCTAAAAACAAAAATTTGGAAAATACAAACAGCTCCGAAATTGAAGCACTTCCTATGGAAGATGGTATCTCAAGCTCTACCGATTGGTCAAATGCCTTAAACGAAGACATATAACAAGGAACTCAATCTGCCCACGATGCCTAAGTAATGAAGAAACGGTAAATCATCTTTTTTTTTGAATACCAGTACGCACAATCTATTTGGAGAGCTTTTGGTTTTCCCAACCATACTATTATGGATCCAACACAACGGTGGGGAACGAAACTGGAAATTCTAATTACTCATGCTACGAATATACCTCTATATCTCTATCAACGTGCTCTTTGGATTCTCTAGCGAATATGGAAAAGTCGCAATCTACTGGTATATCAGAAACGAGCAATTACATGGAGACAATCTCTAACATGGGCACAAGATGCAAGAGAATGGATGGATACGCAAGGTTATGTTGATAATTATTTACATCATGCCCAACGGGTTGGAAATACAACAACTACAAGACACAGTAACACTTGGAAGCGACCAATGAATGGATGGATTAAGTGCAATTATGATGGTTCGTATGTTACGACAAGAAGGAATACAAAGGTTGGATGGCTTTTTTGTAACGACATGGTGTATTCTTAGGGACAGGACAGGCATAACATCAAGCGGCCAATAACGCTTAGGAAGGTGAATTTCAAGCTTTGATAATGGCAATGCAAAGTTGTTGGACCAGAGGCTATAAACGGGTAATCTTCGAAGGCGATTGCAAAGGTTTAATCGACCTAGTCAACAAAGAGACATTGAATTTTGGCGTGTATAATTGGATTCAAGAAGTGTGAGATTGGAGCAAACATTTCGACGAAGTTAAATTTGTATGGACATCAAGGAGCGGTAATCAAGTTGCAGATATATTATCCAAAGAGGCGATTCCCGGGAATTCTTCATATATTTATTATCCATTTGTACCGTATGTAATACCAAATGCCTTACACTCGGATTATATATGTTCATCGTAATAATATCTTTTAAAAAAAAAAAAAAAAACTATGCTAATCTTCTGGCCGAAACCTCTTGGTCCAACTTTGGCTCTGGCCGAAACCTCTTGGTCCAAATTTGGCTCTCGTTGCTTTCTTCTTCCAACTTTTCTTAGACCTCTTTGCTCCCTCTTCTTTCTCAAACTTTTCTCTCTCTCCCTCTTTCCTAAAAATTCTGTCACTCCGATGTACACAACCTATAATAAATCTAGTGTCAGGAACTTAAAACCCGTTAAGAGACACTCTTGAACCAGAATTGCTAGTTCGGTTCGGTTTTTCTATGAAAGCTAAACAAGGGAAAAGAGAATTGACGGTTCGGTTTTTTATATTTCTTCTTCTTTGTTGTGTCTTCCTTTTGGTGTCATCTATTACACGGAGAAAGCGCTTAGAGCGTTTGTGTAAACCCCTTTGATTGATTGTGGAAGTTTGTGGGAGACGGTTCCCACCCAAGACGTACCAGTTAGAGACAGGGAATTCGGTGATCAAATTCTCTGTGTCAAGTTCAAAGAATTAGACAATCAATCGATCAAATAATTCCTAACAAGTGGTATCAGAGCAATCCAGGTTTTGATTACAGGTGTAAGAGAGATCACGGAGTGTAACCAGAATCGCAAAGAAGAAAGATAAAGGGATTTATTTGTTCTTCGAGGTGGAGTGCGAATCAATTGTCTCCAAGGTGATCGTCTTCTTGTTTGAATCTTCTGTTTTGTTTACATGTTGCAAAAGTTAAATAAAAGCAGTTAGATAATGGAACTAACACATGGGAGGTTGGAAAAAAAAATCAATGGGGAAGGTAACTTTGGTTTATGGAAGTACAAGAGGCTGATGCAAGAACACTCATCCAAATAGTCTGTTCTTGAAGTGTTTGTGGTGCAACCAGGTAGAGATTGGTTTAAGGTGGAGTTACTCTCCGGTATCAGATGGATTCTGGTTTTAGATAAATATCTTGACATCAGAAACACATCTTCAATCTCAAGGCTCAAACCGTGTAGATGTTAAGTATGTTTCCGCTGCAACCACAAGGAGAATTGAACAAAGATTTGTATCGAAAGTCTTCCTAACAAGGTTGAAAGTTAGGCAGCGGGTTCCATTATTATTAGTGGCGGTACAAGTATGTTCAAAACTGATTTGTCTAAATTTGTGGTTGTTTATGTTGGCTCATGGTCTGCATAAGTAAGGGAATTTATTCCATTTCAATATTATGCCTTGAAGAGGCGTTCCTCGAACCTCCATGCTCTTTAGCTAATCGAAGTCTTCGTAGAACACAAGAAATTGTAAAAAAAATTTGTATGTTGATTTCTACAAATGATTGGTTAAGATTCAATGCTGGGTTTCAGATTGTGTTTTGGTGGAATCAGTTTTGTTGGAAATCTTATACATGTAGTGTGATCAAGATTATCATTAGAGATTTTATGGATTCGGCTTAAAGGGAAGTTGAAGAATGAGTATGAAGCAAGATTGAGTAATATGTTGAGTCAAAGACAGATTGTCAAGGTTTGGTTAAGGTTTGAGAAAGTTTGGGGTTTGCAGGGCATTTTCGTGTGTGTTA
Organism: Eutrema heterophyllum; assembly: GCA_002933915.1. Classification (NCBI taxonomy): domain Eukaryota; kingdom Viridiplantae; phylum Streptophyta; class Magnoliopsida; order Brassicales; family Brassicaceae; genus Eutrema; species Eutrema heterophyllum. The sequence continues at coordinate 38,037 of PKMM01025462.1, forward strand.
AGGTCCATGTGAAGCTCACAGATCTTCATGCATTAAAGAAGATTTTGATGGCATGAAGAAGAGTGAAAGGGCATAGGAGACTGCATGTTCTGTGTGGAGAAATTCTCAGTGCTACCTCGCAATGAATCATGTTAGATAATTGTATCGAAAGTCTTTTTAACAATGAGGGTTAGATGGCATGTCCTGTTTGAGTTTAAACAGCGGTGCAAGATGGGTACATGTTGTCTTTGCTAGAGGAGAGGTCAAGGTTATGTGATCTCTACTATTGAGATAAAGATTGATGGTTGATAACACCGTATTTTTGCCCATTTTACTATCTATTTAGGAACGATTTAATAAGTGTTTCATTCGCTTTTCTATATTTTTATTACGGTTTTCGAATATTTGTAGTGTTAAGACTCTTTTCAGGTTACTTAGGCGAAAACATTGCAAATTGGAGAAAAGCCAGATTTTCGGCTCATAATCAAACCGTCAGAAGTTCAATTGCCAAAGAGGTTCTTCTCACCGTCTGATCAAGCCCAATTTTGGAGATATTCAAGAAGGTTTGAGGACGATCAAACGACCAGCTACCTTTCCATTCCAACAGATTTGAGGACGATCAAACGGTTCAATCAAAAGATACATGAAGATCAAGACGTCCTATCCGGCCACTCCCGGAGCAGTCCCAGCCGCGGCCAAGAGGCAATTCACCGCGGCCAGGAAGCCTCCACCCGCGGCCAAAGGAAGGTTCGCCGCGGCCATACCCCATGGACCCGCGGTCGATGCAGTTTCGCCTTGTAAGCCCAATTTGCAAGGCCCGTTCAATTCCTGTCACTTCAAACTCTAAAGACCGACGAAAACAGAAGAGAAGACCTATAAATATGCCTCTTAGAATACCTAATTTCATGTGTTTGCTTTTACACCATTTTTAGTTTAGTTTTGTTCTTGTTTTACTCTTAAACTCTTGTTCTTTTAATTTTCGAGATTGGTGAAGAGGTTTCTCACCGAACTTATTTCTTAAAATCGTGAAGCTCCTTCATCAATCTCCTGCAATTTATTCAATCATGATTTTCATTTCATCTATGTTCGAGAAGTTTCATTGTTGGGTTTAAAGGATTTATCAACGGGGAATTCTATGTTCGATAAAGATTTCACGAGATACAACCCTAGCCGATTTCTAGAGCTCTTTCTTATAGATAGACGTTAATGCTAAATCTAGCGTCATGAACTAGAGGTGATTCATAGGTGTTAAGTACCACCAAAAGTGCTGGATCTAAAAACACCCGAATCGTTTATCTATAAGAGCGTGCGCGTCGTAAGATTTTGAAAGTATACTTATAGAGTGCCGTGAACTAAGAAGAACCAGCATGAACAGCATGATTTTCCGCGAGGCCAGAGACGAAAGCTACTGGTCGAGTGTATAGATTGTTGGTGCGTAGGATGTACGAAATTAGGCTACGCCGCTTATTCTGTTCAGTTCGTGGAGTTGAAATATAGAAATAGTTACTAAGAGCTTAAGGATCGTGATTAAATCGAGCATACCCCTAGATATTCCTGTCGTCCCAACACCGTTTTATTATCGTTTACAAATCGTTCTTCTCTTTAGTTTATGCCATCGATTTTCTTAAGTTATTTTACAAGCAATTTTCCATTTTTACATTCTTTACATTTTTGTGACAAAAACCCTTATAAAAACTTATTCTCGTCTTAAACTTCCTTGTTATTCTCATGTCTAAGGTCTCACAGAACAGCTCTTTCTCCATGTGGATTGATACCTAAAGTATTACAACGCACGTCTGTGCACTTGCAGAACCTTTAGGTTTATAAATTTAAAACCTAGAGTTTCGGAGACGAATCCGACGCTACCAAGATTTTGGCGCCGTTGCCCGGGGAGTTAATCGCTACAATTTCTGCCACACCTTAGAGGTTAATAAATCGACTCTAACACAAACTTTTTCATTTTAATTTTTGGTTTTGTTTTTCTTCGTTTCAGACATGGACTCGCCTCTGGTGCGAGATGACTACTACGAGCAGGATTGTTATGACCCATCTTGTGCTCACTACTCTCACGTTTCACACGTCATCTGTGACTCGTTCTACATGGATCGGAAACCGGCACCGACCATCTACTCTCAAGGACGCCACGCGCCTCCTTACTACCGAGACGAGCCTTTTGCGTCACAATTTGTCAACTCTTGACAACACTCATACCGTCTTCCTCATCAAATCTTGAACCAGCATGAAGACAACTTGGAACTTAGCGCTCGTTTGGAGCGACTGGAAGCAATGATCAACAAAACTATCGACTTACAAGTTAAGTCCGGAACCGCTTTAAACGAGAAAGTAGACTCTATGTCGGTCGAATTCAACAAGAAGTTTGATGATCTTGCTGCCCACGTCAAAGTCCTTGAAGAGCAGACCCTCAAAGACGCTGCAACACTCAACGAGAGGATGGAACTCGTTGAAGAAGAACAAGAAAAACAAAAGTTCGATATCCAAAAAGCTAATGATGGGGTACGTACTTTGAATTACAAGCTTGATGACTACATCAACACCACATATGACTACGCCCTCGAGCTGTGGGAAGGCGTAGGAGAAGTTAAAGACAAGACGATAGAGCTCGATCTTACGCTAGATCGACTCATTTATGCCATTGATGACGTAAAAGAGAAAGTGGATTAACTTTCTTAGAATCATGAGGAGCATGATACAACACTTGATGCTCATGTTCCTAACCTAGAAGAGAAGCCAAATGATGCCCTTGAACCAGAAAACACTGAAGGAGACGAAGAAGACGACAAACCGAACAAGTCCCCACAAACTCCCCTCCAGCCGCGGCCAATCCTCATTCGACCGCGCATCCTTCCTTCCGACTCGGGGCCGAACTACCCTTTGCTGCGCCTCCGCCTCCTCGACCCGCGGCTAGCTCCTGCTCGTCTTCCCTTGGACTTCTTGTGTCTCGAACACCCTCCTTCGAGCAAGCTGCCTTCTCTATAGACACTAAGGCTTTTACAGACCTCTCAAGCAACTTGGAACCAGATTCATATGCACCTTGCAAGGTGATTCAAGTTCACAAAGAAGCCTCATCCTCTTCATCAACAACACTTCAAAGGAGCCCGCCAAGGAAGATCCACATGCCTTATATCGACTCCTACCATTGGTTCGACACCACAGACTCTCAATGTGAGCCCTACTCGGCCTTTGAACCGACACCTCCAGCAAGCCCAATACCCGAGGAGCCAAAGACACAAAGCATCACCTGAGAGAGATTGATCGGTTTCAACTACTTCGTGAGGTCAATCCCGATGCACATTTCTTTCGAAAAAGTTTGGGAAGGAGGTCGTCTATTTTTCTGCTACAGCAAAGAGAGCAAGAAGGATATTCACACTTACTTCAAAAGAGCAATGCATTTATCAACGCCTTATGCCGCCTCTTACGCTATCCGAATCTTCCATCCCAAAAAGTACCGAGAGTATCCGAACAAGATAAGTTGGGAGAAGTTAGAGGAGTTCAACAGCGTGGTTCGTGATCTACCTCGAGGTACCACTTTTGCTAGAGCTTGCATGGACCACATGATTGATCATTTCTTTTGTGAAAATAAAGAATCCATCACGGAGATATAAGATCTTTTCGACAATGCCATGAAAGGACAACCGGTTCGGACTCTCCATAAGATCAAAGAACAAGGTCAGTTCCTTATCTCTTGCAGCATCTGTGGAGTTGAATTTAAAGAAGTTCTTTGTGACTCCGACCCGCGGAGCTTGCCTAAAAATCATGTCAAAATCGACGGCGCCTCGGTATCAAGCACGTTCATCCAACTAAGACAAAACTCAGCATGGACGACGAGACTTGTGCTACACCAAAAGAAATTACCTGAGACATGCCCGTAAGAATTGGAGATTGCATAGCTCCTATCGATTTCTACATTGTCCAAACAACAAAAGGCGATGCAACACCGATAATCTTAGGATAACCTTTCTTGTCAACCGTTGGAGCCATCATGGATTGGCCCAATCGACGTGTTTCCTTTGTCAACGTTAACAAAGATGTGTTCTACAATGTTGTTCCACTCAAGTTCAAGAAGGATGGATATCCCGATTTGAGAGACCCCGATCCCGCACTATGTAGTGATGATTCACATGACGAAGGAACCTGAAGGAGATCAAAGAAGACTTGTCGTAAGACACTGTCCTTCTACGACTAAGCTCATCTAGCTACCACGTCGAGCTAAACGACTCTAAACAAAAGCGCTCAATGGGAGGCAACCCATTTTTAGGTACGTTTTTCTTTTTCGTTTTTCTTTCTTTTTCTATTAATGTTTTCTTTTTCTTAGTTTCAGCTATCTAAAAAACCAAAAAAAAATAAAAAAAACCGAAAAGATAAAAAGAAGAAATCACGGTTCGAAGTTGCTCGATCCAGCACGAACCGTGAGGAAGGACTTGACCGCAAAACCCATTGAACGCGGGTGCATGATAATGGATATTTAGTATCTAATACCAATTACCCAAATGCTATCGTTGTAGCACTTGGGGATCAATCCAAAGAGGCACAAAGAACAACACACTAGGAATGCAAGAAATCGTTTAAGCTAGAGCAAATGGTTTTGGTTTTTATGTTTTTAGATTAAGAAAGTAAAATGCAAGAAAGAAAACAAAAGATAGAAGTGTTGGATCATAGAGTAAACTATCAAAAGAATGATTAACAATCAAATAATGATGACAAAGATTGCATTAAAAACTATCCTAGAATATGGGATTCAATAATATGACTAATCCATTCTCATGACACTAATCACTTCACTAACACCTAATTGACATAAACTCTCGTTTGCAATTAGATAATCGATGAGCATTAATAAACAATCCCTTAGACAACCATTCTCATGAGCTAAGATATGTATATCTCTTATTTAGTTATTTGGGGAATTTCATCAAACACTTGGTGTGCATGAAATTCTCTTAGTTCTAGATTAACTTTCTCAAGCCTAATCTAACATTAAGAACATTAAATAAGAAAGGAAAGCAAGGATTGATAACATAAAAATCATAAATCAATCTTCAAATCATCATAATCAAGCAAACCAAACCATGATCCAACAAAAAGTCTAAAATCTAAAGAACATGAAGAACAAAAAAAAAAAAAGACATAAAGATAAAGAAATTGCATAAATAAAAGATAGAGTTGAATAAATCTTCTCTAGAGTGGCATTTGTTATGAAGAGCAATCAAAATCCCTCCAAAAGAGAGTTTGGGTCGTGCCCAACCCTTGGGAGAAAAAGACTTCTTACAAAAATTAGGTCTAGAAAATTTAAATAGTCAGAGGGGTCAAACTGGGTCAACTTTGGTCAAACTGGGTCAACTTTGGTCAATGGCACTTACACCGACATCACGGATCGGTGCAACAGATCGGTGCTAAGGGCAAGAAGCCACTTATCTTGCACCGAGTTGTTACACCGACTTGTGGGCTCGGTGTTGATCGTTAGTTCCTCGCCAGACGGATACACCTTCGTTAAAACCGCCATATCTCCTGGAATACATGTCTGAATTGCCTCAAACCACCTCCAGTCGATATCTAACTCATTGTACTACAACTTTCATGAAGGCCATTGAAGCTGAATCAGATCGAAAATCCTTCATTCTGCCAGTTCTTTCCGACACCTCGGATGAGCTTTACCTTCTCTTATGCTCCATCACTCCAAACATCCTCAAAATGTCTCCAAACACCTAGAAAACACTCCAAATGAATGCAAGACTCACTAGGACTTAATATGAAATCTCTAAACTCTAAATGAGACAAAACAAATAAGAAATGCTATGAAACTATATGCAAATGAGACAAAACCTAAGCTAAATGAATGCTGAAAGAGGTGAAATATGCTAATATCAGTGCATCCCACCGACCCGCGGCAGATCCCCCTTTGACCGCTGTCGGACCCCCTTCGACCCGCGGCCACTACCCTGCCGATCCCGATCGACTCCGTTCGATCCCCGATCGATTCCCATCCATTCCCAACCATCCCCACATCCATTCCCATCACCATCTACCATTCCCCAATCACCACCATTCCATTCCCTAACCGCATCCAGGTAAGTTTTCTTTTTCCTTAAATTTTTTCAATTATTACATCAATTTATTTATTCGTCCTTACTCGATTTATTTCACACTGGGGACAGTGTGATTTAAGTCTGGGGGAGGATTCCATCCCTTACAAATCACCATTTTCTTTCATGAGTCTTTGCATTTTTCTTTAAAAAAATTTCAATAAAGTAGGAATACGTTTTGAGGGAATGATGAAAGAAATCCATGACGATGACCGACCAATGTGCTTCTACGCTATTTCCTAGTAACATGCTCTTTCGTAATTTGGTTCTAGACTAGGCGGTAGCTAGAGTTTCTGTTAATGCGAAATCCCCAAAGGAATTTAGATCGTAGAGATTCTTTAGGATGGAATATACTAGCTCTATTATACTTGGACTTTAATCTTGACTTAATTTTCTCATCAAAGGTATAGGCAAAGATAACGAATCGTACATTCATGACGTCCTTTTACCTTTTACCACTCTTTGTCGTACATGAATGGCCAACTCATCTTTAATTGGTACCCCACTCGAAACTTAACCATTGTTCAAACCTCATGCAGCTCTCTTTGTGTCTTATGTGCAGATATGTGCAAAAACGCCGGAGAAGGAGGAACAACACAGTTTTCAGTCACTAAAGACAAAGACGATACGCGATAGGTGGAGGTGAATTCAACAAAGATAAGAGCTTGGTTATGCCTTGGAAAAACTCAAAATCATGGTAAATTTTCGTGCCCCTAAGACTCTTATCTCAATAAAAGACGTTTCCCCCTTTAAAAAAAAAAAAAAATCAAAAATAATCGAAAAGGAAAGCAAATAAAAACCTAAAAAGAGTCTAGGTTGGTCGAAATACTTATGAGGCATTCACGGACTTCATCAAAAGGAAAGCAAATAAAAGACAATACGCTATTGGTGGAGGTGAATTCAACAAAGATAAGAGCTTGGCTCTGCCTTGGAAAACTCAAACATATGGTAAATTTTCGTGCCTCTAAGACTCTATCTCATAAAGGTGTTTCCCCCTTTCAAAAAAAAAAAAAATCGAAAATAATCGAAAGGAAAGGGAAACAAGAGCCTAAAAAGAGTCTGGGTTGGTCGAGATTATTATGAGACACCCATGGTTCGTTTGTGAGAAGTCCGTTATTCCAAGCCCACAGAAAATTCTAAGTCTGGGGGAATGACAGAATACATTTTTATGCAAGAAGAAGTGACTGGAAGCTGTGGTTATCAATAGGTCCTTCCTCTCTTGCTGTTTTGCATAATATCTCGCACCCTCCGATGAAATTACGGTAACCCGAAACACTTTTAGCCTCACCTCTAAATGCCTTTAATACCTAGCCTCGATTGTCTGGGTTTAATCCTTTTGATGAGAAATTCACGTTTGCACTTAATGAATTTAGAGATCTAGTTGACCTGATTTTTGGATTTTGAAAGTTTATATTTCGCATGACGGATACCGTGGACTAGTGTTACGGGAACTTCTGGTGGGAATTTTCTAGGCTAGGTTGCGTTTGATGTAGTTCGATGGTTATGGTTTAGAAGGACGGTCTCCGAGATTTCTAGTTCCCTATGATTTTTGTTTGATCGTTTCCAAGCTTAAGCTTTGTCTTGTTTGAGGACAAACAAGGTTAAAGTCTAGGGGTGTGATAACACCGTATTTTTACCCGTTTTACTATCTATTTAGGAACACTTTTATAAGTGTTTCATTCGCTTTTCTATGTTTTTATTATGGTTTTCGCGTATTTTTAGTGTCAAGACTATTTTCTGGTTACTTAGGCGAAAACATTGCGAATTGGAGAAAAACCAGATTTTCGGCTCAGAATCAAACCGTCAGAAGTTCAATTACCAAAGAGGTTCTTCTCACCGTGAGAGCAGTTGCGGCTATCAGAGAGAGTCAACGGCGAAGTCATCACCGGAAATGGCAAGCTCAGATTGACAAAGTCTTTTTGTGTCTCTTGAAATCGCGATCGAGAGAGACGATGGGAAGTTGGCGACAAGGATCAAAATTGGCTGAGCCCAATGATGTCGCAGGCTTTGAAGTTTGTCAGAGGTGGTCGAGGATTGAGAATTCGTCGGAGTTGCAGTTGCAGATCGAAAGTGCATTTGAGTCGAAATCGAAACGAGAAGCTTCGATTTCACCATCGAGAGAAGGGAAGAATGTCTCATAGGTTTTGTAGGCGTCGAAGCCAACAGAGAAGACGGCCTGATCGGAAACGCCGTGATTCACCGGAAGATGCAAGTCTGGTCGGAGATTGCAGCCAGTATCGGGAAAGCAAATTTTGCTTTTGTCGTCGATGGGGAAGAAACGTGAAAGAGGGGGAGATGATGGGCCTTAGCAAACCAAAGCCCAAGGTAGAGATTGTTAAGATATGGGCTTTGGGTCATTATTCCTTTGGGCTATAAATTAAGGTAAGCCCAGTAGCATATGGTTTTACGTTTACAAGGTCGGCGTTTTTGGTTTGTTACTTAAGAAATTAAGATACGAGGAAGACAGAACCCTAACACATAACACAAGAACAAGGAGAGCCGAGAGAGTTTAGAGAGATTAGAAGAGAAGAAAACTAAAGCAAGACGTTGTTCGAGTCATGTCTTTGCAAGAGAGAGTTTCTTTGATCTTTCTTCTTCTTTGTTGTGTCTTCCTTTTGGTGTCATCTATTACACGGAGAAAGCGTTTAGAGCGTTTGTGTAAACCCCTTTGATTGATAGTGGAAGTCTGTGGGAGACGGTTCCCACCCGAGACGTACCGGTTAGAGGCCAGGAACTCGGTGATCAAATTCTTTGTGTCAAGTTCAAAGAATTAGACAATCAATCGATCAAATAATTCCTAATAGGATTGTTTCCCTTCTTTTCCATAGTGTTACAAGCAGTCTTAAGTGGACAAATATTTTGTGGATAGTTTTTGGTGTATCACCATATCGTGGACATGTTTTTGTGTTGATAAATAGAAAGAAATTTTCAATAATCTTAAAACACAACGATCATATGCATCTTAATTCATGAAAATACATGAAGTCCATTTTTATATCTTGTCCATAATAATGTATCCATACAAACATGTTCATAGGGCCAAAATTGCAGCAATAAAAGCATTTTTTATCCTGCATAACCGTTCGTAACATCTTTCAACAAATTCATCCATCTTATATTAAACATTTGTTTGATGCTAATGTTGAATACTAAATGGACACACATGTCTTGTCCATGATAAATTTATTTTTTATACATATACACGAATTGTTGTTTTTCATATCGTGTCCATGATAATTTGTCCATGTAGACATGTCCATGCATCTGCGGTAATAGAAGAATTTAATCCTACATGACTTTCAATAACATCTTATTTTTGTTCACATGTCGGAGAATAAATGTTCAGATGAGAATGGACGGTCTGCATATAATTCATGAAAGTGTTAAAGAACAATTGATCACTAATTGATACAAGAGTACCACAACATCAAAAGTCCATTATCCACATAAAAGTGTCCACATCCCTCTATCCATCTATGAACATCCACCACCCATTCGTCCATCTCTGAATGTCCACCTCGAAGGAGGCTCACCGGAACGCCTATCAGAGATGTGGGAAAGCTTAAGCTCCATGTCTATGAAGGAAAGACGGATCATAAATCGCACTTACCGCATTTAGGATTGTAGTTGGAATGAGTACCAAAAAATGTCGGGTTGTGTAAACTCTTTGCAGAGCACCTCACATGGCCTGCCCTCGATTGGTTCCCGACTGGGGAATGGTTCATTGATAATTTCTCCCAGCTCTCGGTCAGCTTTCTGAAACAATACTCAGTGTTTATTCGAAAGACTACCTCAAGAGTAGAACTGTGGGCTTTATCACAAGGACCTCGGGAGTCACTCCGGGCATACCTCAATAAATTTAAGGAAGTGATCGCCAGGATGCATGTCGTCCATGATGAAACTGCCTTGGCTGCCTTAAAGATGGGATTGTGGCATGAATCCAAATTCAGAGATGACTTAGTGGTCAATACACCAGCCACAATTCAGGACGCACTTCACCGATATGCAGGCTTTGCAACAGCCGAAGAATAATGCCTTGCACTCACAAAGCGCTACAAGAATTCCAAACCTCAAAAAGGACATACGTCAATCTGGAGGGATGCACGCCTTTGTGGTTTAAAAAGAGTCCAAAAGGAGAGGCGGTGACCGACCTCCGTGATCCGATGACACATTGGGCAAAGATAAAGAAGCATACTGTGACTATCACCAACGGTATGGACACTCAACTACAAAAGGTTATAGGTTGAACGATGTACTTGCTGACAAGGAAAGCTCGGTGAAGTCAAGATCGATAACCCGGAGTCCGCAAAGACGAAAGACAAGGATCCAAATGATCTCGAACCCACGAAGCAAGAACACAGTCAACAGAAGAAAAGGATCAACCTAATAATGGGGGGNGGTGGATGCAATGGCGTAGATGAGTTCAAAATTAAAAATCTGAGTAAATTAATTATTATTTCCCATCTGATTTGTTTTCTAATTTTTTATAATATGAAAGACATAAATCAATTTTTTTGTTACAATGGATGATAATTCTATTTTGCTACATTTTAAGACCCATTTTACTATAGTTTAGGTGTGAAACAAGAAATCTAAAAAAAACAAGATTTGTGGTCATGCGAAATTCATATCGACATGGACATGAAAACATGGACAGAAAGTCAGATCGACATGGACAAGAAACCTATTGTGCCACTTGGAAGCAACGGAAACAGTACCAACTCCTCAAGTGTGCCTCACTTAGGGAGTGGTCCGTTCTATCAAGGTCAAGGCAGTGGAAGTGCACAAGTGCCAAGTGCCTTCGAGAGATGAAGTACGAGTCGATCCATCAACTTTCCCTCCACCAACTCCTTTCGATCCCGGATCAAAGACCCGTCTTGACCCTGGAATCTGAGCGAAGGAACGGACAAGGCCAGTACATTCCACAAAGGGTAAATCCCACGACTTATCCTCCACCACCTTTTGATCGCTCAATTTTTATCGGCAAAACCCGGATCAAATATCTGTCATGACTCCGGAATTCAATTCGGCCCACAAATGGCAGGAAACCGCAATCAGTTTGTTGGTAATCCTGGAATGAATACATATCCATCAAGCTTAGAGTATATTCATCGGGTACTAGAAGAAAATTTAGAAGGATTACAGAATCCATAACGCTACTAGTGCAACCCCCGAGATCGATAGCTTAAATGAAGAGACTAAGCGAACTCCGTTCTCAGTACGTATTGAGAATACGCCTATCAGAGATGTGGGAAAGCTTAAGCTACATGTCTATGAAGGAAAGACGGATCATAAATCGCACTTACCGCATTTAGGATTGTAGTTGGAATGAGTACCAAAAAATGTCGGGTTGTGTAAACTCTTTGCAGAGCACCTCACATGGCCTGCCCTCGATTGGTTCTCTCGCCTGGGGGAACGGTCCATTGATAATTTCTCCCAGCTCTCGGTCAGCTTTCTGAAACAATACTCAATGTTTATTCGGAAGACTACCTCAAGAGTAGAACTGTGGGCTTTATCATAAGGACCCCGGGAGACTCCGGGCATACCTCAATAAAAGGAAGTGATCGCCAGGATGCATGTCGTCCATGATGAAACTGCCTTGGTTGCCTTAAAGATGGGATTGTGGCATGAATCCAAATTCAGAGATGACTTAGCGGTCGATACACCAGCCACAATTCAGGACACACTTCATCGATATGCAGGCTTTGCAACAGCCGAAGAATAATGCCTTGCACTCACAAAGCGCTACAAGAATTCCAAACCTCAATGAGAGAAGGGAGCAAAAGGACATACGTCAATCTGGAGGGATGCACGCCTTTGTGGTTTAAAAAGAGTCTAAAAGGAGAGGCGGTGACCGACCTCCGTGATCCGATGACACATTGGGCAAAGATAAAGAAGCATACTGTGACTATCACCAACGGTATGGACACTCAACTACAAAATGTTATAGGTTGAACGATGTACTTGCTGATAAGGAAAGCTCGGTGAAGTCAAGATCGATAACCCGGAGTCCGCAAAGAAGAAAGACAAGGATCCAGATGATCTCAAACCCACTAAGTAAGAACACAGTCAACAAAAAAAAAAGGATTAACCTAATAATGGGGGGGGGGGGGATGGAAACTCTACGGAGACACAACTGGATCAATCAAAAGACATCAACGGCGAGCCGACACTGAAAAGGCAAACGACGGGGGGCTATTTCCCGACGTGGAAATATCCTTCTCCAAGAAAGACCGCTTCGATAAGGAAGCTACATAGGATGACATCATGACCATAAGTCTTGACATTGGAACTAACTGTAAAGTTTCACGAATGTTGGTTTATATAGGGAGTACGACCGATGTCATATTTATGAAGACCCTAAAACAAATGGGGATTGAGAAATCAGACCTCTGAGTTCCGAGATCACCACTAACAAGTTTCAGCGGAGACGTTGTGATCTCAATCGGAACCATCAAACTACCGGTATCAGCAGCCGGAATGATGAAGATGGTCACTTTCTCCGTAGTGGATTGTCAAGTTCCATACAACGTTATTTTAAGAACACCTTGGCTGAACTTAATGAGGGCAGTGCCTTCAAATTATCACCAATGTGTTAACTTCCCGACTTCAGAATGGGTTGGGGTCGTTAAAAGGATGAAATCGATTCATTCAAAGAATTGATAGAATCCTAATTTTGTGTATTGACTTCGTAGATAATAGTCATCAAATGGCTAAGTAATAACGTCCCAAAGTAGTGAATGGAGACAAACAAACTACGGAGTAGCTTGATCCCGGAATGGGTACGTATGCAACTTGCGGAGATAAGTATAACTACTAAACTTTAAAGCAAACCTTTGTTCGGCCAAACAAAGGGGAGCTCGGAAGCCAATTCTTTGTTTGAAAGAATGGAAAGGGATCCCCAAGGACAAATTTATTGTTCAAAGGGGGGCTCGAAGAACGCCTCAGAACTCAACGGAATAAAGACAAATCTTGAGAACGTCTTCTTTTGATCAAAGAAGACATGAAAAGTTTCCAAGGTCAAAATTCATTATTCGAATAGACGAAGAGAAAACCGGAAACAAAGCTCTTTATTCATCACATATAAAGGAATGCTCCAACACCAAGTACAAATCAAAATAAGTTAAGCTAACAAATAAAAGAGAAGCTTTGTTTGCCTTGCTCCATATGGGAAAACCTCCAAGTCCTCACATCGGATCACGAGAAGCCGCACGAAGGCACGCATGAACCAAAACAATTTTGAGTTCGTCCCAACTAGCAGTTGGAGACTCCATGAGCATGATTCTCTCCTCAAACAACCTCATCCAAAGAGCCAACTTGTCCATCTTCCGACGGGTTTTTCTATGACGGATCGTATCTCGGTATTCAAAGATAAGCTGACAAGACGCACCATCAACATTTCAGAAAACATGAGGGTAATACTTTACATAAGAAATATGGTAATACTAACATTCTCACAGAAATCAAGAGCATGTGCAAAGTCCGATGGGTCGAGATCCATCAGGAAGGACAATGGGGAAAACGTCAGGCCGGAACAGACAAATTCATCGCCAGACCGACGCAAACCCCTCCAACTAACCAACTGCTGGTTCACTGATGGAGAATCGACGGGAACAGAGTTCGAATCTGCATTTCCAGAGGAATCAATTTGCTAAAACACAAGAGAAAGGTTTAAATAAGTGAAAAAGGAGATCGACACGATTTTCGATATAAACAAGCCGGAAAATTTACGGGACCTTCCCAAAACAAGAAGGCAATATTTTACAAATAAGGCAACTAAATCTTCGTGTTTAAAAACCAAAATTTTCCAAAGGCATAAAACGATTGCGTGATAACATGGGGATCATGTAATCAACCACCTCGGTCAATACTTGGAAACGAAAGGGGAAAGTCAGGAAAAACAACCTCATCATACACTACGGTAAAAGGATAACGGGAATTCAAATCCTAGACTGGATCCACGAGTTAAAAAGGAAAACACTGGGTGTCTTGCGTTAAACAGATCCACCATTAAGAGCACAAAGGATGACAATGAAAATCTCAAAAAGAAAATAAGCATATTTCTCAAAAACAGGTTTATCCAGCTGGAAGCTTTCACCCTGTATATTCAATTATTGCAGGAATCATTACATCACTGAGACGGCGGATCACTCGAATCCAAAACATCCAGATTGCTCTGGATCGATTTGCCCCCTTTTTGGAGACTCCTCATTACCCGATTCAGTACTCTCTCCTCCTTGGAAACCCTAGCTTGGGATCGTTGTAGATACGATCGCTGCTGAGAGAAAAGTAAATCGATTCTTGTTGAAGCGGCTAGAAGAGAATCTCAGAGCTTTCGGGATTCAGATTCAACGGTTTCAGTCCTCTTTCCAGCGGCCTCCTACTCATCACAGAGTCGCTTGACGATCTCGTCACGTGAGATGATGTCCTCGCTCCAGCCGTTGAGCTCGGCCTAAGATTCACAAAAAAGTGTTAAGGCACTCAGACAAATCTACAAAGAGCCAAGTGAGAAGTCAAACCAACATAAAAGCATTGGAGGCTAAACAAAGAATACTAACCTCGTGGAAACATCCCCTAAAAGTGAAGTACCGCTCAAGTCCTTCATCAGAAAAATCCATCAAGTCTAGAGACTCATATTTTGTAGTGCTGAATCGGCTAATCACTAAAGCCGCGGATTCTCGATCCCGAGCAAGGCTGGAGTAATAACTTTTCCTCTCATCTAACAAAACGTGGGGGAGACTTGCATCAACAAGAGCCGAGTCCCTGGCAAGGTCAAAGGGAGATGAAGAAACAACTAGCGAGGTATTCCCATCCTGCAGAGAAGGAATGACAATACTTTTACCAACATCCCTTGGTGAAATCTCATTGAAAGCAGGAGTCGAAGTGGTAATATCTTTGTTTGCATCCTCTTAAAAACAGTTATGTTCCCAAAAGGAGTCAGAATTTCAAAATCTCATGTGGCGAAAGAAAAAGGAAAATCACCTATTGAAGGAGTCAAATAGTCACCACCCTCGATCTCTCTATTTTGCGAAGCATTTTCACAATCAGGAGGAGCAGAGTTTGAGATGCTAGCAAGGTCGCTGAGCGATTGTGATTCAGCACCAGTAAAGGAAACCGGTTGAGAAGGTGAAGTAGCAGTCTCGATCTTTCTTCTCACTTAACGTATTGAAGTACGATTCGAGCTGCACCCCGCATGCAAAGTCGGCGAGGCCGCATAAGAGATTTCCCTCTTTTGAGTATCAAAAAGAGAGGAACCGCGTTCCATCCCTACGATCAACAACAAATCATGAAATCCAAAGAAAGCGGTATGAGAACTTCGTCTCCTCCTCAAAATTAAATACACTAACTTTTACGGGAATACTGGGATTTTCGATAAGGACGCTTTTCCTCCGGAGGAGTGTCCACGCATAAAGGCAAAGTCATTTTTTCGATGAGAGACAAAATCTTGGATCCCCAACGACATTCTCTCACAAACAAGAAATCAAACAAACTCTGAAAATGATCAGTCGGATCCAGTGACTTGTTTTCAACTAAAGAAAAAGCAAGATTAAAGTCAGAACCATTCTATAAGGGTACGAAGATCATACTAAGAAAGTACATTTAGTTCAAACCCAACGCGACGGAAGCGGCACAGCAGAGGCAACCGAAGTCGGGCTAATCTTAAAGAAGAAGTAAGAAGAAGTCAAGCCAAGGTCCTTTGAAGGAAGGTCATCAATCATTCGACGATTAAGGGCGTTGATGAAGAAAAACGTTCCGGAATGAGCTGACTTATTCCAAGAGCCCAACCGGTAGAAATCATGCAAAAAGAAAAGAATATCGGAATCATGAGCTAACGCCAATAGGCCAAGAATTTGTCGAAGGGAATTTGGCGTCAGCTGGGATAAGCAAATCCCTAGATTTGCAAGATACCAGACTAAAATGTCGGGAATAGGAAATAGAAGTCTGCATGATGTGAATTAAGTATCATAAACATTGTAGAAGCCCGAAGGGGCATCTTCCGGGGTTTTGTCGTCATAGGGAACCCTGATTTCAACCTCATTAGAAACATAACATTGTCGGCGAAACAAAGTAAGGTCATCAGTTTTCGATTAAAAAGTGGTTTTGGCCCAAGTGTTAAAGAGACGACTAGGAGAAGCTCTAGAGGCCATTGGTAAAACAAAACTTGAAAAAATAAGGAAAACAGAGGAAAACGAAGAAGGCGAGATCAGTTAGGCCGGATTTTCTTCTTCAGAAGACGAAGACGAAGTAAAATTCCTAAAACAGAGTAAAACCTCTGCGTTTAAGGAATTGTCTGTGGGGGTTAAAATCCAGGTCCAGTAAAAATGGGCCTAATAAACCAAAAGGTAAAAAGGCCTGACGAAGTCAAAGAAGCCAAACGAGCTCAAAGTAACCAGATGGGCTCAAAGGAACAGACGAGGTGACGGGCCGAGCTGAAATGCCCACTGGAGTGAACATCTACGGTTAAAGGGGATTAAATGCATAACTGTTAGTCAACACCGACGAGACCAAAGACTTGTTCAAACCGGTGAATTACGGCGCATGGATGTAACGGTCGGAGCCTCGACATTAAAGAACATTCATGACAAATCAGACGGATTAAACGATAACGTTAAACACGATCTTGGAGTATAAAACAAAGACAAGAGCAAGGGACCCTGAATTCAACTCTCGACACCACTTCTTACTGCAATTAGCTCTAAACTCAAACACTTGTCATTTTTTAGTTTTTTTCCTTGTAAAATCACTTTTGAGAATCGAAATACTTAAGCCAGTTTACCCCGCAACAACCTTGTCTAAATCACTTCTTAATCATATTTGATCTCATCGAACAACAAAGTTTATGTTTATTTATTGTTTGATAGTCGTTCGATTCTTTTTTCCTTAAAATAAACAAAAATGATATGTACTTACAATAAAAACCGATGAAGAAATTAAAACTTAANGAAACCCTGATTTCAACCTCATTAGAAACATAACATTGTCGGCGAAACAAAGTAAGGTCATCAATTTTCGATTAAAAAGTGGTTTTGGCCCAAGTGTTAAAGAGACGACTAGGAGAAGCCCTATAGGCCATTGGTAAAACAAAACTTGAAAAAATAAGGAAAACAGAGGAAAACGAAGTAGGCGAGATCAGTTAGGCCGGATTTTCTTCTTCAGAAGACGAAGACGAAGTAAAATTCCTTAAAACAGAGTAAAATCTCTGCGTTTAAGGAATTGTGGGGCTAACTGTGGGGGTTAAAATCCAGGCCCAGTAAAAATGGGCCTAATAAACCAAAAGGTAAAAAGGCCCGATGGGCTCAAAGGAAGTCAAAGAAGCCAAACGAGCTCAAAGGAAGTCAAAGAAGCCAAACGAGCTCAAAGTAACCAGATGGCTCAAAGGAACAGACGAGGTGACGGGCCGAGCTGAAAGGCCCACTGGAGTGAACATCTACGGTCAAAGGGGATTAAATGCATAACTGTTAGTCAACACCGACGAGACCAAAGACTTGTTCAAACCGGTGAATTACGGCGCATGGATGTAACGGTCGGAGCCTCGACATTAAAGAACATTCATGGCGAATCAGGCGGATTAAACGGTAACGTAAACACGATATTGAAGTATAAAACAAGGATAAGAGCAAGGGACTCCGAATCCAACTCTCGACACCACTTCTTACTGCAATTAGCTCTAAACTCAAACACTTCTCATTTTTTAGTTCTTGTTCTTGTAAAATTATTTTTAAGAATCGAAATACTTAAGCCAGTTTACCCCGCAACAACCTTGTCCAAATCACTTCTGAATCCTATTTGATCTCATCAAGCAACAAATTTTATGTTTATTTATTGATTGATAGTTGTTTAGTTCTTTTTTCTTAAAGATAAAAATGATACGTACGATAAAAACCGATGAAGAAATTAAAACTTAATATAGCAAACGAAAAAATATATATATAATAATAACGAATTAGGTGTTTTAAAACTGTAAAACCGGAAGAAGAAAAAAAAAAGCGAATTATGCCATACGTGTCGACGAATCTAGTTGAAAGACTTAAAGACGCATCCGACACACGTAACCAATTAGATCTCTCCACGTCATCGCCATTAGCAAGTGGATAAGAAACCTTTTGCTCTTTTGTTCATCAACCGCTCTAAGCAAATTTGGGGTTTTCGTTAGGGTTTCGAATCTGGAATCTGAAATCTCAAATCTGAAATCTTTGATTATCATGGAGGAGGAGTTACTCGATTGGGAGCTTCTTCATGGCTCGGACACGGAATCAACTGATTCAATCACATCGAACAAGAAATCGGGGAACTCAAGTGTAATCGATGACGGTATGATTCTTTCTGATCATTTCTCTGCCGATAATCTCATCAAAATATCTGGTGAGACCACTGATCCGACCCAATACGCTGTTTTGGAACCCGATAACTCTTTCCGGGTCGATTCCGGGTCGAATCAGAGGCATTATCCGGGAGAGGTTCGGTTTGATTCGAGTTCCGGTGATGCTTGTGTCGGAAACGAATTAGGGTTGAATGATTCGAAAACTGGGATTTCTGGTGATGGTGAGGTCAAGGTGAGTGATTTCGAAGCTGTCGATGAGAAGAACGTCGAGAGCGAGGCTGTTGCTGAATTGACTGAGGATGGAAGCAAGTTTTTGTCCGGATCAAACGATCTCAAAGTTGATGATGGAAGGCATGTTGAGAGCCAACCTGGTGTTGAAGAGCCTATTGAGGATTCGAGCGAGTCTCGGTCTGATTCACTGGGAAATGAAATGGTTTCTGGAGATTCTGGGATTGTGAATGGTGAAGATGACATTGTTTTTGATAGTGGAGTTGTATCTACTGAATCAGTTGTGGCTGTGAGGTCTGGTGATGGGAGTAAAAGTAGAGAGACTATGTGGTGGAAGATGCCATTTGTGCTTGTCAAGTATTGTGCATTTAGGATTGGTCCTGTTTGGTCTGTCTCTATGGCTGCAGCTGTGATGGGTCTTGTTCTCTTGGGACGCAGACTGTATAATATGAAAAAGAAAGCTCAAAGGTTCCATCTTAAAGTTACAATCGACGATAAGGTACACTATTTTGACATTGAAGTTGGTTATAGCTAGTCTAGATTAATTATGTTTTAGGAGTCAGCTTTACTCTATTATGTTGCGTTGATGCGAAGTAGTTTGGTTTTTGTTCAAAGATTGTCCTGTCCTGGCTTAGATTTTTGTAGTTAATATGTTCTTGGAATTTGTCTAAATCAAGAACAAAAAATTGCTTAGGCAGCATCACCTGCACACCAAATGCTGAGATTTGATATTTTCCTTAGCTCAAACATCTTATTTGCCCGATCTTTCCTTTTGGCGGAATTTTCTTCTATCATTATCACGTCTTGGGTTGTTTATGATATGTGCAGAAGGTGTCGCGGGTGATGAGTCAGGCAGCTCGACTCAATGAAGTGTTCACAGAGGTAAGAAGGGTCCCTGTGATCCGCCCTGCTCTGCCTTCTCCTGGCGCATGGCCGGTTTTGAGCCTTAGATGAGAAGCTGATCATACAATGTCTCATCATGTTATGTACGAAAAGAATAGAGAGATACATGTGTGTACAGTGTCTCATCATGTTATGTACCAGAAGAATAGAGAGATACATGTGTTTGTGTCGTTCCTATGCATAGGAGTTTACCATATTATGCAATAGCTTTTGTAAGTCTGGTCTCTATCATGGCTATGCCTTTATCACAATATCTGCAAGCCATACCATTTGTAGCAAAAATGCAGGTCTCTCCATGGTCGAGCATATATATTCATGAATCATGATTGAGAATGACCAACGAACAATTCTGTCTTTAGAGAAAAATTAACTAACACAATAAAGCGTCTTCAAAACTTCATTTGAATTTCAAAGATAGATCACATTGAATATTGCACTAATATTTGTAATCCACCAAAAAAGATCCCAAAACGAAGAATCAACTTATTTATACATTTAAGCAAACTCTGCTACTTCTTATCTTACATTCTCAAATCACTAGTGAATCTGTCTGTCTTGAGTCTTAAATTTTGGTAGGATCCGGATCAGATTCTGAAACGAGAGCGGAAACATATTGGTCAGTGTTGGCCGAGGCTTCGCTCTTGCTTCTTCTACCACTTTCCGGTCTTCTCCTCTGCACATCCCCGTCTCTTGTGCCTTGGGAATCACTAGGAGCTTCATATAGAGTTACGGACTTGCCCTTGCTATGGAGATTAGTCATGACTTCCTCCTGCGCATCGCTGTCCTCCTTGAGAGTCTCGAGGACTTCTACCACATAATTCATGAGGGGCCTTCCTTTCGGGTTTTGGCTTAGGCATTGGTATGCCAAACTGGCTACTTTCATCAACGCGTTAGTGCCGTACTGTCCATCCATTCGAGGGTCTATGATCCTCAAAAGCTTTTTGTTGTGATTCAATAACGGTCGTGCCCACTCTACCAAGTTATGCTCCCGGCAAGGTCTGCTTTTGTCCATCGCCCTTTTCCCAAGAAGCATCTCAAGGAGAAGTACCCCGAATCCATAAACATCACTTCTGGATGTCAAATGTCCTGGTACAAAAAACACAAATATGATCCATTTACAATGAAGCTGCTTAATACGATCATAATGCATATACTTAAAAGTGTCAATTTAACACTGGTAGACAGAAACAGCTATGACTTAAGTAGGTGCTTGTATCAGTTGACCATGCTGACATCGAACTTATTGTACCAATATTAAATGCCAGAGAAATGCTTATGGAAAATAGTAAAGACAGACCTGTCATTACATATTCAGGAGCAGCGTATCCGTAAGTGCCCATAACACGTGTTGACACATGTGTTTGATCTCCTCTGGGACCATCCTTTGCTAGTCCAAAGTCTGAGAGTTTAGCATTGTAACACTGCACAAGCATTACACCTTTCAGGGGCAGCATAGACAGACAAATCGAAAAAGTAGAAAACCAGGTCATTGTAGACTTCGAGTTTCACTGACAACTCTATGCACTTGTACACTACCTATCGAAGAACAAGAATTAGAAATATATGTAATTTCAAAACAATGGGCGTAATAGCTGACCTCGTCCAGCAATATGTTTGCTGTCTTTAGATCCCGATATATGATGGAGCGTTCAGCACCATGAAGAAATGCGAGACCCTTGGCTGCGTCTAGCGCGATCTTCATTCTTTTCGACCATGTCAAAGTGCATCCAACTCCTGCCAGGGAATCCCAAGAGAAGAAACATTTCGTCAGTAAACCATTTATAATATGGATATGGGAACATAATATGTGTTTTATCCATCAATAAGCTTTATCAAATTCTCTTCACGTTATTCATAATGACAAAGAACTAATATATCCATTGACTTCCCCTCTAATAAGTCGTCTGAACTTCTAACCTTTTATTATCAATTCATTTATTACCATCTGAAACTACTCTCATCTCATCTGAAACTACATCTTCGTTAGTAGCTTTCAGCTTTAACCATTGGGTATATAGAGTCTCCATAACTTCTGACTGTTCTTTCGAGCACCAGCACGTGCTTGGTTTGAAATGCATATTTCAATAACAGATTCAGTCGGTTTTGAAGAACTCATTTCATATGATCCTTTATTTTGTTCTTTAGTCTATAGGACTGGGATAACTCATATTCAATATGCTCCACCAATGCGATAATGGCATAAAATTTGAAAGTGTATATCATGACAAAAGTCATTTGCAGTTATATAGAGCAAGTACGTAGAGAGGGCAATAGATGCAGAATTATTTTTTTCAATATTCATGTCTTAGATGATGGGGAACTTACTTCGAAAGAGATGTTTCTCCAGACTCCCCATTGCCATGTATTCATAGACTAATAATCTGTGATCATCTTCACAGCAGTAGCCAATGAGCTTGACCAAATTCTGGTGACTAAGCTGTCCTAAATAGTTAACTTCAGCCTGCAAAAATTGAATATCAACAGTTTTAATAAAAGAAAATCACACATTCCCAAATCCATATCTCTAATTTGTGATCAGTCACTGCTTAAGATACATTCAACAAATCGAAAAACCAATTTACCAGCCACTCTCTATCTCCCTGAAACCCTTCTGGATTAAGTTCTTTGATGGCAACTTTGGTAGACTTGTAACCAGCCCTCACGTTCTCATCTATAACTCCTTTGTAGACCACTCCAAAACCTCCCTCGCCAAGAATGTAATCTGGCCTGAACTGCTTAGTGGCCATCTTCATCTCTTCGTAGGTGAAGACATCGACGTTTTCGTATCCCGGATTCGACTGAAGATCTTTGATGTTTTTAGGTGCCAGAGGCAAGCAAGTCGCACTCGATTTACCAACTGAATCTTGACAATCAGAATTCATTAGATACACAGCAGATTTTTTGCCTGATTTCCCTGAGACAATAAACAAAAAAGGAGTTTTCATTTGATCATAACATCAGAGTAAGAAGATGAGCTTCAAAATAGAGAAAGAAATCTCCAATTACAACCAAAATTCAATAAGATAGATGCACAGACTCAAATTTTTTCATCAGAATCCGGACACGAAAAATCAAGGGGCAAATCAAAAACTCAGAAAGAGAGATCCAAATCGGATTGATACCTGGTGTGTTCTTCTGAGAAAATTGGTACTGCTCTTCAGCGCTAAAGCAAATCCCCATGAAAATTCAATAAAAAAAAACACTCTCGAGGAAAGGCGTTATGTGCTATTCGATCGCCATCACATTGTCCATCAACGAGACAGATCCAGAAGAAAACACACACCCGAGAAACTGCCGACTAACTCTCTCGGGAGGGGGAGGAGAAAGGAAAAATGGAGAATAGATGGTTTCTCGGAGGTCGGAGTGAGAGAAGGGCCAAAGAAGAAAAAAAGGGAAGACGATAATTGTAGAGAGAGAGAGAGAATGAATGATCCGTTGGAATCGAAGGATTTGAGACTAGCCGCCAAAAACGCAAGTGGATAAGAACCTTTTATTAGGCTGTGTTTTTGACCATCAAAATTTAGGTCAAAGCGATGCTAAACTCTTCGTTCGATTTCTACGCCTTCCGAAACCAAAATCTCCATTCTACTTCACAAACTGAGAGTTAGCGAAATTCCGATAATCATCGAATCCGAGATATATCTCAATTCGAACAGAGAAGATAGAAACTCACCTGTGATGGTTTCTGAATGAATAAAATTCTTAGAATCGCGAAGGATGATTTGGCGGAACCGTGAGAGTCGGTCGCCGGAGATTTCGGTGACGGAGGCAGAGAAATCGAGATCGAAATCGCAAGTCCGGCGGTGAGAAACCGTAGAATGAACGGGAAAATAAATAATAATAATAAATTTTATTTTAGGGAATTTTTCTAAATCGGGTAAACATTAATCGACTATAGTTATTATCATTTTTTTTTTTGATATTTTAGGTAACCAAAATATTTTGTTTCTCGAAATTAAATTCGTAATTCCTCCGTCTCAAAAAGAAAAAATTGCTAGTTTTTTTTTTCCGTATAGTTGTTATCAAATCTTAGTTTTTTTGATATTTTAGGTAATCAAAATATTTTGTTTCTCGAATTAAATTGTAATTCCTCCAGTTCAAAAAGATAAAATTTCTAGTTTTTTTTTTGTTTCGTATAGTTATACTGTCCGTTTTTTTTTTGTCGAAATTTTCAAATATCAAATCTACAATGTTAGATTTGAAAAATTAACTAAAAGGTTAACAATCTATTTTCTTACGAAAAATATCATATAGCAATATGCGACTCAAATTAAATTTCCGTGTTATATCTCCCCGAAAACAAAATTAAAAACTTATATCTTCTTGAAATAAAAGTCCCAAACTTATATATCTCATATGTCGATTTCAATGGTTTATTAACTAAATCCGATACCAAACCATCAAACCCCAAAACTAAAAACCCAACTCGACCTAAAACCCGACCCGTATATCCATCCGCCTAAAATACCCAATGCCCCCAAATAAAAATCCCCAAATCTTTTTTCAAATTCGTACTCTTGGGGAAATAATACTATTACTCTTGGTGTTCGTTTTAATGATTCAAAAAACAATTTAACCTATTTCTTTTACGGCTCTGCAATTCATCCTTTTCGTGGTTTGGTTTTGTTGAATTTTTGATGATCTTTAAGCATCATAATCATCTACGAGAAGACATACTTTGGTAACAATGTTGAGCAGTGTAAGGAATCTTTCAAACTAAATGCAATAGCTTCATTGCCAAAACAAGAAAAACAAACAAATGTCTTAGATGCATCTCACTACCATAACATGATGATAAGTTGATAACAGTCAAAACGGTCTCTTATCATCAGCTTCTGCAACCGGGATAGAAATAGTCGATACCATTATCCTTGATCTTGAATTGAAAATTCTGCAACTTGTTCCTCGAGCTTCCTCGACCCGAGTTGCTTATCCCCTTGTTCAGAACAATCAACTGTATATGCAATGAGCCAGCAAAAAACAGTTTAGGCACCAAGAAATTACCAAAACGAAAGGTTTAATTTAATGACATCGAAGAAAAAAAAAAGTATCGAAAGATTTACTTGGCCATGTACGTCATTTGCTAAACCAGAGGCTAAAGGCTCTGCCTTTATCACAACATCTGCAAGGCATACCATCTGTAGCAAAAATGCAGGTCTCTCCATGCTCGAGTATATATCTTCATGATTGAGAACAACCAACGAACATTTCTGTCTTTAGAGAAATAAATTAAAGAATGGCCCGTTAAGACACGAAAGAAGAAAAACATACCCTATCATCTACTTCAGAAGGTGGTAAGAGTAGATAATAGAAAAACCGAGCCTCTGGCTTACGCTTTCAGAAGTTAAGGAGTGGCAGTAGTGAAGGAAGTCCAAAACGTGATCTGAATTGCTACTGGTAACAGCAATTTCCAGGAGAGACATGTCATCCACCATAACGGTTATGTTGCCATTAGTTACACTGCGTAGCTTTCGAACGGTTTCTTGTATCTCCCGAAATAGTTTTGCAACTGCACTCACATTTTCTTCCATTTCTTCACCATCTGCTAAGGAAATTTAGCAAAAGAATTATGGGCACCTTACCAAAAAGGTTTAAAGATGACAAAAAACAATGAAACATCCACTACAAGTAGATGAAATCAAACGGAGACCTTTTCTGTCAAACAATATAAGTACAACGAAGCTAGACACAAAAACTCATCATTTGTGTTCAAAATACACTTTCTTATAGATTCCGAATCTGATTTGCATGGAGCAGAAACCAAATGCTACTTTATTTCTTTAAATCGTAGCTTACAAAGAAGAACCAATGATCAAATGGGATCACCAAAACCAAAACCAAAAGTTAAGATATATGTTCTAGAGATCTCCTAATTCTCTCTAAGGCCAAGGCACTCCCAAACATCCAAAATATAAGATCTCCCTAAAAGTCTGTTTAACCCTTAAGTATGCTTTATCAAAGACCAACTAGCTTGTTAACTGACTGCTAGTTTAGCTAATATGACATTAAGCATTGGCAAAACTTTACAAAGACCTATCACTTCCACAATTTAAAATCCCTCTGGGAAAAGAAAACCATTAGGAATCAAATAACAACAATAACAATAATTTACCTGATAAGTCTCACCTGAGCACTTCATCATGAGCATGTCGACGAAAACCAATCGATTGTTTGTCTTTTGAGTCGCTAAATTGCATCCCTGTACATAACCCAAAACACATGAACATGGTAAGACACTGAGAATCCTTGTAGAAAACAAGGGATAGGCCGTATCTCAAAAGTGAATAATGATGTAGAAAGCCATGAAAATTGACACAAACAGAAAAAAAAAAAAAAAAAGATGTAAGTGGATCTTTACCAGTTTACGCAGGATTCGATCATAATGAGAGAACGGGCGAGCAAAGGCGAGAAAGATAAGGGCATCAGAGGAATGAGGGGAGAGAACACGCTTCATCAGCTGGTGAAGCACAAACGAGCCACTGGTCTCCACACAGTCCTCGATCAGTACTACCTTCCCACTTAGTGGCGATGGATCAGCTAAATGCTGATCAAACCCTAAGGCTAAATCGAGTAGATTCAGAGATCGATCCATGGGCTTAACACCGTTGAAGCAAACTGAGAAAACATTTTAAGATGCTTTGTCTTAGTGATTATGCTTGGTCATTAGGATTATTACAGCAAACAACAGAATACGGCACTAACCAAAGACACTGTTCACTGGTTCTTCACTAATCAATGCAATTGAATTTCATAGCACATCACTCAATCTCAGAGAACACGAAATTTAGACACTTGCTAGTCTAAACAATCTAATTATGCAATCTAGGACTTATGGGCATAAGAAAGTAACACGAGAATGGCAACAAGCCGGCGATGGAAAGCCTAAACTGAGAATCGGAGACATATAAGAAGAATCAATTGATTTGAACCGGCGATGCTACTGTAGTATGATGAACCCTAAAAACAAACCTCAACTCTGATGCTACTGTAGTATGATGAAGCCTAAAAACAAACCTCAACTCTGATGCTACTGTAGTATGAAGAACCCTAATCTCGTTATAAATACAGGGATAATAAATTTTGAAATCGAACCACAAACCTCAACGAAGTTGGTGAACTTTGGGTCGCGATTCACCACTATGAACCTGGAGGGAAAATTGAATTCGGAGAGTAGTTTTGAGTCGGAATCTTCCCACTGTCGTCGAGTAGTTTCGAGGGGGACAAATTGCTGGGATAATCTTCCTCGTCTAAAAAAAAATGCTCCTTTAACATTGTTATAAAACTAAATTTTTATTTATTTATTTTAAATAGCAAAAAATGGTTGATATTATGGACCCAACTAGGTTATATCCAAACTCAGCCTTATGGATCTTATCCGATAAAATCGAATCCAAACACTTAAAACACATAAAGCAAAACGAGCAGTCAGTCAAATCTAAATTTCCAAGTTTTGAAACAAGTCTCAAAAATTATCTCGCATCGACAGGAAGAGGAAACAGGATATAAGAAAAGGATAACTAAGAAAAGCTGATGGATTTCTCGTAAGGTAAATCTCATATTCATGTCGATTTCGTTTTAGTCTCAAATGCATGTCGATTTAGTGTAGTTTTGATTCGATTGTAACCGAGTTGCGGGATTGCTCACCTAAGATGGCTTGTACAAAGAATCCAAATCATGGTTTGAGAGATAAGGTTGAAGGAGAGAATCCGGTTGAAGGAGAGAGACCATCTCGGATTGTAGATGAAAAGGAAGATCCTAAGACTTCAGAAGAAGCAGCTTCCAGTGACGACTCAGATTCAACGGTATGTAGATCGATTTTTAGTGGAACAACTAGGTAGAACTTGTGAAAATTAGTTGATTTTGTATATTGGAAATTTTTGGGATTGTCCAAGCAATTAGTCATTTCATTTCGTGTTTGTTATTGATTTCGGGATTGTTTATGAACTTCATGTTCGGGTTCGTTCTTAATTTCGTGTTTGTTGTTGACTTTGCTTTTGCATATTGATTTTTGGGATCGAATTTATGGTTTAGGCATTTCTGATTTTCAGGGTTTTTAGTAATATTTAGTGCGACTTGTTAAAACTACTATGATTGTAAGTTAGAAATTTCTGAAACAAAAAAGTAACACTTGGTACAACTGAATATGTGTTGCGGGATTCCGAAGAGGAAACGAAACCATTGCAACCTCTACAAATGTACTTTCAGCCGACGGAGTATAAGAAGAAATCAGGATCTCTATGAGGTGTTATATCACGGGAGCGGTGAAGATACTTCTACACGAGTTAAAGCATCCACTTAAATCAGAGGAGAGGAGTGGGTTTATGAGGCACCCGTAGTTCAAACACTTTTTCCACATTCATAAGAACGAAAACCACAAGGTTATGGCATGTGGATGCTCTTTGTTCGAACGGCGTGTACTGATAAAAAAAAGGAAGCTTGGTTCGTCGTAAATGGCGTTCCCATCCGCTATGGTCTAAGTGAACACGCCCTTATATCGGGATTAGACTGCCGCAACTATCCACTCAACTATTCGCAAATGGGCAATATGGATTTCGTGAGCAAGTATTTTGGGATGGGAGCAAAAGTAAGATATGCATATGTGAAAGAAAAGCTAATGGAAATGAGACCTTCTCAAGATAGGTTAAAGATGGCGGTCCTNCGCTTTAACAACGAATTTACATCTATCTATTACAACGACTTTACGACGGTTTGTCGATACCAAAAATCTATAATTCGATGTAAAATCGATGTAATTTTACATCGATTTACCAACGGTATGCCAATGAAATTTAATTCGATGTAAAACTTACATCGACATTACGACGTAATATTTACGACGAATTTTATCGTCCTAGTATTTACGACGAATATCGAGTAACGACGATCCTATTACGACAATTTGGCAATCGTCGCTAATCCGTCTCAAAGCCTATTTTACATCGATTTTACATCGATTATGTCCGTTGTAAAAGCCTTGTTTTCTTGTAGTGTAACAAACACGAAATAAAATGACTAATTGCTTGAACAATCCCGGAAATTTCCAACATACAAAATCAACTAATTTCACAAGTTCTACCTAGTTGTTCCACTAAGAATCGATCTACATACCGTTGAATCTGAGTCGTCACCGGAAGCTGCTTCTTCTGAAGTCTTAGGATCTTCCTTTTCATCTACAATCTGAGATGGTCTCTCTCCTTCAACCGGATTCTCTTCTTCAATCTCATCTCTCAAACCATGATTTGGATTCATTGTACAAGCCATCCTAGGTGAGCAATCCCGCAACTTGGTAACAATCGAATCAAAACTACACTAAATCGACATGCATCCGAGACTAAAACGAAATCGACATGAATATGAGACTTACCTTACGAGATTTGCCTCGAAATCGATTGCTTAGATACCTCAGCTTTTCTTAGTTATATGTTTCCTCTTCCTGTCGATGCGAGGGAATTTTTGAGACTTGTTTCGAAACTTGGAAACTTAGGTTTGACTGACTGCTCGTTTTCCCTTATGTGTTTTAAGTGTTTGGATTCGATTTTATCGGGTAAGATACATAAGACTGGACTTGGGTGGATATAAGCTGGTTGGATCCGTTATATTTTTAAACTTTGATGGACAAAGTTGATATCAACCACTTTTTGCTATTTAAAATAAATAAATAAACAATTAGTTTTTATAACAAGGTTAAACAAAAAACATTTTAGACTACGAAGGTCATCCGAGCAATTTGTCCATTCATTTCTCTAAGAAGATATAACATTCCATATGCTCAATACAAACCACATTTACACATGTAAGTCAAATTTTTAATGACCAACTCATACACATCAAATCTTGATTAGGGAAACAGTTTCTCCAACACATTTTAAGTCACTCAAAAAAGTTTAAAGTTCTGTTCTTTATCAATCTTTTGATTAAACTCCAGGAAAGGTTATTCAATTTGATTTTAATTGGATTATATACCATCGACATCTGATCCGAATCCTCCTTTGATTTTTTAAACAACACACAGAAACCAAAATTACACAAATAGCAAAAAAAAAAAGTAAATTCGTTGAAGCAATAAAGAGGATCTCGGTTCGGAAGGCAAGAAAAATCCATGAAAAAGTTTACGGAGTAGGTAAAACGAACCGGCGGTGACGAGCGGAGATGATGAGCTCTCTAACGGTGACAAGCTTGGCGGTGGTAGCAATTTGGCAAACGACCCGACGATGATGACACTNTCTCCAACACATTTTAAGTCACTCAAAAAAGTTTAAAGTTCTGTTCTTTATCAATCTTTTGATTAAACTCCAGGAAAGGTTATTCAATTTGATTTCAATTGGATTATATACAATCGACATCTGATCCGAATCCTCCTTTGATTTTTTAAACAACACACAGAAACCAAAATTACACAAATAGCAAAAAAAAAAAGTAAATTCGTTGAAGCAATAAAGAGGATCTCGGTTCGGAAGGCAAGAAAAATCCATGAAAAAGTTTACGGAGTAGGTAAAACGAACCGGCGGTGACGAGCGGAGATGATGAGCTCTCTAACGGTGACAAGCTTGGCGGTGGTAGCAATTTGGCAAACGACCCGACGATGATGACACTACAAAGGAAATTTTTCTAATTGTGTTGCTTTTAAAAACAACAAGAAGTTCAATAAATTGATGAGAGTTTTTATTGTACTATTGTTACTACAACTACTCCATTAACAACGGAGAAGCTCCTATCGTAAGTTTTTTGATGTTTCCTTAGAAAATAAAATAGATTGATGTTTCCTTAAAAACAACTCTGTTAACAAGTTTCATTAGTTTTTTGTGTTTTTCGGTTCAAACAGGTTTCTTGCGGGTGTGTCTTCGGGGAAGCTGTAGGCTCTGTCGATATAAGGTTTGAGGGTGGACTAGGATCATAGTCGCTCGTGGCAATTTTGTTTACAAGTCTCGTTAGCTCGTTGTGACTTTCGGATCGCTCGGTTTTCTTCTTCAAAATTTGTTCTTTGTTGTGTCTCCTGTCGTTGCTTGTTTATGCTGTTTAATTTGTTCTTCGACTAGTTAGTTGTAAATTTTAGTTTTTGGTCTTTTCTGTTTCTTGTTATCTCTGTAATCGTCTGTCAAAAATCGAAAATCAGTAATAAATCTTAACATGTTTACCAAAAAATATATATATTGAGAAACTATATTCCTTTTTTACATTACGTATAACTCTGTGAAACAACGAAAATGATGAAAAAAATGAAACTATTCCAGAAAGTAGAGCTATATGAGCAGGATATGAGCGGCAAGCTGCAACTCAACTGGCGGGCTATGCGGCTGATCCAGGGAGCGCACAAGTTAAGACCCAATTGCCACAGGCCCACAGTCCGAAGCTAGGTTTATGGAGCTACACGTTAAGAGAATCAGCAATGTTGCAAAGTTTCTAAACATGCACTCACGCTTCTAGAGTCTTATTGACGATGAATCTTCTCGCGTCTTCGACTCCTTCACCTTCAATCAATGCTTCATTGTAAGCTTTGTAAACCTTAAGCTGCTGAATTGTTACTGATAGTTAAGCTGTTATCTTTAATTTCGTTAGTCCATGCTTCAAAAGATTTTTGCCTTCCCAAAACCAGAGAAAATATCATGACTAATTGTGAGGTTGAAAAAACTTTACTAGAAGTTAGGCTCGAAAGCCTTATTATTATCAGAAATATGGATTTTGTTCCTCACTGAACAAGAAACGTTTGATGATATACACAGAACAATAACATATGGTGTAAAAATGTTGCATATTGGACTTAAAATCAATTCGAGGTCTCTAGGCTAAAAGTGGAGTATCTTGAGGACGGCCTCGTACGTGTCTTGGAGACAGCTTCTACATTCAATGCTCTCTGCTATTTCCACATAACGAGCCACATCTTTGAACCCTTTGTGTTGTCTTAACAACAATTCACTTTCTTCTTCATCTTCTGCCTTTAAGTTTTGCTTCTCTTCTCCAAAAGATTGTGTTTGTGTCAGTGCCCATTGTATTGCCCAAATAGCAAGAGGTCTCATATAACACAGAGACCTGTATTCATCATTCATGTTCCAAGCTTCCGGTGTCTGAAACGAGCAACTGCACAAAAACCCCCACAAAAAGACGTGTTAAAGCTTTTGTTTTGTCAAACTGGGCCAGTTCACTTCAATAAAAAGTCAGGTAATAGCGGTTACGGGTCGAGTATCGATATTTAAGGTACAACTCGAAATGTACCCTAAAAAAGACCATCGGATTGCGGATAAAATAACATATAATCTGGATCATTAAAATCATTACCTTAACATGTAAGAGTCAGATTTGGATTCGGGTAGTTACAAGTAATTTTGGATAATACTATAAATTTTTGGATAATTTTTTAGGAGATTTTAAAAATATTATATTATTTTTAGTAATTTTAAGAATTTGCAAATATATATATTTTTTTTTGTCAACACTACCTAGAACGGTTCGGAGATAATTTAGATAATTTTTAGTTCTTTAGTTACCCGAATTATCCGACCCGTACCCCTAACTGTTGAAATGACCAAAATACGTTATCCAAAAAGTTAAGGTAATTCAGATAGGGTACGGGTAGAGTCGGATAACCCGACCCGAAATGGACATACCTAAGACCACGATCAGACCAAACAGCCTCGTAGATACCACTTGCTGTCTGAAACCCTTTGTCTCTATGCCCTTCTTGAATCATACAAGCTGCAACAGAGTAAGTGGTCCCAGCCCAAACCTCTTTTGAAACTAGCGAGCTCGTGTCCACTTGTCCTTCCGGTGACATTCCGTTCACTGCACCACGTGTCCCTCCTCTCACTTTCATCACATTAAACCCATAAATCGTCTCGAGCGCTTTTTTTATCCATTCTTCTTTCGTTATCGGCTTAAGTCCACACGCTCTTGCATACCTACAATAACTCAAAACCGCGCGTTCATTAGCAACTGCGATTGAGAGAGTAAGAAACGCAAACGCAGCAGATGAGTCTTACCATTGTCCAGCCAACTGATCAGCAAGAATTGAAGAGCTCGAGCCGCTACCGCTATCGTCATAATTAAAGTAAGAACCGTTCCATAGTTTCTCGTAAACGCTTTTTGCCTTTTCATACTTTGCATTGAAGTAAACGGCGACAGCGTTTTCCCCAACAATACTCGCAAACGCAGACGTAGCTTGAAGAGCAGCAACCCAAAGACCGCCGCAATAAGCACTAACCCCTGTAACACGCCAAGCGTCGTATGTCTGATCCGGAAACCCTTCATTCTCAATCATCCCATCCTCGTCTTTATCGAACTGATCCAAGTAAGCAACCGCTGTGTAAACAGATGGCCAAACCGCTCTCGCGAAGCTCTGATCGCCAGTTGCAACCACGTCTCTGTAGACTTGAAGAACAAACTTGGCGTTCAAGTCTTTCCAACGATCCGTGTTGAAAAAGTTATACGCGTTGAGTTCAAGCCACGGATCGTTTAGACCAATATCATGAGGAACGGATCCAAGAAGTTTTCTTGGGACCCACTCGCCCGAGCTCATGATCTGTTTCTTGGTGGAATCTTGAGTCAGAACCGCTGCTGCAAAGTCTCTTTGGATGCTGAGTTCGAGCTTAGGGAAGAGAGTGAGAAGTGCAAATGAAGAATAGAAGTGAACATCGTAAGTGTTGTACATTAGATACTCAATTCCTTCGAGGTAGATGAACTGTCCAATGTCCTCCTCCCCGTTCTGCGAATGAGGAGAGTGATAAATCTGCTCACAAACCGCATTGATTTTCTGGAGGATGTCTACATCAATGTTGTTCTGTTCTGTATTTGTAATCTTGCTTCCTTCTATGCTTTGCTTGCAAGGCAAGCCATCTGTAGATAATGAGAAATCAATGAAAGAGTCTGAAAGTTTCTTGAGTTGTTTGTGTGTAGTTAACTAATTACCTGTCCAGATAGTTCCTCCGGAGTTCAAATAGTATAGTTCGTTGAATAAAGTGACCCGGTACCTGAAATATTTCATCGTTTTGAATCTTTTCTTGATCGATTGTAGAGAAGAAGAGAAGAAAATAGGTTACCAATCAGGAAGTGCAGTGTCTGAAAGAATAGGGCTTTGCCATTCTTCAATCTGAGACTCCCAATTAACATAATCTTTTTTTGTTTCAAGAAGAAGAAACATCATATGAGAGTTATGTAATAGAAGTTGAACCAAATAAGAAACCGAGAAAAAGCAAATTGCGCGCATACCACGAAGAGCGTTGTAAGACAAATTCACAGCTGCGCGGCCTGAGCTGCCATAGGATCTTGTGTATTGTCTGTAAAGTATAAGGATTTACATTAGGTGAACATGAAACTGTGTATAATACATATAAATTTGAATCAGTAAGTCACACCTGTGGTAAGTCTTTTCATTGAACCGCACCTCAGGACAGTCCCATGAGAGTGAAAACGTGACTGAACGGTCACAACCTGGAGAAACCTTCACTGTAGCAGCTATGGCTGCTCCAATGGATGTTCCGGGTCTCGAAGGTGAGCTTGGCTCCGAGGCTAACCCGTCGAAAGATTTGTTCTAAAAGAGAATTCAGAAACATTAAGACCTTTCTTTGACTAAATTGGAAAGAAGATTTGTTCTAAAATAGAACAAAAAGATGAAACCTTTCTAATCTCATCCCACATATCTCTTGCTGTGATTTCGTTAGGAGAAAAACCAGAAACTAAAAAGGATGGACACTCGGAGATAAGAACATCCTCTGTTTCTTGTGCTGCAATGGCGTAAGTAACTGGTGGGTGTCCATTGGCTGTCCTGTGAATTCATACACATACAAATCAAATCTGTTAACAGTGAGTCTTTTAACCATTTAATATAATCGACGCAAACCGACACCAAACCCGTTCTCAGATGGATAAAACAGAGGAATTTCCAGTTACTCAAAGGCTCAAGTAAAAGAGATTTACTTGTGATGTAAAGCTATTGCATGCACTCCATCTGTTTCCCTGATATATCACATCAAAAATCAGTTTCTTGAGTGAGAACCAAAGAACAGAATCTGTGACAATAGAGATAGAGATGCCGATTCTTACATAGTTGTTGAGTTGAAGTGTTCTCCAGTTAACCCAGAAGCTCCTCCCACTGAGTTCTAAGTATATACAGAAACAAATGGTCATGAAGATTTAATGATATGAACAGATATATAGATATCGTTTTGTTTGAGATTAGTTACCTCCCAAGTAAACAGCAAAGTAACCGTTGCTTCTTCTTTTCCAAGGTTAGTCACCTGTGAAACATTAGCCAAAAGCATACAAGTGATATAAATGTTCTGAGATAAAAAGAAATCATTAGGAATATTCTTTTTTTCTTCTCGGAATATACTTACCGTAAAGGCGAAAACCGATACCGGAAGACAGCTTACATAGTAGTTATGGGGTATAAAAGGCGAGATTTGACGAGAAATTATTCTGAGTTCAGGGTCAGGCTCTGTTCTCAAAGGTCAAGACATTTCATATAACCTTTTATCAATCATGAATCTAGTACATCTTGATCAAAAATTGAACCATGATTAGATCATTTTATACCGTTGTATACGGTCCAAGACCTCGGATAAAGAGCATGATACTCAGATTTGTCCCCTTTCATGTTCCAATCCCATGAGTCTATTCCTAAATCCTCTGTTTTACTACTGCATAGATAATAACATTAACTTCATTAGCTACAAAATTTGTGTTTAAATGATCCATGGGAAGATATTATGCGGCATACTTTAAAGATTCTGGCTTTGTTGGGCATAGAACAGTTGAGTAATTTACGCCACCGGGTCTCGAAACAAAAACCTATAAATCATTATCAAAAAGCATTAGAGATGTAAAGAAAGAATTGTGTATCTTTGTTTAGTGTCAGGACAAGAGAGACTTACAGAGAACTGGTTTGTGAGGATTGGGGCTTCTTCACAAACTTTAGGAAAGAGTTTGAACTGCTGAAATTCACCTTTGTAACTTCTTCCGATGCTTCCTGCGCTAAATATACGCGCGGTTTCAATGTATTAGCAACATTGCTAAAGAAGATCTAAATGTTGCTTATAGAAAATTAATCTTTCTGTTCTTTGTTTATACATACCCAATTCCACCTAAAGGAACACCATGGTTGCCTGTTACATAATTCTTTTTGAAGATATCGTAAATCGAAACCTGCAAGTTATTATCCAAATTAAACTGAAGTTTCAAGCTTTGGTACTATCTAAAGACAAATGATTAATTTTTTGTTGTCAATATAACAGCAACTTACTCTTCCTTTTGCTTCTTCTTCTTTAGTGTGACGCCACAATCTGTAGCCTATTGGAAACTTCAGGAAAGCCACAAAGAGAGATAGGTTTTAATATCAAAACATCTGAAGTTTATTTGTCCTTTTAATCTTTTATGTAGAAAGAATGGTACCAGATGAAGAACATCACTTGTACTCATCTTGAACTCAGATGGGTTCTTTACTTTGTTGTTCAACTTCCGTTGCCATGCCACTTGAGGAAGTGTCTCATTTCCAACCTAAAATGAGTATTAATCATTATTAAACAACAGAAGGTAATCAAACTTTGCTTAACATT
This sequence comes from Eutrema heterophyllum, assembly GCA_002933915.1. Lineage (NCBI taxonomy): Eukaryota > Viridiplantae > Streptophyta > Magnoliopsida > Brassicales > Brassicaceae > Eutrema > Eutrema heterophyllum. The sequence continues at coordinate 74,114 of PKMM01025462.1, forward strand.
TCATAATCAAGCCAAAGTTTTTACGTTTAGTACCAAAAATTTAATGTTCATATAACAACAACTTGTGACATGAGACAGAACATACAAAAAAGATGATATATATAGACAAAAAACATTATTACCATTTGAGTTTGAAGTTCGCTTTCCATGTGAACTTTCTGCATATTGAATTAAGGGATCAAAAAGAGTGTGTATTATGAAGACAAAGCTTTTTTTTTTTTTTTTAATCTTGTTGGTGGAGAAGATAAATAGAAGCAAAAGAGACGATGGAAGAAACATGAGCGACAAAGAGAAGAATCGTTTCCTTAATATTTTGAGCTAATGTTAAACTCATGAACTAAACAAACTATTTTACAACGTTACACTAAAAAAAAGGAACTGTTAAAAAATTCAACATATGACGTCAAATATAAGAGATTATAATAATTTACATTAACAAATGTTGACAAAATAACAAAATACACTGACAGATTCTTAAAAAAGTAAATAGATGACAAATATATAAACACATAGCAACCGTTCAAATTTTTGTAGGAGGATCTACATAAAGTTATAAACACATTACTTGGGAAACGTATGGTCGAAAACTCTTTTAAACACGTCATTTGATGTTGACTTGAAAAAGAAAAAAATTTAGGATTATACGAACGGTTTAAGAACTGCAAAAATTGTAGAACCAGTTTTAAGAATGAGTTTTTGTTAGACAAAAACTACTAAGTTCGTTATTGACAACCAACCAAACTTGTCTGATTATGGATAATCAAACCAAATTCTTGTTTTTAGTACCAAAGTTTCATGTTCAGAACAATTTGTGACATGAGAGAGAAAATATTAAAGATTTGATATATATATATATATATAGAAAGACAAATTAAACATTTACGTACGTACTATTTGAGTTTCAAGTTCAGTTTCCATATATGAGACTGTTCTGCATCATTTATTACCTTAGACGAATTAAGATTCACTGGTCATGTAAGAGTTTAGAACAAATGGAACAGAGAGATACATAAACTTTAAATGGAAGAATGAAAAAACAATTTGCAAAAGGATTTTTAACTTTAAGAAAGCTTGGAAAGTCGCATGAAAGAGGTGGAAACCAAAATCTGAGGAAGAGATCAAATTAAAGAATTTTTAAAAAAGTCTTTGCATGTGAAATTGAGATCTATCATGGTTTTGGAAGAACAAGAAGATGATATTAGCTTTTAATTGTACATGCAAGCATTAAGGTACATGATCACCATTAAAACAAACTTACAAATTATGTGATTAAGGCTGAGCTTTAAGGTATATTGTGGACAAATAGAGAGAAGGAAAGAAGAAGAAGAAGAAGAAGTATATAGCTTGAATGATGACATAAACTATGTATGAATAAGATCATAATAATATTGAAGTAGAGTGAGAATTACCAAAGGGATTTGAATTGAGTCCAAGATAGCAGAGAAAAAGGATCTGAATTATTATGAAGAAAAGCATGCTTTTTTCTTTTCAAGATCTAGATTTCATTGGTGGCAAAATAAGATGGGGTAGGACCCCCTCAGTTGCTAAGGTTTTGCAACTTGAAAAATCGGAAGAACAAATAATTGGCAAAATATACAATTTCGGATTTTGAATTTGGAAAATACACTGTTTTAATTTTTTTTTTTGAAAACTACATTTTTTTCATATGTAAAAATATTTTTTGACCAAATTTAATTAGAAATTACATATTTTAATAAATAAAAATTAAAAATTTGAAATTATATCAATATTATGATTATTTTTGTTTGAGATGAAGANGAAAAGACTAACTACCTAGAGTTAAGAAGTAACTCTAGTTACTAAAACATATTACATGATTTAAGGGAAAGCAAAACAAGTTGCATAAGTCACAATCAAGAAAAACACACAAAAGAAAACACACTTGCGGAGTGAACAGTGTTTGGCTGCGGAGCAATCTTGATCGGTTTGTAACCGATCGGAGTAACCGATCGGAGTAACCGATCTGGACTGGCCGATTTCGTCTCGTAACAGATCGCATTCTGATGACCGATCGGTCAGATCAATCTTGATCGGTTAATAACCGATCTGCGTAATCGATCCCAAGGACCGACCTCACGAAACGAGGCATAACTTTCGATCGCACCGTTGGATTGGCCTCAAACCACTTCTCAATTACAGCTAAGCCTTTGCTCTAGCTTCTCTCAAAAGTTCAGCTTGATCCAACGGTGGGAAGTCTGTCATCGATCTCCGAACTTCTGACGTTTCTTCTTTTGCTTCGATCCAAGCAATTCCCAAGTACATAAAATGACACAAAATATTACAAAATACTACAAAGACTCTCTAGGACTTCTAAAATACAAATGAAAGATTATTAGACATAAAATGCAATAAAGAACACTGAAAAGACTCAAGGACAAAATAAAACTAACAAAAATAGATACTCTAAAACGGTAAAATATGCGTTTATCAGATTCGCGGAAAGAGAGAGAGGAGGAGGGAAGAAGAAGATGAATCGCGTCGATATAATTAAAGATTTCCGACGGCCCATTCCCTCGGGAATCCGTCGGAAACCAAATTTAATTAACCGCTTCGGTTTCAATTAATTTTCGTTTGGCGGTTTACTTTCGCGGGTAAATTTCACGGTCCGTCGGAAATCCCTCGGACATTTCCGAGGGATTTCCGACGGACGTTGATATTTTGATGATTTATACTTAGCATTTTTTGGGTGTAGAACCCTTAAATATCAATGGACGTCGGTTTTAGGGTTTAGGGTTTAAAATATGAAAATTTCATAAAATTTAACGTGAAATAACCATTATAGATACATACTAATCAGAAAAAAAACTTTGAAAACCAAACAAAACTAGTTATTTTGGACTTCGTAAAAATTGATCGATGAACTAGTTCAAGCATTCATAAAAACACATAGAACATATAAGAACACTTACAAGTCTTATTAGGGTTTCGATTAAAAACTTCAAAATGTTTGATTCATTATAACATTTAACAACAAATATGTATAATTTGGTAATTCTACACTTACCAAGACCTAACATTTTAAAAATCCGGCAAATTCGAGGTTAAAAACCCTAAACCGTCGGAAATCCGTTGGAAAATTCCGAGGGATTTCCGACGGCCATATCCATTTTCAGTTTTAGCCGAGGGAAATGTCCGGTTTTAGCCAGGGAATCGTAAACTGTCTCGGCTAAAACTGAAAATGGATAGGGCCGTCGGACATCCCTCGGAAATTTCCGACGGCCCTATCCATTTTCAGTTTTAGCCGAGGGAAATGGCTGGTTTTAGCCGGGGAATCGTAAACTGTCTTGGCTAAAACTGAAAATGGATATAGCCGTCGGAAATCCCTCGGAAAGTTCTGAGGGATTTCCGACGGCCCTATCCATTTTCAGTTTTAGCCGAGGGAAATGGCCGGTTTTAGCCGGGACAATTTATGAATCCCCGGCTAAAACCCAAAATTGTAAACTATGTTTTATTGCATCATAAAAAAGTGAAAATAGGTTTTTATTTCATCAAAGGGACCTTATATAATTATAAGACTCAATGAAATAAAAGACTCGAAATAACATGACTTGTGAAATTAAATAATACATAAAGAAATAAAATTTATTACTTAATTAATTACTCTGAGCTCGATGATGAATAATCTGACGTTGCTGAATCGGAATCCTCGTCAAATTCGCCGATCTCTTCCTCAGAATCCTCAAATACCTCGTACTCCATGTCCATGGTGAAATCAACCACGAGGTCAACTTCAAGAGAATGCTCGATCGAAGCTAAGTTACCAATTGCGTTTTCCTGCAAAGGCTCGTGCTCGGAAACACCAAAAACTATTCCCCTTGGGTGTATCGACATTACAAGGGGAGAAGTATTTACAAAGCAAAATATATATATATATCCGTCGGAAATCGGTCAGTAATTACCCACCGATTTCCGACGGCTGATAATCGGTCGGAAAATACCGACTATTTTCCGAGGGATTATTGGTTCGTCGATATTCCCTCGGAAATCGGTCGGAATTGCCCGACCGATTTCCGAGGGAATTAAATCGGTCGGAATATTCCGAGAATTTTCCGACGGAATATATCTGTTGGAATTCCCTCGATAAACTCTCGGTATTCCGTCGGAAATTTCCGACGGTTTTGAACCCGTCGGAAACACCGTCGGAAATGCGTGTGTTTTCTTTTAGTGTAAGTGATGGGTATTTATAAGTAACTATCTTTGTGGATTTTTTTGCATTTCAGTGTGACAATGGACATATTGCTTGCTCTTTTTGCTATGTGAAACTGAGGAAAAATGCCCATCCCTGCACTTTGCCCATTGGTAACTATCGATGCAGAATAATGGAGAGATTTGTCGAAGCAGTCATTGTATTAGTATATAGAATCTATATTAAACAGTGAATTAAAAACATCTAAATGTAGACGAAAGAAGATAGCGGCTGATTTTGCTATGCAAGTAGAGTACATTTTAGACTTTGTTAATAGTTTTCTTTAATGAAGGGCGTAAATGTCATTTACACTTCATCTTCTTCCCTCATCCTTCCCTGCTTTTCTGCAACCCTAATTTCGGCTGCCATTAATTTCACATCATTTTTTTATGTTTTTATGTTGTTTTCTCTTAAAACTTAAAGATCTACGGCAAGCATATTATTCTAAATATGAATAGCAAACAAATTAAAAATGAGTGCAAGGCTGCAAGCAATATCGCGGCGTTTAAGTACGTAAGCAGCAATTCAAAGCACAATGGAATTAATGGATTAAAGCCCTTTGGGGCACCTTCGTCAAGAAGCCAAAAAAAAACCCTAAAGTAAAGATTTGATTAAAACCCTTCCGGGTACCATGTTCGAAACTTTGGAAAGAAAAGAGAGGGAAAGTGAGCGGTCAACCCCGCTCATTAGGATTATTCGAGGTAGCAGCCGTCGAGTCCTCCGATATCTGCGGAAGATCAAGCTGGCTGACCGAAAAATCTGATACCTCCGCCTCGTCCCGAGCAGCAGTGTATCCCTCCAGCCTCGCCATCAACAAGATAAGTTCGTCTCCAGCCCAGAGTGTTACCCGCCGCGATGTCGCCAACGACCTCGAGTTTAGCTAGGAGCTCTTGAAGCTTTATCTCCCGATCGACCTCCATCTTCTTCCTCTCCAACTTATCTTTGATAGCTAGAAGGACAAAGCGGTACTTCTCCGCGAGCTCACGTTTCCCGACTCAAACAGCGCGACGAATCGTAAGGTCTTGCTGTGCAATCAAGTAACTCAACCTATGGTTACGCGCAATAAGGTCGTTGGTTACGCGCCGGGATCCGATCATGTGGACCAACGTTCATGATGGGATCGCTAGGGTCGACACGAGCCGCCCCGCTAGAAGTGCCCTCGCCCTTGCTGCGATCCATCTTCGACCTTTTCGAAGGATGATAACGAGATTCCCGGACTGGTGAATTTCCGGCCGGAGGATCAGTTCTCTCAGTCTCACGGAACCTAGGCCGCCGACGAGGCTTCTGAGGCGGTGGAGAAGATGACAACGAACGTAGTTTAATAACATCATCTCTCTCGGACACCATTGTGACAATTTATTAGAGAAATGAAAAGGAGGAGATGAAAACCCCTAATTTTTAAGACGAGAGAAGAAAATCGCAAATTAAAAAATATGAGATTAAGGTCTTCTTCAAAAGGGCGTATGAGAGACACTGTGGGATTGTGGATAAATACGTACGGTTACGGGAACTGTCAAAACCTTTCACCTCTTTTAATCGCAGCCGTCCATCCATCACAAAAGGCCTAATGATTCTTAATCTTTTCCCACTGATATTGTGTATTGAACTGAAGTGATTTGAATTAGCTCTACGGACATTAACAATGTCGTAGTTGAAGGAATCTCTGGCAGACAGTGCGAGATACATAAAAATACAATCAATAACATTAAAAGACCGTAATTCCCCATTTTAAGGCCAATTTTATTACATAAGTTTCAATGTATTTGTCAATAACATAGACTTGCCTGATCTTTGTTGTCGGAATGAGTTACATATTACAAGCAATGAGAAAACACATGTTCCCATATTTCGATTGGATGCGGAAGAAAAGTCAGCCTTGTTCAAATGGGCGACATCTGATGTGAAGTTCCCGGATGGGTACGTATCTAATCTAGCTAAATGTGTTGAGAAAGGGAAAAAGTTTTCCGGGGTGAAAAGTCATGACTGTCACGTCTCTATGCAACGGCTACTTCCTTTTGTATTTGCTGAACTTCTACTAGGAAATGCACACGAAGCAATTGCAGGTAACTTTAAATTAATCACATATGTAAACATTGATATAATATATATGAAATGAAAAATTAACAAGTCTACCTTATATGTGGTAATTGTCATTGTAGGCATTGGAGCGTTTTTTCGGGATCTTTGTACCCGCACTTTGTCAGAAGATGTTATTGCACAACTTAATGCTACTATTCATATTTTGTTGTGCAACTTGGAGAAAATATTCCCCCAGCCTTCTTTGATGTTATAGAACATCTACCTATCCATCTCCCTCACGAAGCAGAACTTGGAGGACCTGTGCAGTATCGGTGGATGTACCAATTCGAGCGATTCATGGGACATTTGAAACGGAAGGCTAAAAATCTAGCCAAAGTTGAAGGCTTAATAGTAGGAGGAAGTTTAACAGAAGAAACTTCTCACTTCACGGAATATTATTTCGGCTCGAAGGTCCGCACACGAAAAAGGGCAGCACGGCGATATGATGATGGAGGTGTAGGACGAACATATGCTAATGAAGGTGTCCCATACATCTTTTCTTCAATCGGTCGATTATGTGGAAGTGTGAAGTCAGTTTGGTTTGCCAATGAAAAAGACCATTATAGTGCCCAAACGTATATCCTCTTAAATTGCGAAGAAGTTAGTCAATTTGAGAAGTAAGTATATTAACATACATATATATAGTTAAATTATATATCCATTTATGCATAATTGGATATACTTTTGTATGCAGTGAATTTGTTAGACATGTACGAGAAGTCATTGAAGGAATCTCAGAAGACGAAATCAAAAGCGTAAAGATCAACACTTTGCCCCGTGGTTGAAGACGCAAGTACGTATAAATTAATTACTTGGACAATCTAATACATATATATTGATTTTGTTAATTAACGATTTAGGTCGAGCATGGGATACCGCATATCCACTATGGTTCCATGAGTTAATCAAATGCCACATATCGAAGATAACGACTGCACACATGTATTGCACACGCGGATATATATTTCATACATTCAAATACGGCAATCAAAGAGCTACTGCCAACTATGGGGTATGTGTGTGGGGCGAAATAGATTTTTATGGAGTGTTTGCAAGACATAATTGAAGTTGAGTACCCCGGCTGCTTAGGTTTGAAATGCGTTCTTTTCAAATGCGACTGGTTCGATCCAACAGTTGATCGAAGGGTCCGTAAAAACAAATGTGGGGCAGTAGACGTCAACCAATCACGGCGTTACAATAAGTATGAGCCATTTATCCTAGCATCACAAGCAGAACAAGTCAGCTTTGTTCCATATCCACGAGTTCGGACAACGCGTATCTCATGGTTATCAGTTATAAAAATTTCTTCGAGGGGGCGAATTGAGGGGCTTGAGGATCTCCCAATGCAGCAAGATCATTGCTCTGATATGCCAGAACCAAATGAGAGCACTGATGACATCCTTTTGATAGATCCTCAAAACAGGGAAGTTGAATATCTCCCAGACGATACAGAGGAAGAAGATGAGGAAGATGAGTTCGAAGAAAGTGATGAACCAGATGATCAAGAAACGGATGTGTCTTCGTCCGAAAATGAATCAGAGTGACTGCGCTAGCTAGTAATTATTGTGAATTTAATGTATTAATTAATAATGTTTTAATTTTCGTTAGTGAGTAATTATTGTGAAATTTAAGTGATGTCCTAAACCCTAAACTCGATTCCATCTCTGACTATCTCCGTCATTTCCCGCCGTAGCTGGGGCAATTAATAAATTACGAGACATAGACGAAATTAGGGTCAAGAAAGGGTTTGATCTGTGTCACCCTTTATTGACCCTAATTTTTTCTATGTGTCTCGTAATTTATTAATCGCCTCAACTACGGCGGGAAATGAGCGGAGATGGGATCAAGTTTGGGGTTTAGGGCATTTCATGGAAATCGTCGCTAAATCGTCGCAAATTTGCGACGATTTAGCGATGATTATTATGAAATCTCATGTAAACCCTAAACCTTAAATCCTATTCCCTATACCTAAACTTTAACATCTTAGCTTCTCATTGTATTTTGTAATGAGATGTCAAGACCCTAAACATGAGATTACATAGAATCGTCGCAAAATCGTCGTAAATTTGCGACGATTTTGCGACGATTCTTATGAAATCTCATCTAAACCCTAAACCCTATGCCCTATGCCTAAACTTTAACATCTTAGCATCTCATTGTATTTTAAACTTTAACATCTTAGTATCTCATTGTATTTTGCAATGAGATGTCAAGTCCCTAAAAATGGGATTACATTTGCGACGATTTTGCGACGATTCGTATGAAATCTCATAGGGTTTAGGGTTTATATGAATTTCTTCTTAATCGTCGCTAAATTTGTCGGAAATTACGACGATTTTACGAGGACTTTATAAGATCCTCGCTAAATCGTCGTAATCTACAACGATTTAGCGACGATTAAGAAGAAATTCATATAAACCCTAAACCCTATGTCCTAAACCCTAAACCCTATCCATCTCATTGTTTTTTGCAATTCTCATTGAAATCCATCTTGAGTTTATTGAATTAATCGGAAATAGAAGCACGATCAATCACTATCCTCTCTGCAAACTAATTGTCTTCCTTCATCTTAGCAAACCTACCATGTACGCTTACTCTATTTTTTAGCCTTTCTGCAATCTCGATGAAAATATAGATGATATGAAGATTTAGGGTTGACGATAAACATTTAGATGGATTTAGATGTGTTGCAATCGATGTAACAATCGTCGTACCTATGCCCTATACCTAAACCCTATATTTAAAAAATTTCGTCACTAAATCGTTGCAAATTTGCGATGATTTTACGAGGAATCGTCGTAAAATCGTCGCATACTAGGAATTTAATTTACCGCATCCCGGAAAATGAAAAGGTTTGACTGGTCCCGCGTGTGGGAAAATCAAAAGGTTTAATTTACATTTTGCGACGATTTCGCGACGAATATGAATTCTATATAAGCACTTGCTCAGATTTCATTTTTTCATTCTTCAAGTTTCAATCTCTCTCTCTAGTCTCGCTCCTCTCGCGAAATCCTTGCAAAAATAAGGTAATGATTTTTTTTTGATTTTTTTTTAATTTGTATTTAATTAATTTATGTTAGCATAGATAGGAATATAACAAAATATGTGGATAAAAACGGAATCAAATTGATAGATAGGAACAACAGAAAAATAGAAAATAGGACATTTTGAATTATAGATAGTAATTTTTTTTTTGTTTAATGCAGATGGTCCATGGTCGTGCCCACTACGCTCAGTTTTTGAGAGATATTGGTGGGACCTCGAGTAGCGCACAGCCGGAGTCTTCTGAGGCTACGCAGCCGGATCATCATTTCGTCCCCGCGACGCAGACACAGAGTGCTTCACCGCTTGGATCATCACCTCAGATTCCGTAACCTGGAGGACGTGCGCCTGCCCCATATGCCCATATGACGGTGCAGGATTTGCTTGCGCAGCCAGGCCGGCATAGGATTAAGAGATTAGACCCGGACCATACCGACGGTGCAGAATGGTAAAATATATATTTTTTAATTTCATTTTTTATTACATATTTATATTTAATTAATATTGTTTTAATTATTAATTATTGTTTCAGGTTTGGTGTTGAATGCAAAGTTGGACGCACCGTTTCTGAAGTCATCAAGACATACTTTTCCGAGCCTCATACCAATTGGAAACAGCTCCCGGGACACGTCAAGGAGACATGGTTCAAAATGTTTGCGGTACGTGTAAACAATGATTTTTTTTTCATTATTTTATTATATTTATATATAATTAATTTAATTTTATAAAATAGTTAATTATTTTCGTTTCTCATGCAGCAAAAATATCAATGGGATCTTGCGATTCATGG
>PKMM01025462.1:84979-130446 GCA_002933915.1 Eutrema heterophyllum
TTCAAATTATAATTTCGAAATTAATTAATTTATTATTTTATATAAAAATAAATAAATAATTAAAATAATAATTAATTATTTTAATTTAAACAAAAAACAATTAAAAATCGTCGCAAAATCGTCGTAAATTGCGACGATTCATTAACGTCGATTTAACGACAGCTTACTTTTACGACGATTTTGCGACGATTATTTATCCACATAATCATCCTTAATTCGTCGTTTTATTGTCATAAATTGCCTTCGATTTTCCATCGTTCTTACGACGTATTTCTATTCGTCGTAAATTCGAAGTAAACTTTGCGACAATTTTACGACGATTTTTGACCGACGATTTAGGGACGATTTTTGGACCCTCATAAATTAGCGACAATATTACAACGATTTTTAGTTTACGACGATCAGTTAACGACGATTTGCATTTCGTCGCAAATTCGATGGTACCCCTGTTTTGCAACGATTTTACAACGATATATGTCGTTGCAAAAGGAGTGTTATCTTGTAGTAGAGTACCAAATGAAGAAATTTCCACGGTGATGGGAGTAGTGCTCCTCGACACATCAGTGTTTGAAGCGCTCTTAATTTGGGCAGCCGTTGTCATGGCTATTGTTGGTGTGGTAGTGATGGCATTTACGAACGCAGCTTTTATCAGTGTGAAACACATCAGTGTTTGAAGCACTCCAGGGTTTTTTTATATTTTTGCGACGTAGCTTTCATCTTTCAGAGAGCATATTGAACGGTTTAAATAGCTTCCGAACGAGATTATGAAGTTAGAACCACGGTCTATTCCGTAAGCGAGGATCTATAATTTTTTTTTGCCTAAAAAAGGGTAGCATTTTATTTTCTTTTTATTAAATAAAAGAAAAAAAATCTTATTTAAATGTAACCGTTAAATAACGCCCCTTTCTCTCTCCCCACTATTTTTTTGGCGGCATCAGAAGCGGGAGATACACAAACACTCTCTCTCTCTCTTTCTCCAGATTTTCTCCCTCTTACCTCTTTCTGTTAATCGCTAGATTTCATCATGACGTTGATTTAGCTTCCAAAATTCACTGACAAACAAATAAAATAAAAAAACAAATCAAAACCCATATGTCTCTTATTACTTTCCCTTTAAATATCTCAATCATTTTCCTTAAGTTGTGCACGTACGAATTGCCGGAGAAATCTACTTCCTTCGCCGGTCAAATGGGTGAAGAAAGCTCCAATCTTTTCAATCTCCTTCTCTGTCATGAATCCGATTCTTGTCTAAACGAAGACGAAGAGACAAGAAGTCAACACGATCTGTTGTGTTTGGTCGAGATTGAAGACGAAGAAGAAGAGTATGTGTCTGAGCTTGCTCAGAAAGAATGTCTGGAAGTGAAAACGACGTCTCCTCGGGTCTCCGTTTTTTGTAAAGCTGCTATTGATTGGATTCTCACAGTCTGTGTTCACAACAATTCGATTCCTCATAAAAGTCCTAAATTCTAAAAATTTGATTTTTTTTTTTAACTGATGAATCTATGTTTCTCCGATTTCAGACCGGGGAGACATTCATTTTCTGTAATCCAACAGTTTTTATGGCAGTTTCATACTTCGATCTATTTATTGCTCGGGGATTCATCGATGTGCGGTGATTTCCGATTCCGGTTTGTTTTCCCCAAATCCTGATCTTGAAAATTGAAAATTTGAAACTTTTCTCTTCAGGAATCTGAATCTTGGGAGATTCAATTGTGTTCGATAGCGAGTTTATCAGTAGCAGCGAAGATGGAGGAAACTGTGATTCCATGATTATCTCAATTTCCACAAGAAGGTTTCGTTTTCAGATCAATTGTGATTCGGAAAATGGAACTTTTGATTCTCGCGACGTTGAATTGGAAGACGAACTTAATCACTCCTTATAATTACTTGCATTACTTCGTTGCTAAATTCTCACGGAATCATCATCAATCCAATATCGCTGCAAGATCATCTGAATGTCTTCTCGATATAGTAAAGGGTAAGAAGTAGTAAATTCTCAAAGATCTCATCGGATTTCAAATATTTATTACCTCTTACTGATGAAAAATTAGTTTTTGTTTTGTTTTGGGGTGATAGAGATAAATTTTATGGATCATCTTTAGTTTGTGAAAAAATACTGCTGCTTCTGCAGTATTAGCTGCATTGGATTGTAAAATGACGAAAGAAGAAATTGAGATCAAGCTTGATTCAATCACTTGGTGGATTTCAACTGAAAATGTGTGTTTTTTTTGTATATTCATTTGATTTAATCTGAGTGAGCTCATATTTAGAAACATGAGTTTGTTTTTGTTTTTTTTTCTGCAGGACAGTGTGTTTTCGTGTTATCTGAAAATGAAGGAGTCGAGACAGAAGAGGCCGAAATCTGCAGTTACTCCAGGAACTCAACCGGCGGTTTTGCCGGATTCTTGGATTGGTTTGAAATGTGAGACTAAAAGACGGCTCTTGTTTGATGATTCTGATCAAACTTGTTCTTCTTTACAGGAGAAAAAACTTTTTGGTTGATTGATTTCAATTTTGATTTTGATTTTTTGGTTATTCCAAGCTCACAGAGTAATGAATAGTTTCATTTTAGAGGCCATCCTTCAGTTGCAATTCCAACTATCAAAGAAACAAACGCGCAAACACTTAGAATCATAAGTGTCATATCTTGAAGAGCTTCCCAGACAAACACCCAGAAACTCCTCAGTTCTCTTTCCACAAACTTGTTGATTCCGAAAAGCTCTTGCCTTTTGCTCAACTGGTCAAATTCACCTGAGAGCCAGCGTTGGGACATGCCTTGAGCTTCCCTGAAAAGCCCATCAACTCCGCCATGAAACCTGAGCTTCTTCACATCATGACCTTCAACTATCAATCCTAACTCATCTGCACAAATGTCAAAGCCTGCAGCTTTAACTTCTTCAGGCACAGTGTAGTCACTCGGAGAAACACCTGAAAAAACCCATTTCAAATCAGAACAAGACAAGAGACTTCTACACAAATGCAAGAAAAAGTCTTAATCTATACGTAGAATCAAGTAAAAATGTCTATTCAAATCAGCTTGAAGTTTCATTTGCATGAAAGTAGGAATGTCTATTCAATTTTTTGTAGTTTTGTAGTTATCTTAAATGAAGGGCATAAATGTCATTTACACTTCATCTTCTTCCCCACCCTTTCCAACTTTCATTCAACCCTAATTTCGAACGCCTTTAATATTTTTTTACATAATTCGTCATTTTTTGTGAAACTGTCATTTTCACATAAAACATAAAGGATCTAGATCTAGCATTTTATGCATACGTTTGTGTTTGTGTACAACGCAATGCATGAAAGGACTCAAAGACAAGTAAAATAAGACAAAGAAAACAATTTAGTCTGACAAAGACCTCTAACCCGGACTAAATCTTTGCTTCCGGAAAAGTTTGAGAGGACAACACTCTAAAAGTTATGAAAACTGTGCTTTGAAGTTGTGTCCACAGCTGTATTTAATTCCCTACCGCTGTGGACAATGGACTGTATTTATTTTTTCCGCGTGTTCAGTTTGCCTCGATCTCAAGGTAAGAGATTTCTTTCTCACACATCAAACTCTGCTTTTTTTTATTTGTCTCATAATCTACTCTCATCACTGAAGTTGTATCTACCCTAGACGTGATGAACGACCGATATTAAAGGATGTGATAGGGCTGCGACCTCTGATTGACTTGCTCTCTATCTCGAGAAAAAGATACGAAATCATTACGATTTAAAGACTAGATTTTAAACCCGCGTACCCGTGCACCAACGCGAGGTAATGTTTTTTATAATTAAATTTTGTAATATAAAAAGTGTAAAATGAGAAATAAGACTTAATTTAAGTGTTATTGATTCATATATGTTGATTTTGTAATTCTTGAGCTTTTAGAGATAAGATAATATTATGTTGATTTGGTGTGCAATATTTTTAATGAACTCTTTCAACGCTTCACTTGCTCTGGTTTAGTCGCTCCATATACAATCTGCCATTTGTTTACCTAAGCTCCCAACCCCTAATTCAAACTTTCACTCTGCCTCACTTCTACTCTGCCTCTCCTCTACCTCTACCCCTGCCTCTTCCTCTGCCTCTTCCTCTTCCCGGGCTTTTTCCTCTACTGAAATGATCCTCTACCGTTTTTTCATCTTGAGAAGGATTGCCTTCATCTTCTGCCATTTTTTCCTCTTTAAAAGAAATTCCTTCACCCTCTGCCTTTGTCTTCTCCTCGTTGGCATCCTTTGCATTTGTTTCAGCCTCTGCCTTTTTTTCATCTTGAGAAGGAATGCCTTCATCCTCTGCATTCTTGTCAGACTTATTTCCATCAGTATCTTCACCCTCTGCCTTTGTTCCAACCATGTCTTCAGTGGCATCCACTCGCTTTGCTTCATCATTGTCCTCTTCTTCAACGACATCATCTGCCTTTGTTTGGGTAGTCTTAATGCTATCCACTGAATCAGCAAAGTCTTCCATTTTATTAGACGTATTTTCATCCTTGCCACCAGGACATATGTCTTTATCATCTGATTTATCTTCCGCTGTCCCATCACCAGAACGATTGGCTAGAATATTGAAAATAATTTCTATAGCGCCACAATCGCCGCGTTCGTTTCTCTGCAACAAAAAAATATTATTGAATAAATTATGAATACAACAAAAGTATTCTGCCTGAATTTGTTATTAAATAAGTCTCAGTTGAGGATGCCTTAAAAGCAGAGTACGCATTAAGTAGTCATTACCGTGGGGTTATGCTCTATTGGTTTAGCATTGTTGTTTGAGAAGGCAGTATCTTGCGGCTTCTCGAGTGCTGCAAACTTATCCACCAGGCCGTGTACTACTGAAGCTAACGTAATTAGTTGTTTGGACATTTCTTCTTGCTGTTTTCTATCAATAATAGCAACTTGCTGTTGAGTCATGATAGCTTGCTGCTGTTGCTCCATGACATCAAGTTTAAGCTCAATAGAGTTGAGCCTTTTTTGATTCGCATTTCGCTCTCGTTCCAATTCTGGTGCAATAATGGATCTGACCATTTCTTGAATCATATGAGTTTGCTTCTTCACCGGATGATGTTTCACGATGGAACAAAAGAAAGCTTTTTCAGCATATTCCTCTTCTTTTTCTTGTTCCTCTTCCTCATCAGTTCCTTTCCACCAATTTCCATATCCCCTTTTTCCTTCCCTCGTATGAAGTGCTTTCCTTTTTTAGCACTATTACCATACAATTTCGGGACATTGGCCAACGCGGTACATTTTATGTCTCTCAACGCGTTGCTTGACAGAATGCATTCGATGAGATAATCAATCTTCGGATGAGGTTGGTCATCATTCCATAATGGAAGCCTTTCTTCATGGGATCTCTCACACATACTAGTAACAGTCATCTACAAAACAAAATTATATTTTTAATAACAAACAAATTCTGCCAAAGATGTGCCTTTAGGGAAAAATGTACATACCTATTCACTCGAGACGATCTGATCGATATTGGTTCTGCCAAAATTTCCCCAGAAACTTAGCAAAGGAGGTGAATTCTCCCCCTCTTTAGGATTTCCAATACTTCTTCATAGAAAGGGCATATGAACATACGCCCATACCTGTAGAACTTGCACGAACCCCTTCAATACATAAGTCTCTTGGTACACCTTATAACCATAAACCGCAATATTAACGAACACAACTAGATTGTTGCAATAAACCCTTCCCCAGGGATACCGTTCGAAAAGATCCAAATCCCTCACCATCTTAGCTAGGTGAGGTGGAATAGACTGCCGCCGGTCTAGACCCAACAGAACGTTACACATGATGGCCAAATAACTAAGCCTAATCTTATCTTCCTTGGACCAAGATTCTAGTATCTCATCACCAGATTCCTTACACAAATTTTCTATGTCCTCTGGGCTTGGGCTGTCTCGTTTTCTTTGTGCTTGGGAATTTGAGAAAATTCAGAAAGTGCTCCCATTCGGCAACGCCTTCCACTATATTTGACTGAGGTGTCTCACCACATTTCAGACATGTGATCGATTCAAACTCGAAGAGAGAGACAACCTCGCTGGTTGTCCCGCTATAAAAAACCACAACTCATGTGGTTTATCGCACACCAACAGTTTGCGAACAAGGTAATGCACTAGCCGCGCATTCCATCCGAAACTCGACCGCTGAAACATCGGAATAACTCCTAGTAGAGACTTGCAAACATGATTCCAGACTTCATCACCCATTACCCTTTCCACAATTGGCAGAATCTTTAAATTTGAACCGTAATTTATTTTGGTACCTGGCTGAGGCGCATTAATTTTGGAAAAAACTATTTCAGGAAATGCCATGGCAAAAAATGAAATCAAAGCTATGTAGAAGAATGTCTCGCACTGAAATCAAAGCTTTGTGGGCGATAGATAGGAACAAAAATTAAGAAATGAAATCGCCAGAGATTTTTGAAGAAGGTCTCGCACTGTCTTAGATGAATAACAAAACTAGGGTTAAAATATTGACGAAGGTCTCGTTGCCGGCAGAGCCTTCTGAAACAAGTAAAGCTCTGCCAAATTTATTTTCTAACATATAAGAACTTTATTATTATTTGGAATTCAAAGATAATTAAAAATACAGAAATAATAAAAATACAATCAATAACATAGAAACAGTGCAACATATAGTAGTGGGAAGAAATTAAACATATATAAAGAGTGCACTCTGCGACAGTTTATTAGAAAGGCGTTTGAACATGCGAGAGCGAGTTCAAATGATGAAGTAGACTGCATCTAGTGGGATTCGAATATCTATTATGGGATGATGGGTTTTCTCTGCCTCCAGTATGCTACCGTTAAGGAAAGCGATACTAATAACAATAACAACATCTTGGATAAGAATATGCTAAACTAAGCGAATATACTACCATACATTTGCGAGGACAACACTCTTATAAATCTGCGGTTTTTGTTTTGTATCTCTGCGGATCTGCGAGTCCTTTATTATCCATTTAAATACAATTCAACCAATAAAAAACCAATATGCAGAATAAAAATAGTCAAAAACAATAAAAAAAATTATTTAATTTTGTATTGAAAACTGAAAATATCACTTATTTGAGAACAAAAAAAACCTTTAAAACATCATTTTTTTAAGAACGGAGGGAGGTGTTATGGTTTTTTTAAATAAATTGCATAATCTATACAAACTAGTTTTATTACTTGTACTAAAATTTATGTGTAGGTAGTAAAAAGTTTTTGTTAAATGCAAACAATGCATGTAGAGGAAGATTAAGGGTTTAAGTTTAGAACGTCAAAGGCCGGAAGTTCTTCGTAGTGAATTAAATACAAACAAATGAGAATTAAATGCAATAAATTGTAAATTGTAAATTATATATGTCGTCACTCGTCACAAATCACAATTACATCTCACGCATTGTCGTATATAATAATAAAACAATAACTCATCAAACGACAGATCACACATTAGATCTGCCATGTAAGACAGATGTGAAAGATCATAATCTCGCAGTAAAACATAAACCTCGGAATGGTTAGACCAATTATCATCCCGCACTCATGATGGCGGGATGAGAATTTATCTAACCATTTCCGAGCTTCTGGATTCATCTTTTAACAATAGTTTCATCACACATTCTTTCCATAATATATATATATATATATATGTTTCTGTCTGAACGTTTTTTAGAATCCAACGCACCGTTTCATAGTAACCAAAACAATACCTCCGTTTTTAGAGTGCAACACACCATTTCATTTATAGGTATTCGTATTCAGACCAAAACAAACGAAACCGACTAAATTAAAGGTAATAAAAAGTTTTTTTGTTAATCTATCAGCAGCTATATTGATAGTGCAAAATCAGACCTTTGTACTCTATAATTATGTTCCAACAGCTATTGTATCAAACCTCCATGAGGATTACCCCTGAATCTTCCTCTACATGCAATTGGTTGCATTTAATTCACATTTCCAACTGCTACTAGATGTATGCATTTAATTAATACTTTACTTTTTCAATGTTATTAGTTTCCATTATATAAAACACATTACTTTTTAGGCCTTTTTGCAAAAATACCCTACAATTTGAAGTCAAAGCTAAAAATGCCCCATTCCTCTCATTTTTTCAGAATCCCACGAATTACCCTTTAAGAATCTGAGTATTCACGCAAATGCCATTACTCAGACTGCTGTTAGACGGCATCCGCAGTCTGCTTTGTAACATTCTAATTACAAAAATACCCTCTTTTTCAGACTGCCATAGAGGTATGACGTACTGTTTGTCAGACTTCTTTGGCAGTCTGGATTAACAAATTTTTTAAACCGTTTTTTTTTTTGTATATTTGTGATGAATTTCGTTGATTTTAAAACTTTTATATGTGTGTTATTTGTATATGTTCCTCATGCGTTAGTTTTACATACTTATGTTCGGTAATTATTTTTAAATAATTTTTTTAATAATTCTGGCAATGTAGCTAATAGAATCTGACTTCGCGAAGAAGTCTGATATTTCCATTTAGATCGCTAATGTTGTTTTTCAATGATTGTTTTTACAGATAATGGTGCATTTACCTGTTAATTTTGGTGAATGGGTTGTGAGAGATCAGATTTGGCATTTTGTGGTGGATACTCTCAAAGGAGGGCGGTTTATCACTTTGGGCGATCGTTTTACATATTGTGAACTTGTTGAGATGGTACAAGATGATTATATGCTGGACAAGAAAACCGAGTTGGTGGAGTTATCATATCCGTTACCGGAACCACTCTTGCAACAGATCGGTCCGGATAGCCCTCATATTTATGTCACAAATGATAGGCAAGTAAGGAGCCTGGTCGAGTTAGCTAGTGCGCATTTAATCCGTACGTGTCCTTCCCCCGCATAATCCTCGTCCTCCTGGAAGACCTCAGAAGTCGAGGTGGCAAACTTGGCTCGAAATTGCCAAGACAAAGGGCAATAAACCACGGAAGCTTCCCAAGCAATATACTTGTTCTAATTGCAAACAACCAGGCCACAAAAAACCAAATTGTGTAAGCTAAATCACCTTACACTCACATGTTTTATAGTTGTTTTCATCTATCTATTGTATATGAGAAGCTGTTGTCTTTTTCGGTGGAGACAGGTAACCAAACCTGAGAAGGATTAGATCTGGTGGAAGTCTGATGTACTGACGAATGCAATTTAGAAGTCTGATAGAGAAGTCTGAAGAAAGTCTGAGAGGAGTCTGTTGGTGTCTTTCCAGTACAATATTTCGTTTCCAAGTCGTTTTTTAAGTTTTCTAAGTCTAAGAACTTGTTGTGTTAATCGTTGGTTGTTGTTGTTGGCTTAAACTTAATTTGTAGTACTTATGTGTTTGCTGCATCTCGTCAAGTCTAAATAAGTCTTAAGAAAATCACACCCTTTCCAAACTGCAATATAAGTCTAATAACATAAATTCATTACAAAATATAGAAATAGAAGTCTGACACTAGATTTCTATAGAAGTCTTAAACCAATTACCCTAGAAATACCCTACCTATGCCCAACACGCTTTTGACATCACAATACCCGGTTGTGAACATCCTTGGAAGGAATTCACGTTCTGCCATTATGTCTAAAACCTACATCAACCACAACCATACTCCATTAGCAGTCTGAAAACTTAAAGTCAGACGTCATATGCAGTCTGACTACTCAAATTCAGACTCTATTTGCAGTCTGACAAAATATAGTCAGAGTTAACTACGAAGGCTATTCATGAAGTCAAAATTGGACGAATCCCAAAAATCCACAGAACACAATACAACTCAAACCCAAAGATCTAAACATTATTGCTCAATTTGAATCTTTTACCCTCTATGGAAGACTTGAAGGAGTGGTGACAACGGCGAGGAGAGAGAAACCAGATCTGGAAATAAATAAAAAAGACAAGAGTTCAGCACTGAGTTCTAGAAATCAGTATAAGTCCTAAGCGGCGGTTAAAAAAAAATGGTTTTACCACATAAAAATACCGCTTTCGCAATCTGATGTCAGACTTCTTAACGCAGTTTGATATTAGACTCTTTTAGCAGTCTGATAGTGATGAGATAATTGAGCGAGAAGTCTTAAAATTTTGGGCGGCAAAATTCCCGTTTTTTCTGCGGTTTTTTTCTAATTCGTACAAACTCAAATTTCAGACTTCTAACAGAGTCTAATTAAATGAAAGTATAATTTCAGACTTCTAACAGAGTCTAATTAAATGAAAGTATAATTTCAGACTTCTAATCGAGTCTAATTCAGATCAGGTCAAGTATCAGACTTCGTATCGAGTCTAATTCACTTTCAGACTTCTAATATAGTAATTTTCAAGTTTTTTTGGACTGAATACAACCAAGCATGAAAATACATACCAGACCTAGAACTTTTGTTTGACATAGAAAAATGGACTTCTATCTTGTAGATCTAAAACAGAATTAATTAAAAACCCATCTGTTTGTTTAGATCTAGGAAAAAAACATGGAAAATGGTCTTATTTCGTATAGATCTAAAAAATTTGCAGAAAAAAGTAGATTAGAAGGCGAAAAACTTGTTTCTAGGAAGCTTAACTCAGTTGCAAATACGAAGTTGACGACGGCGAGGGCGGTGGCGATTCGACCTACAAGAAAATAGAGTTGTGATGAAAATATGAAGAGAGATAGATGGAGGGACTGGTAAGGTGACACGAAAAAAGAGAGGTAATTACCAGACTGAAGAAGCTGACGACGACGGTGGCGGTGGCGACGAGGGTTTCCGGAGAGATGTTTGAGAGAGTTTAGAGAGAGAGAGAGATTCATCCTGTTTTAGAGAGAGAGTCGATAATGACTTTTACAGATTAGGGTTAGTAACTTTAGTTTATATATGGGGTAAAATCACAAGTAGGGTAACTTATTTCAGGTTAATTCACAGGTTTCCATCAAGAAGTCTGATAAATCATGAACATTATCAGACTGAAATGGCAGTCTGATAAACCTTAAACTTGATAATTACTACTCGAAGACGTCTGATATTTTTTTAGGTATAGGCATAATTAACTAACCTTGTTTAATTTGATTCAATTTTATGAAATATTAATTTCTATACATCAAAATCGTTTATATTTAATTATTGTAGAAAACAGTTTTAACAAAATATTTTTTTTTAATTTTTAAATTTAAATTTACTATTTTAATCTGTATCAGACTTCTCGAACACGTCTGATAGAAGTCTGGTAAGAGAAATAAATCAGACTTCTATTAGAGTCTAAATGTTAGACCTCTATAGAAGTCTGACATGTCGCGAAGGTTAAAATGGTAATAGCGGTTTCGCGTTTTTTGTTTGGTCATAAGGGGGTAACTGTAATTTTCCACCCCCGAAAGTGTAGCGCATCATTTGATTGAAATGACAGTGTATTTTTGTCATAAAAATAAAATTTTGGTGTAAAAACAGCAATTTGCCCTACTTTTTATATAAAACACATTAGTTTCCAATACTTTTTCCTTTTTTTTTTACTTTTTTTGTTGTTTCTCTTTATTTTTTGTTACTTATTTTCTTCTTTTAAACACAATTTTTTTTCCTTTTTACTTTTTCAATCACTTGAGAGTTTAGGTATGAAAGATAGATTTTAGCAAGATTTAAAAAAGATTAACGATGCTAACATTCAAACATCATTACATGAACAATATGATAATTATTGTCGAACAAAAACGAGCGAAACCACCATAGAGAAACCTAAAATTCTAACAATTTTATATACATTAGGGGTCTTGTTCCATAAGTTGCACGTATTTAATTTTCGACTGCTTTAGGAGTAGTTTGGCGAGTATTATGAACATGTTTTTTAAATGACTTGTGCATTCAAATGACTTATGTATTTCTAGTACAAGCTGTATATATTGTTGCAAAACTTCCATAAATTATAATATTATTTAAATTAAACACTTGTTATATAAATAAAATTACATTACATCATATATAAAAATATTAAAACATAAATAGACTTTGGTTTAAACAGCACCAAAATAATAATAAAGAAATATTTACTTTCCAAATTATTCCAAATATCAATACAAAAAACAGAGTTTACCCGCAAGCGATTAGGCATTCGTAGGACCAATTCACTGGAACCGCAGAATTGCAGCGAAAATGCAGTCTCACTTTGGCAGAGAAATGCAGCCTCTGCTCGTACGCAGAGATAACATCATGTATTTTCCTTCTTCTAAGATGACAGTTTATATGCGTGTGGCTACGTATGCATATCCATGAAAATGCGAACACGTGTACCATATGAGCATGGATACGCATGTGTTCAATCTTCGCGCATGTGGTACACGTGTACGCAGCTACATCAATTCAGCTATTTTTTTATTTGTCTCATCATCTACTCTCATCACTGAACTCGTATCTACCATAGACGAGATGAACGGCCGAGATCGAAGGATGTGAAAGGTCTGCGACGTCTGATTTACTTGCTACGTATCTCGAGAAATTATACGAAATCATTACGCTTTTGGACGGTTCTCGATAAAAGATACGAAATAAATAAGTCTAGATTTTAAACCCGCAGAGTCCACTCTATATGTTTAATTTTTTTCATCTACTATATGTTTAATGCTTACAACTTGCAGCAGTTGATAAATGTGAATTAAATGCAAACAATGCATGTAGAGGAAGAATAAAGATAAATATTACAGTATTAATTAGAAAACAGTGATTTCGAAATAAAAATAATTATTATTAATTATAAATTTCAAAAGAGATTTTAAAATATTTAATTCATTTACTTTGCCTGTACTCTGCGTTAACAGAGTTGATAGTAATAAAAATAACAAAATCTGGATTTTACGGAACCGCAGCTTTACCATACATCTGCGAGGACTCAACGTAAAGCTGCAGCTTTTTTTACGGAACGAACACTAAAAGTGTTTTGATTCATTCAACAAGATTTGTTTAGAAACTCATTTGTTCATTCTTAGTCTCATGAAGTGGCTTCTCCATATCCTGCAGAGAAAATACTTATTGAATGCAAACATATTTTCATAGTGTTTTCGTACAAAGACAACAATCCAAAATATAGAGAATACTACTAGAAAGCCAGAAAGTTAAAAGGCTAAGTTCAAAAACAGTAGGAGGCATTGCGTTTAATATAAACCCGATAAATATATATAAGATGCTCCTGCGATCATAGAGGCATTGCATCTTAAAAGGGAACTTATCATATTCTAATTCGCTTCTGTGATCAAAGAGGTAACCTCACGCAACAGGGCTAGCCTTTGCAACACACATTGATCTTTCATGGTCTTCAACATCTCTTCAACTTTCTTGCATTCAAGTTCATTAGCATGCAACAACTTCATCTTCTCTTCACTTTTCTTCTTGGTTTCAGTCGGTACCTTGCTCCATAGTTGTTTCACAGAATCCACACCAAGAATCTCAATCGATGGAACAAGAAACGAGTTTTCGAACCAATCAGATTCTGTCACACCGAGCGGTGACTCCTCCTCATCTCTTCCTTTGCTACAATTCAGCTTCTTTGTCTTTATCCTCTCACTCTTTCTTGATTCACCATTAGACTTAATGGTACATTCAACAGCTATTCCTTCAGCTCCCCAAATAACCTTTGACAATTCGAAGCACTTTTGTTCATGAGCATTCAAAGAAGAAGAACCGCTCTTCTCTTTCCTCATATATTTCCTCCTCATATTCAGAATCTTGTTCTTGAATTGGTCCCAAGTAACTTTAAAGCTAATAGAATACTTGATGGATTCGAAAAATCCGTGATTATCTTCCAATGGATTCTTTCCTTTATCAGCTTTGGAATCGATCATACTTTGTAGCAAAACAATATCATCTTCCTCACTAAACAGTCTTTTGAAAATATTTGCTCCCATCTTCTTCTCACCTGATGTGATCATGGACGTGATCAAACCATACATCAGCCAAGAGAAGAAGCTAGTAACCGAGCTTGTGATCAAAGAGCTTAAAACCGTGGAGCATGAAGCAACAACAAAACCGCTTGGAACCATGCTTCTCAAAACGTGGGCAAACAACAACAAACATGCTAAGGCATTGAATGGGCTAGCTAAGAGCAGTTGTCACAAGGAGCATGATCTAGGCGTGGCCCAGCAACAACAAGTTAAGGCCAGAAGATCAAGGGAGCCCAAGGGAGAGTCTGAATTCGTTTTTGTGGAGCACAAGCCCAAAAACACCTCCAACAAATATCATGATCTAAGTACAGCAGCCCAGAAATGTTACTCACTAGCTCCATTGAGGTCCCAGCCCAGAAACAAGACCCCAAAGATCATGAAGCTCACCCAGCAGCCCAAAACCACTCTCATGCCCAAACTGATCCACCTTCTGATTTTGTGTGTTGCAAGCCCAAAACCATCCATGCAAAAACTTTATCCATGATCACAATCCAACAGCTCAAAACAAGTGTTTCCCAGCCCAAGAACAAGCCCACAAAACCCATGATCCAAAACAAATAAACCAACAGCCAAGAACTGTTCCAATCAGTTTCAAAACGTGGGTACGGTAGCAAAATCACTATAGCATACGCAGCCCCTTGTGCAAGTTGATCTGTGTGTTTTTCTTTAGTTACCACCAACTTGTATTTTCTTTTGATTTTCTTTGTGTAAGCAAGTCTTATACTTTGCTTAATTTCTGTAACATGTTTTAGTAACTAGAGTTACTTCTTAACTCTAGTTTAGTTAGTCTTTGCTTTGTTTGTTTCTATATGTATGGTTTGAGTTTTGTGAAATACGACCAAGAAATTTGAAATTAAAAACTGAGTTGCTGTGAGCAAATTCTAAAGAGAGGATTCTCTTTGTTTGGTTCTGGAAAGAACTGTCGAATTACTCGGTGGATTCCGGGTATTCAAACCGGTTATCTCGAGAGGATTCCATCCCCTTTCGTACCAACCATTCTATCGATTTAATTTCGTAAAGCGTCTAAAGAGTGTCCAGCGTGAAGATCACCAAGTGGAATCTCGCCCTTCATTACCTTTGCACCACGTTTTTCAGTGGCTTAAATCCTCCCCGCCTTGTTCGTTTTTGGAGCAATCCGAATTGAACCAAGGATTATCCGTTCTACCACCTTCAAGTGCCGAGTCCCGGGAAGGATTCTTATCATCACCTTCTGTAGAAATCTTCTTGGCTCGCTTCGAGGTACCTTCACTCGGCCGTTTCATCCCTGATTTCACCGACTGAGCCTCGCCGGAACCACAAGCCTCCTTCTTGAAACTCCTTGTTGGAGGATCTTCTGGTTCGTCCTCTTCTAAGGAAAATATGGTATGCTCGTTGTCTTCCTCTTCTCTGGACGAAACAATCAGCACTAACTCAAAACGAGTTATTCAACTTTAAGTTGAAGAACACTTTTCGGTTTCCCAATGTTATATAATGATGACTTCTTATGTTTTCGAGAAACAGTTTGCCAATAGAGATATTGTTTGTTGAAGAAGAATCAAACATAGAGTGAGGTTTTTTAGGGTAGCCGAATTCTTCAGAAAGTATCTTAGTAGTTCCATTTCAGCAACATATCCCCAGATTGAGTCTTTGAAATCAATAAACTCGAGAGACGATAGCAAACACTGGCATATAAGATTTGTCTAACCATTTCCGCGCTTCCTGATACATCTTTCGGATAAGATTTGGCGGGATAAGATCTCTGCTTGAAGGAACACTCGGCTTTCTTTGACAGAGTAGAGGCAGAAAGAGAGCAGATGAAGAGTAGAGACTTATATGTTTCTGCCTTTACTTTGAAGAAATGTGCTTGAAGGCCTCTACCCATTAGAAATAATTCTGATGGTTTGGAAGTACTAAGAGGAGCAATTTATATGTGATGTTTCTTCCCCTCCATGAATTCTTTGCATGTAATTAAAATTTAACAACTGTTACAAGTTGTATGCATTTAATTCTCTACAGGCATTGTTTGCATTTAATGCGTATACCTGGTAGTAGTTGGTAAATGTGAATTAAATGCAAACAATGCATGTAGAGAATTAAATGCATACACCTTGTAGCATGTTCGTCAATGTGAATTAAATGCAAACAATTGCATTGCATGTAGAGGAAGATTAAGGGTGTAAAAGGCGTTGTTGCTTAGCCTCTCGGTAGCATAGTGGAGGCAGAGAAAACCCAGCCTCCCATTTCTGTAGCATTGTGGAGGCCGAGAAAACCCAGCCTTCACTGCCTTAACTCTGCTGCAGGTTCGACAGCCTCTGTTCTTTAATGCATAGTCTTCAGCAGACTCACCTGTCCAAGCGCACTTCTCGCAGAGGCTTCAAATCCTCCTAAATATTGAATACACCCCCCCCCCGCTTCCACACTCACCATATGTTTTATGCATGTTTTATTGAAGAAATATTTTTAGTAATAGATATTCGAATTCCCCAACCTCTTATTTTTTTTATTTGATTATCAACACTGAACTCGTATGTCGTATCTACCATAGACGAGAATCCGACAGCAATCGTCGTAGCTGATCTGGTGCATCTTACTATAGTGGGTGTGAGTCCAAGATGAAGCGGAGCTTTTGCATGGCTTATCGAATTTCCCATCCCTGGATGCACCTGCGAGCTTGAAGAGATGGGTAAATGTCCCAAGTGTTATGTTATTTGGTATATGTTGGGTTTATGTGAATTATCTTAAAATGTGTATGCATGTGGATGGTTTGCTGGTGTTTTTATGATGACGGAATTATGATGATATAAGTGACTTATGTTGGAAATTGTTAGATTGTTTCGCATAAAAGGCTTATGGCAGACTATGCTTTACTTTTTTGAACTCTGCCTTTATTTTGCGGCGAGTCCATAATGCTAGAGTTAAGGGATATAAGGCAGAGTTAAAGCAGAGTCCAATGAAGTCTAAATTTCAAATCTTATATATAATTTATCATTGAATCGAATCGATAAAAAACTATATTTTCAGCTTTGAGCATGTTATGAAATTTTTGATTTAATGTAATAATTCATGTTTACAGCTAAATTAGGTGGTGGCCTGCGCCAAGTGCGGGTAGTATGTTTTATAAATTTAACAACAAAACTGATTATAGAAAAAAAATTATAGAAGTTTCAAAAATCAAAAGGAACAATGTCTAATTCTCTAAAATAGATAAAAAAATTCAAAAAATCGAACACAAAAAATTAAGAATATTCCAAAGCAATAACAAAAACATTAGTAATAACATAAACAAAAATAAAACGACATCTTTACTATGCATCTCTAACTTGAGAAGTCATTGTCCGTGTGTCTCGTTCCTTATCTTCTCCCAAAGCCTAAAATTAACATCAAAAGGTAAAATAAATACACCAGTCTTGTTAGAAGTTATTACAAATAAAAACTTAGCTCATAAATCTAACTTGCTTACTTGGCCAGATAATTTGAAACTTCATCCATTGGTGGAGCACTTATAAAACGGGAAAGACCTCCTCCTTCATGATCTTGTATAGTAATCTCCTCTAAAAATGTTTATAATTAGATTCACAGAATAGTGGAACAATAAATTAATATACTATAGAAAATATGTAGATTTTTCTCACATACCACCATTCTTTCTAACCAACCAATCGGTTAAGACGCATACAGCAAACGGACCATTGAATCTTATGCTTTTTTATTTTATCACAGTTGCAAATTCACCATGTGTGATGCATTCGAGTGTTAAATCCCTTAAGTTTAACAAATAACATCGTTATATCTGACAGCAATAGACATAATCATCTTGTTGTAACCTATAAGAATAGACTTACTCAATGTCTCTAATACGAAATCGGAGCGATACGACATTTTTTCCGTCTGGGTGAGAAACAGTTATGAGATCCCTAATGTTGTCGAGTACACCAATTAAATCTGTGTTTACAAATACACAAAACAAAAAAATATAATTCAAATCCATAATTTTATTTGCATATCTTGAAAGAGTATAACAACAACAACAAAAAAAAAAAAAAAACTCACCAACAGGGTAGTGGTGGATATTGGGATTTTGATAAATCGAACCGAACATAATGAAATTGGTGAATGGATCGTTAGTTAATGGTGTGAGCGATGAAACATTTGTGTCATTGGTCATAATGATTTTGCAGCTATGCCTCGTGATCCTCTCATTATTATTCCAGAATGAAGGATTAAGATGGAAGTTAGATAACATAACCCATTGTCCTTCGAGACAAACTCGTTTGAAGTAAGGCATCATCCGGTTGTGAACATGAGCATGGATTATGCAGCCCTAAAATTATATAGTAAAAACAATAAACAGAGTAAGCCTATAATCCATGAAGCAAAAAAATAAACATATCGTTAAAACATTTATCAATAATCAAACTCACTTTTTCATCGACCATAATGAAGTCTTGACCTGGGAGACCTTTCGAATCAATCATGCCCCATCTCTTCAAAACTTTAACCACAATCCTCCAATCCTTGCTCCATTGACTCACTTCATGAACCAAATCATAACTGGCCATTATCAAACGAAAATTTCGAGGCGACTGGGTGTTTGAATCTTTAATTCTTTTTTTTTTCTTTTTCTTGTTCTCTGTAAAGAATTTGGTCGAGTGTCTAGGTTATATATAAGTAAGATTTTGATACAGAGATGCTTATTGACGACGATTTATTCGTGACTGTTTGTATTTTCTTTTGTACGTAGATCCATTGAAATAAGGAATATTACAACTTTTCGGGATAACTTATCATAAAAATATTAATTAATTTTATTTTCCCTTTTTAAATAAATATAAATTTGAAAGTTCTTATAACAAACTAAAATTTAACGCTAATCTTCCATTTAACCAAAATAAAAAATTAAGAAATACAAAATGTACATTCACTTTGATCTAATCACAATCGCCAAAATAATTTAATTATAACAAAAAAAAGACATTATATGTTGACAAAAAAAATGACATTATATATTAGACCTATTCATATTAACCGTTATCTCTTCTTAAAAAAAGGAATCAATTTAAAGCTTTATCGAGACCCTTTTTTCAAAACGTCTTATCTAAGGTGTTATTGGCATGCGTAAAGGTGAATTTAATTTGAAGTTAGATGGTTGTTGCAATTTATTTTGACATTGTGTCATTTACTCCTTGATAGAACCAATGTTTATTCACTATTCTAGAATTTATGTTTTTCGCTTAGATCAAAGCATTAATCTTGTTTTTGAAGGTATGAATATCCATCATCGTCTATCCGTATCCTGCTCCAAAAATGTCTCATTGTGTAATGATTTCTGATTTAGATAGAACATCTAAGCGATGTTGCATATGTGTACAAATTATCAAAGAATCCGAAGAAAATCTTGGTATTCACGGCGTTCAAAGATCATTTATATTGGCCGATGAGCATGTAAGTGTAATTATTTTCTTAATTTTTTTTCTTTTTGTGTCTGCTATCGATTAATATTTTGATCTACTGAAGATAGGGTGATAGAATCGGTTCATCAATTCCGAATCGCTTGTTAGAGCGGTACGAAGGTCTGATGTGTGAGGGAGATTGGTATTTCATTAGTGGTTTTAGTGTTACCTCGCAACCGGAATTATCTAGGCTGACTCTTAATGTCTACCAAATCTGTATCGACGAAAATACTCGTGTTCAATTCACATCTCCAAAATCAGATGACCGTTATTACTCATTTTCACCGTATAGAAGAGTTCTTGACGGATCCTTGATGAAAGCATCGATGCTGGTATTTTTTTTATGAATGGTTTGTTAGATTTGTTTTTTGTTATTTTTATCTTACTCTCTTTGAGATCTTTTTTGTTTACTGTAGTTGACTTGATCGGGGGTATTGTCAAAGTCAGAAAATTGGGAATATAGAACGAGATCGCAACAGGAACAAACAACATCAATGCACATAATGTTCTGAAATTCACAATCAGAGATTTTGAGTAAGTTCTAATATCTAAGCATATCATGTTTCATGAGAACTTTGACAATTCCTCATTAATTTTGCTGTATTTTGGCTATCGGGTCTAGGGGTCTTGACATCAACTGCATGGCGTGGGGTAAACACGCTAATTATTTTGAATTTCTATGGAAAAATGTCCCACGCGACCAAGTTGTTTTTTGTGTATTGAGATTGTGGGAGATGGTTCGATACGGAGGTGATTGTTTACTATATTTTTTCCAATAAGTAGTACCTAAACATACACTTACTGGGTTGGTTATATTAACTACTAATCTTATGTTAAATTTTAATTACATGCAAACAATTCGTGGAGGGGAAGAGACATCACATATAAATTGCTCCTCTTACTACTTCCAAACCATCATAATGATTTCTAATAGGTAGAGGCCTTCACCCTTCAAGCACATTTCTTCAAAGTAAAGGCAGAAACTTATAAGACTATGCTTTTCATCTGCTCTTTTTCTGCCTCTACTATGTCAAAGAAATGCGAGTGTTCCTTCAAGCAGAGATCTTATCCCGCCAAATCTTATCCAAAAGATGTATCAGGAAGCGGGGAAATGGTTAGACAAATCTTATCTGCCAGTGTATGCTATCGTCTCTCGAATTTTTTGATTTCAAAGACTCTGCCGTCTCAACTATTACTTACAACTCCATATGTTATCATTTAACAGAAATCAGTTTACTCTTCGATTCTGTATTGGTAATAGATACATGGTTTCTTCTTATTCCTTTTGGCAGATTTAGAACAAATCTTAGAAAATATTAACTCGGTGAAATCTGGACGGCAAAGTATGGAAACCCACAACTTGGATAGGCAGAGACACATCGCTATAGATTTCGCCGGCAATCTCAAGAGAACTTCAAAAATGACATCGTTTGGGATCGACTATGAGTTTTCTCTTCCATTCATTGAGGTCGAATTGCGCCGGGAAATGCCGCCGTGATTTCATGGTGGACACTTGCTCTAAACCCTTAGAGATAAGATAATATTATGTTGATTTGGTGTGCAATATTTTTAATGAATTATTTCAACACCTTCACTTGCTCTGGTTTAGTCACTCCATATACAATCTGCCATTTGTTTACCTAAGCTCCCAACCCCTGATTCAAACTTTCACTCTGCCTCACTTCTACTCGGCCTCTTCCTCTGCCTCTACCTCTGCCTCTTCCTCTGCCTCTTCCCTTTCCCGAGCTTTTTAAATGATCCTCTGCCGTTTTTTCATCTTGAGAAGGAATGCCTTCATCTTCTGCCATTTTTTCCTCTTTAGAAGAAATTCCTTCACCCTCTGCCATTGTCTCATCCTCGTTGGCATCCTTTGCATTTGTTTCAGCCTCTGCCTTAATTTGTTATTAAATGTCTCAGTTGAGGATGCCTTAAAAGCAGAGTATGCATTAAGTAGTCATTATCGTGGGGTTATGCTCTATTGGTTTAGCATTGTAGTTTGAGAAGGCGGTATCTTGCGTCTGCTCGAGTGCTGCAAACTTATCCACCAGGCCGTGTAAGCTAACGTAATTAGTTGTTTGGACATTTCTTCTTGCTGTTTTCTATCAATAATAGCAACTTTCTGTTGAGTCATGATAGCCTGCTGCTGTTGCTCCATAACATCAAGTTTAAGCTCAATAGAGTTGAGCCTTTTTTGAGTCGCATCTCGCTCTCGTTCCAATTCTGGTGCAATAATGGATCTGACCATTTCTTGAATCATATGAGTTTGCTTCTTCACCGGATGATGTTTCACGATGGAACGTACGAAAGCTTTTTCATCATATTCCTCTTCTTCTTCTTGTTCCTCTTCCTCGTCAGTTCCTTTCCACCAATTTCCATAGCCCCTATTTCCTTCCCTCGTATGAAGTGCTTTCCTTTTTCAGCACTGTTACCATAAAATTTCGGGACATTGGCCAACGCGGTCCATTTTATGTCTATCAACGCATTGCCTGACATAATGCATTCGATGAGATAATCAATCTTTGGATCAGGTTGGTCATCATTCCAAAATGGAAGCCTTTCTACCCGGGATCTCTCACAAATACTAGTAACAGTCATCTACAAAACAAAATTATATT
The DNA here is from genome assembly GCA_002933915.1 of Eutrema heterophyllum. Taxonomy (NCBI): domain Eukaryota; kingdom Viridiplantae; phylum Streptophyta; class Magnoliopsida; order Brassicales; family Brassicaceae; genus Eutrema; species Eutrema heterophyllum. The sequence goes on from PKMM01025462.1 coordinate 106,886, forward strand.
TTTAATAACAAACAAATTCTGCCAAAGATGTGCCGTTAGGGAAAATGTACATACATGTTCACTCGAGACGGTCTGATCGATATTGGTTCTGCCAAAATTTCCCCTGAAACTTAGCAAAGGAGGTGAATTCTCCCCCTCTATAGGATTTCCAATACTTCTTCCCAGAAAGGGCATATGAACATACGCCCATACCTGTAACTTGCACGAACCCCTTCAATACATAAGTCTCTTAGTACACCTTATGACCATAAACCGCAATATTAACAGACGCAACTAGATCGTTGCAACAAACCCTTCCCCACGGATACCGTTTGAAAAGATCCAAATCCATCACCATCTTAGCTAGGTGAGGTGGAATAGACTGCCGCCTGTCTAGACCCAACAGATCGTTACACAGAATGGCCAAATAACTATGCCTAATCTTATCTTCCTTGGACCAAGGTTCTAGTATCTCACCACCAGATTTCTTACACAAATTTTATATATCCTCTGGGCTTGGGCTGTCTCGTTTTCTTTGTGCTCTTCCTCTGGGTTTGAGATTGAGAAGATTCAGAAAGTGCTCCCATTCGGCAACGCCTTCCACTGTATCTGACTGAGGTGTCTCACCACATCTCAGACCTGTGATCGATTCAAACTCGAAGAGAGAGAACCTCGCTTGTTATCCCGCGATCAAAAACCACAACTCATGTAGTTTATCGCACACTAACAGTTTGCGAACAAGGTAATGCACTAGCCTCGCACTCCATCAGAAACTCGACCGCTGAAACATCGGAATAACTCCTAGTGGAGACTAGCAAACATGATTCCAGACTTCATCACCCACTACCCTTTCCACAATTGGCAGAATCTTTAAATTTGAACCGTAGTTTATTCTGGTACCTGGTTGAGGCACACTTATTTTGGAAAACACTGTTTCAGGGAAATGCCATTGCGAAAAATGAAATCAAAGCTATGTAGAAGAATGTCTCGCACTGAAATCAAAGCTATGTGGGCGATAGATAGGAAACAAAAATTTTGAAATGAAACCTCCAGACACTTTTGAAGAAGGTCTCGCACTGTCTGCGATGAATAACGAAACAAGGGTTAAAATATTGACGAAGGTCTCGTTGCCGGCAGACCCTTCAGAAACAAGTAGAGCTCTGCCAAATTTATTTTCTAACATATAACTTTATTATTATTATTTGGAATTCAAAGATAATTAAAAATACAGAAAATAATAAAAATACAATCAATAACATAGAAACAGTGCAACATATAGTAGTGGGAAGAAATTAAACATATAGAGTGCACTCTGCGACAGTTTATTAGAAAGGCGTTTTAATTCACTTTTGTATTTGATTTTGCAAGTGCAAAAGTTATTTTTTTAGTTAAAAACGTGTGTAAAAGTTCATTGTAGGATTATTTGTTTTTTGGACCTCTTTCATAGTAAATCTTACTATGTTTTTTTGCTAATTACTCATGATTTAACTTTATCATAGTTTTCGAATTTATTCGCACAAAATATGATGTTAAAAGAAGATTGATAGATACAATACCCATTAGTATAACAAAAAAAAAAGATTGATAGATGTTGAGTTAAGAACAATAAATAAATAAATGTGTTTATGGGAACCAAAATAAGATGAACAAAAGCTAAATGGTTCCATAAAATGATAAGAGCAATAACTATTCCACAACTTGGAATATCTGACTATTTTTCTTATATTTTCCTTATGTTTTGCTTTTATTTTGTTTTTGTTTTGCTTTTGTTTTGTGTTGCACCTTAGATTATACAAACTTAAAACTTTTGTTACGATATGAATGGCGATTAAAACAAGCTATACACCGTTTAGTAATATAGAGGTTCGGGTTACTAATGACATACACTTTTTCGTCATGAATATTACCAAACAAAATAATTACCTAGAAAATTTTCTTCAATCTCTCTTCGCCCTGCAGTTACGAGAGATGAGGAGTCTTGTTGGTGGACCGGTCATCTCAAGCTGGCACCTCACGGTCAACAAGTACGAGTGGTGGAAGATTCCCAAGTATTCTCCTACCTTCAACTTCACTATGATCTCAATCTCGATCTTGTTGTCGTCCATATGTCTCTTGAGCTCCACCGCCTCGTTTAGAGGCAAGTTGAACATGCTCGAGCTCAAGCGGATCGTCTCAGACCTCGTGCTGACTTTCCCGAGCGAGAATGGTTGGATTGCTTGCCCTGCAATAAAGTTTCCCCATAAGTACATCCTTATCCCCACCCTAGACGCGCGCTCAAACTCCACGATTGCCTTCTTGTTCGGGTTTGTGAAGTTCGCCACCATCTTGAGATCGATGCTGAAATCCACAAGTGACCCCAAGTCTACCATAGTGTCTATGTTGGCGCTAGCTTTGTCGAACATGGGGGGTGTTGGTTTCATCGCCAGGATCACTATCGCAGAGTAAATGGAATTATTTGTCTAACCTACTTTCCTAACAGCGAATAATGGTACGTGCGGGTCTTGTTTTTATAATATCCATTGATATGTAATAATTTTATATATTTATATTTTTGAATTTGATATTTCATATTCAAAGTACATACATGTTTTAATCAAATCTATTATATTCGTTTAATATTTATACCAATTTAAATAATTGATGTTTGATAGTTTTCTTTAAGCATTAATACCTTGTTTTCATTAATTATTATTAAAAATTAACAACCACCTGTAATGTAATTGAAATGATTTAAAGAAAGTAGTTAAACTATAGCAATGATTGAAGGGAACATTTTATTTTTACCATATATCCTTTTTTAAAATATTAAAATTTAGAAATATACAAGTAAGATATAATTATAAATATATGCTAAAAAAAAATTTAGTAAATGAACATCGTCTTAGTTATCGGTCATTCTTTTTGCCGCATCTTTTAGAAGAAGTTATGTTTCCTTCGCCCTTCCAAAAAAAAAAATGATGAGTAATTTGTGATAATGATATAATTGGTTTTGTTCAATTTTGCTATTTATTTTTTACATGTTATTCAATTTCTATTTCTTGGTTGCATCTTCCTTTTTATGGTCTTCTTGCTTACATTTTTTCTGTTTATTTTTTTTTTATAACATATATACGAAGTGTTAGAAAAGTTCATATATTAGTTATTTTGTATCTATTATTTTTTTAAATCGACGATATAGTACCTTCTGCTTAAGAAGATATATTGTTGAATATTTCCTTGTAAACAATGTTTGTGATGCCTTTGGTCAGTTATCATTGATTGATTCCATTATAGATTCTCAAACCTCCCATCGATGTAACTCTTCAAAAAGCGACATACAATTGTCTGTGACTGAATACCGACTTAGGTAGATACAAACCAACTTTTTCCAAACTTTGTCCTTGGCTTTTGTTAATTGTTATACAATAACAAACTCGTACTGGAAACTGCCGTCTTCTCATTTTATACGGACATTTTGTATCGGCTGTTGTCATGATTATCCTTGGCACAAGGATTTTTTTCCCTACATTTGACTCAGTGAGTATCTCAGCTTTTAGAACCCTTTCTCCTAACCGTGTTATCAACAACCATGTTCCATTGCATAAACCTTCTTTTTGGTTGATGTTCCGCATTAGAATTATTGGTGCTTTGTGCTTCAATTGGACACGATGATTTGGTAATCCATAGCAGTTTAGACTATTTAGATACTATGTCGTGTAGAATGTGTTTGTAGCTTCCACATCTGTATCATCACTTGCTATACTGTCTGAGCTCAGATATTCTTTGATGTCGCCTTCTAGTTTTGAAAGAATAAATTCCTTTATCTCATCAACGGTTTCATTTCTTGGGGTCGGAATTCTGTTCCTCTCAGATATTCTTTGTTCATGAAAGAAGCTTCAAAATTTGTGTAGGTGCTTCTGAAAATATCTTCTACAGGGTTTGTTGTTGTAGGTAATAGGAGATCTTTTTTCACTTCTATGTCATCAGTATCAGAATACTGTGAGTCAGATGATGGTATAGTTTTTGCAACTCCGTCTCCCACTTCCAAAATCCACTTTGAGAAAATATTTTATTCTGCTTTTAGACGCATGTTCTTTTTAAGTACGTACACATTACGTCTTTCCCAAAGGTATGACCGATTAATTGATGCTGATATTGTATCTTGCCGATTGCCTTGTGTGATAACTGGAAGTATTTGTTTGAAATCACCACCTAATAACACTGTGATTCCTCCAAAGTCCTTATCGGCAGCTTCTGCATTTTTCATGCTCATGATATCTCTCAGTGTACGCTCTAAAGTCTCAGAAGTGTGTCTGTGTGCCATTGGTGCTTCATCCCAAATGATAAGCTTAGTACGCTCAATTATTTCTGCTAGCATTGTCCTTGGTTTTATGTCACACATTGACTGCTCGTGTAAATCAAGTGGAATCTTGAACCCTGAGTGTGCTGTAGTACCACCTGGTAAGAGTGTCGCAGCAATTCCCGAAGATGTTACAGGCAGTACAATGTCTCCTCTCGATCGTAGCTTCGAGATTATAGTTTTGTAAACATATGTCTTCCATATTCCTCCTGGCCCATAGAGAAAGAAAAGCTTTCCTTTGGAATTGTCAACTGAATCCATCACATCATTGTAAATTGCTTCTTGGTCTGAATTTAGGGTATCTAAGAGGCTTCTATGCTTCACAAGTTCTTCATTAACGTTATACTTCCTCTCTTCTGCAAGCAAAGAGTTTGATAACTCGCTCATTATATTTTTATCTGGTTTTGGCATATCTTTAAAATCCTCAAGTGATTTGTTACTTTGAATTAAGAGTTTCTGCAACTCAACCAGTGTATACTATTGAATTTCCTTTTCGGTTAAGTTCCACCGGTAGAAATTCAATTTATGGCGTTGTTTATATGTAATATCCTCAGATAAAAAATGCCATAAATTATTCCATAATTTCCTTGGTGAACTCACTTGACAATATACCAATATTGTAATAAATAATTCCCTCAACTGCAACGCACTTGCCCATTGTTGTGAGAACCATATTTCACACATATCGTAGATCGGTGAAATCAGTTTATGGTTTAAGAGAATTATTTTATTAGAATCATAGTTGTGCTTGTGAAGGTTGCCTACGTACTCTTTGAAGGGATCAAGCCATTCGTAGTTCGTATTACATAGAAAATGGTGGGATGAATATTATGAATAAGGAGCTCTCCTATTTATAAGGTTCTAAGCCAGCTAAAAACAGGATAATTTCATTTTCCTAATTCCATCAGAAAAAGGAAGATTTCCTAAAATCCCTCTGAGATCGGAAAATATTCCGCAAATCTCGGAGGTCGGTGATGTTCTTGACGAGTCGGGCCTTGATGGGCTTTGATGTCGGCCACCGTGATCATGGGTCTTCTCCTGAGCTCGAATCATTGTAAACCAGGATTGATTAAGCCGATCTCGGTTCGAACCGGGCTAAACCGGAGAGTGCTAAACTCGGTACGAACAATAAGTCCCCCCCCCCCCAAGTTCGGCGAAGGAGTCCTTTGAGTTCAGCAAAGGAGTCCTTTTGAGTTCGGCGAAGTTCATGGAGAATTCTTTAGCTCGGTTGGAATTGAGATCGGCATCTTGTCTTGGGTGATGTAAATGATTTTGGCGTTGGGGGTTGACTTGAGATTTGACTCAGCGTCGTTTCTGCAAAAATGACTAAAAGACGCGAGATTTGAACTCGGCTTTTGATCTTGCAAATGATAGATTGAGCTCGAGGCTGAGCTCGGCGTTGTTAGTTAGGTGCGAGGTCAGACACGGCTTATCCTATGAGCGAAGTTTAAGCTCGGTCTTGATAGTTTGTGCGAGATTGAGCTTGGTTTAATCTTGCAAATGATGGATTTTGCTCGGCTGTGACTGCGAGGTCGGCGAGCTGTGACTGTGAACTGCCAAACTGCGAGGTCGGCGAGCTGCGAAGTCGGTGAGCTGCGATTGTGAGATCGGCGAGCTGTGAGTCCAAACTTCCAAACTGCGAGGTCGGCGAGCTGCGAAGTCGGTGAGCTGCGAAGTCGGTGAGCTGCGACTGCGAGGTCGGCGAACTGCAAAGTCGGTGAGCTGTGATTGCGAGATCGGTGAACTGTGAGGTAGGCGAACTGCAATAGTTCGGATATCGGCGAGCTGCGATTGCGAGCTACCTAACTGCGAGGCCGACCTGCAACTGCGAGGCCGACCTGCAACTGCGAGCTGCCTCACTGTGAGATCGACGAGCTGCGACTGCGAGCTGCCTAACTGCGAGGTAGGCGATATGTCTGATTGGGAGGTAGGCGGGCATCTCTCTCCTTTTTTTTGTTGACCGTGGTTTGGCTTTAGAGGGACAGATCCTGTGACTGAAAATAAAATATCTTCGAATAATAAAGTGAAGTTTTTGATAAGAGGTACCTGGATTTTAGGGAGGTCGGTAAACGAGCTATGATTGGTAAGTGACGAGCTGGAACAAGATCGGTGAATGTCCCCTTTTTTTTTTTTTTAAGATTCTGAGGTGTTCCACAAATCTTTGGTGCCGGGCATGATTGGATCGATTGTTGAAGAGGAAGCTCTAATTTGAACTTGGATCGATCTTGTCCTCAAGAATCTCCACGTGCTGGGCCAAACTTACTCATCGTTTCTTTTGATTTTTGCAGGGTTTCCTCGGTGAGAGGTTTTTGCGATGGGGATAGCATCTCGGAAAATCGGAGATGTCGTTGAGCTTTGAGCTGAGTCTTTTTGAGTTTTTCTTATCGCGAGGTCGGCTACCATGATTCCACGTTCTCGGGTTGTAAATCTCGTTAGCTCGGATTTTGCCCTTTTTGTTTGAATATCAGATTAAGAGTACGGCTGCGGTGTCGTCGTGTTTCTCATCAAAGTTTTTTTTTTTTTTCCTGAGATTGGATGAAGAAACATGTAAAAAGGAAACCATATAATAATAAAAAAAAATAAAAACAAATTGAAAAGCTTGAATTGATCTCGACTTCGAGCTAGACCAATTGGTTTGTAATAATGGATCAAATTCCCATGATTGAAAGTAATGAAAATAATTCAGCAAAACTTAGCTTTTTTTTTTGTCATTGATGAATACATGTTCGGTGGTCATATCCATGTCGGTGATTGGAGAATTGTTGATCTTAATCGGTAAACATGACGAGACTTCGAGTTTTGGATTTCTAGGGACGTTTAATAATTCTCCATCCCCCTAATTTTTCTTGGCCCCTCTCTGAAGCGCCAATTGTGAGAACCAGATTTCACACATACCGTTGTCGGTGAAATCAGTTTAGGGTTTAGGAGAATTATTTTATTAGAATCATAGATGTGCATGTGAATGCTGCCTACGTACACTTTGAAGGGATCAAACCATTTGTAGTTTGTATTACATAAAAAATTGTGGGATGAATATTATGAATGAGGAGCTCTCCTAATTATAAGGTTTTAAGCCAACTAAAAACATGATAATTTCATTTTCCTAGTTCCGAAGATCTCCTTAAATCCCTCCGAGATCGGGAAATATTTTGCAAATCTCGGAGGTCGGTGATATTCTTGACGAGTCGGGCCTTGATGGGCTTTGATGTCGGCCACCGCGATCATGGGTCTTCTCCCAAGCTTGAATCATTGTAAACCGGGATTGATTAAGCCGATCTCGGTTCGAACCGGGCTAAACCGGAGAGAGCTAAACTCACCACCAACAATAAGTCCCCCCCCAGTTCGGCGAAGGATTTCTTCGGATAGATGATTCTTCGCACGAGTTAAGCTTCGCGAGTTCGATTAATGACTCGATTCCATATATCAGAGAACCGGTTATGGAAGGGTCTACACCAGAGTCGTCGAGCCCTCTCTGAATCTCGGAGGTCGGTGATATTCTTGACGAGTCGGGCCTTGATGGGCTTTGATGTCGGCCACCGCGATCATGGGTCTTCTCCCAAGCTCGAATCATTGTAAACCGGGATTGATTAAGCCGATCTCGGTTCGAACCGGGCTAAACCGGAGAGTGCTAAACTCGGTACCAACAATTGTGAGGCCTCATCTATAGTTTCGTGCCATTTTTTATCTCCATCAAGTAGACCCATGGCATTACAAGCTTCTTGATAAGTTGGGTATGTTATGCCCCCAATTGTACGAATCTCCTCATAGCTTTTTTTTTCCTTTGACGTTGTTTAGTATAAGCCTTAAATAGTATAGATCTTCTACCGAATGATGGATGTTCACAATTCTACCAATAGTCGTTCCTCTTTCCCTTAGTGTCCAAATCTTGTTTGTTGTATTCCATACAAACATGATGGGAAATTAGACATACGTAAGATCTTGTGCTTTCTTATAGTGTTTGTTTGCTTCCATCCATTCTGTGAACATTGTACCTCTTCCTGCCACCCTTGCTGCAACATCTTCTGAAGAATCAGTTTCATCAAAGACTACATTGTGATGTTCTTCCAAATGTATGATTAGCTTCTGAACAGCAAGTCGTTGTTCATGTATTTCAAAACCAAAAATGTGCCACGCAGCTTCGCATGCTGATAGATATCGGCATTCTTGGTAGTTTTTTTATCTCATCTACCTCGACCCTTTTTTTCAGTTGCTTATGTTTTTCTCTGAGTTGCTCTTTTTTTCTAAATGATAAATTTTGCTTTGTCAACGCCTTTTGTTATGTACTTAAAAAGGTATTTAATTGCTTTAGAAGTACAACATCATTCCACATTAATGTGTGCTTTGTACTTTTTAAGCAAATCCATGTTATGCGGAATGACATACATGTTGTCTAGAGTGGTATCACCTTTTACAACAGTCTTCTGAGCATCTTCTCGGCGTTTGTAAATTATGTACCCATTTTTGTCGCATGATGAGGTTTGGGCAAACAGTCTTGGGTATTTTTTGGTACATATCCCATTTTCCATGCATGGAGATTGTGGTCGTTGTAGTCCACATGGACAGTGCATCATGTGTTTTTTTACTAACTGATAGCCTTCAGCATCACTTTCTTTATCTGGAATTTCTGCTATGATAATTTTATCAATGACATCAGGTGATGGATTTTGGATTGAGTTTTGCAACCACAAAAGTATGTGGAAGCCCTCTTTTTTGAAACTCGATTGTGTAGACACCTACAATATTTTTTTTTGTTTACATATAATCCTATGTAGCCCTGCAATCTCATCTCCAGTGGAAGGTCATATTGTCTACCTTTTTCCTATTTCATAAGGTCATAATTTTATTCTTGCCCAATAAGCCGTATTGAGAAGTCTTCTATTTCACCTGATTTATATTTATCCATAGCTTTTCTAAACTCCTTAGCTAGGTAATTATTCGCATCTAACATGCAAATAAGACCACCAACAACATTTTCATCAGAGTTTTTCAGATTCTTTTTTCCTTTTCATTGTGTTGATCCGGTTTTGGATTTCATTGGCTGTATCGAAAATGTAAAGTTGGTTGAATTTTGGTAGTTGTCCTTGTTTTGGGAGAAGCGCTCCTATCCTATGGTAATTTTGAACGTGAATTCGGAAGGTGAATGGCCCATAACCATTCATAACTGAATGATCAATCTGAGCCCCAATTGATGTGAAAGCCAAGATGGAATTATAAACCCTAATATTTTCTTTGAAATGAGGGGTTGGCAACAGTTCTTCTAATTCTCTTGGTGTGGTTTTAATCTGGGCAAAAATACTCTTCCTTTATGACAGCATATTGTAAATAGTGGTTGTCCAAAAGATCTTTCATTGCTCTCTGCGTCCCAGACTAAAGCTCCACACTTACAAGATTCTTGTAGTTTATTATTTATTAGGTTTAATCCTCTTTTGTCTATGACTATGTTAATACAGAATTATAAGTTTCTAGTGGATTATATAAAAATTAGAGATAGAAGTTGTAGTTTCGTTACTTACCTTTGCCTTTTTTTTTTTTTTTTGGTTTTGGATTTGATGGTCCCGCGATCTCTTCCACTTTTGTTGTTTGTGCTGTTTCCATTTTTCCCCGGAAAAGAATATTAATACAAATACGATCATATGATTAAGAGAACGCTGCCATGTTTTTACATTTATTTTATAAGTTTTAGTTTTTCCTATACCAAACGATTTCTCTGAATTGTTACCTATTTCTTTCCGTGCCTTTTTCTCTTTTAGGATTAGTCGTCTCCTACTTCGAGCTATAGCGCAAATATCTGCAAATAACATCTTTAATTTGGCTTTGAACTTTTACGTTTTATGTAGACATTACTATATAATATTTTTTGGTAATTATTTATTGTAATCCATACCTTTCCGTTCTTGCGTAGTTGTCGACCATCCAGGTTGTGATGGACTCCCGATTTCGATAGTTTCCTAACAATTTTTTTTTTGGGTTATGGAAAAAATATACTTTAGTAGTGTATGTCTCGATTTGCGTTGATGACAATTCTATATGTAAAAGACAAAAAAAATTAACATTTAACTATTACAGTATGTAATTTTTACATATGGGCTTAATTTTTAAGTGGGCATTGATATCCAGTTACGAAACTAATATAGACTTTAATTTATATATTAAATAGATAAGTACCCGCACATATGCGGATTTGTAATTTAATATTTTATAATCCGTGAAAAAAAAATTAAAAAATAAAAAATGGAAAACAAAATTAGATCACTCATGCAAATATATAATATATAAATTTAGAAACAAAGTTTACGATGAAATAAACATATACCTTAAAAGAAAAATTTGGTGAAGAGATGCAGTAAGTAAATAGTTTTTGATACGATTATTGGACTTTTAATTTTTTTGGTATGTAATTGACATACTACCAAATTGTGGTTTATATAGAGGTGAAACATTAGAATTATTTTCCTTTTATAATTAATTTCTTTCATCTATATGGAAAAACTAAGTAATATTTTTTCCTTTTTCACATTAATTTGGCTCTTTAGGATAAATTTAATTTTTAACTTTTTAATTTTATTTTTAGTAACTTTATCTTTTAAAATTATGAATCGGTTATTAAATTTTAAAATTTTTAAGTTTTTTTTATTAATCAATTTTAAAATTTTCCAACTTTGACTTGACACGTGTCGTGATCATGTTAATTAGCAACTTTGAAACATTCATTTTTATATAATAATATTTCCTTATTCTAAATTGAAATATGGTTTTTCCTTCTTTTTTTATTTTTTTTAATTTTGGCTTTTATTCCTTTTATTTTTATGATTGTTATCTATTGTTTAATTTCTTATTCTAATCTGAAATATGAGTTTTCCTTCTTTTTTAAAACTTTGGTTTTATTTATTGCTTTTTTTTCATTTCCTTAATCTAAACATAACTACTATTTTTTCTTCTTTAACTTTTTAGGATTAGGAATCAATTATAAATTTTACTTTTATTGTTAATATTATGTGTTAAATAATAATTAGAAATTGATCAAACACGTGTCAAAATATAATTAGAAATTTATTAAAAACATGTCAAAATCTGATCAATTAACTCGACACGTATCGCGATCTTACGAGTTACTAACTTTGAAACATTATGTTTTATATATATAGATTGATTATGATATTCATTGCCTTCATATTTTAAAAATCAGTTGTATTTCAATGAATTATTTACATTTTAATATTAAAGGTTATATATTCAGCAAATTTTAAAAGATATATCTAATACTCTGTGTTTTTATGATCTAGTATTCTATGGTTTTATATCATCAAAAGAAAAAAGAGAAATTGATATTTGCATATCATGAAATTTACAAAGTATTAGATGGTAATGCATTCTTACCTTGTCGTTTAGTGTTTAACAATTGCCTTCGTTTTGCTCTGTTGTCTCTTGTAGTCCGTTCGCAAGATACATCCAACTCGCGTTTTCGTGTCCCCATAATCGCCTTACCACTCATCTTCTACTCACTTTATATACCCTTTACCTATAAATTAATTTTGTTAATTTAGATTCCCTTTTCTGAGTAACAACGTGTAATAGTAATTTCCACATGTTCTATCTTTACATACAACAGTATTTTGCTGGATATTTGAAACGTTGTGTTTTTTTTTCCTTATTTTTCCTTTTCAAATAAAACCATCAGTACTAATATTATCATCTACAAATTAAATAATTAGGTAAATAATTATTATACTTCCGTGACGGTATATATATAGATTTCCTTCTTCTTTTTTGACGTCGTATAGATTTCATTTAAGACTAACATGACTAAAGTAGGGATAACAATCGGGTAACTAACAGCCATATATTTTTTTTTTCCAAAAAAACAAACAGCCATATAATCAGATGATAATATGATTAAAGGGACAGAGTAATGAGAAGATTTACTTGGAACTTGATGTTTATCTCGCCAATGTTTTTTGCTTCGTCTTTTCCATCGTTAGCATATGGTTTTTGTTGATCATGTAGTATAGTAATTTCATACTTTTACCATTGTCCTAAGTTCTCTTTATATTTTACACCATAAGTTAGAAGAATCAATATTATAAAATAGTACCCACCATTATGATGTATTTTTGGTTCCCTTAGATTGTCTTCCTTTTAGTTACCTTTGTTGACTATCCTGGCGAACCAACGGTCATCAAAAGTTTGATCTTCTTGATGCTTTTGTTTTATTCTTTGAATGCATGTATGTAGATCTCACGATCTTTTCCCAGAAATATCGTATTTTGCAGAAGGATTATGGGTTGATAATACTATACCACAACAAATCAATTTTAGATAGAAAAGAAACGTTCATCTGAGAATGATTTTTTTTAGAATATATAAACTGTGGTTTTCTTCGTGAGAATGTCTTCAAGTTTTATACATATTTCCTTCTTCATGTTTTCAACGGAAGGTATGTACTATGTACTTAATTCTGGCCGTTGATTTTAGCATATGTTTTAATCATTTATATCCGTTCGTATTTCTGTATCCGTTACAGATGTTTTAGTATTAGTGTCTCTTACTTAACCGGGATGACTGCATAAAAGCCCCCTACTCATACAATCCTAATTATTTTCCCCCAAACTATTTACTTTTTCATTAAACCCCCCCAAACTTATAATTTTCAACTCTAAACCACCTAAACTATTTTACTCTGCTTAATTCCACCTCTCTAATCAAAATCATAAAACCAGACCCGTTTTTGAAAAAAACCCGACCCGTTTTAAAAAAAAAAAAAAAAACCCGATCCGACTTGAAAAAACCCGACCCATTTTTGAAAAAAAAAACGGAGTTTAAGTAAACGAAAATACGTTAAATAAACAGTGATTGCCCATAATAAAAAAACCCGATCGGACTTGAAAAAACCCGACCTATTTTTTTATAAAAAAAACGGAGTTTAATAAACGAAAACGCGTTTAATAAATAGTGATTGTCCATAATAAAAAAACTCGATCCAAATTGAAAAAACCCGACCCGTTTTTTGCAGTTGATTCAAATTTCTAGCGTTATTCTGGGGATGTTTGGTTCTCAGGTTTTGTGTTTGAAAAAACCCGAACCGTTATTGCCCATAATAAAAAAACCCAATCCGACTTGCCCATAACCCGACATGTCATCATCTGCTACACGGGTCGGGTTTTTTCAAGTCAGATCCGGTTTTTTATTATGCAGTTTTATTAAACACGTTTTCGTTTACTTAAACTCCGTGTTTTTAAAAAAAACGGGTCGGGTTTTTTCAAGTCGGATCAGGTTTTTTATTATGAGCAATCATTGTTTATTAAACGCGTTTTCGTTTACTTAAACTCCGTTTTTTTATAAAAAATGGGTCTGGTTTTTTCAAGTCGGATCGGATTTTTTATTATGGCAATCACTGCTTATTAAACGCGTTTTCGTTTACTTAAACTTCTTTTTTTTTTTTTAAACGGGTCGGTTTTTTCAAGTCGGATCGGGATTTTTTATTATGGGCAATCACTGTTTATTTAACGTGTTTTCGTTTACTTAAACTCCGTTTTTTTTTTTCAAAACGGGTCGTTTTTTTTTCAAAAACGGGTCTGGTTTTATGATTTTGATTAAAGAGGTGGAATTAAGCAGAGTAAAATAGTTTAGGTGGTTTAGAGTTGAAAATTATAAGTTTGGGGGGTTTAATAAAGAAGTAAATAGTTTGGGGGAAAATAATTAGGGTTGTATGAGTAGGGGGAGTTTTAGGCATCATCCCTACTTAACCCCCCCCCCCCCCCCCCAAAAAAAAAACATTTGGTACTCTCTCTTTGGGACAATTTCGCCATTTGATTGAAGTTTCTATTTTTTTTTCCTGTCGAACAAGTTCCAATAATTATATTTCTGTATAGTTGGTTTAATACTCTTTTGGCCTTTATAATAGTTTTTTAATATTTGTTACGCTCGCTTTTATATTTTGTGCCTTTACCTCATCGATTATGTCCGTTATTTGAAGTTTCAAGGACGCCGTTTTTGTTAATTAATACTTCCTCTGTTTCTAATTGTTAAATGTTTTAGAAAAAAAAGATAAATTTTTTAAGTTTTTTATACATTTTTATTAGTTAATTATGATAAATTGTAAATTTCAACAAAATTAATTGTTTTTATTGAAATGTTATTGGTTTAGAGTTACAGAAAATTGTTAATCACAAAAAATGATGTATTTAATAACTATATTTAATTGTTTTCCTAATATGTGTGTTTTTCTAAAACATTCAACAATTAGAAACAGAGGGAATAGTTCTTAGGTCATAGTATTATTAGTTAAGTAGTCCGTTTTGGTTTTGTCATAAAAGTGAAGGCATTAATTACCGTCATTATTTTATGTTTTAAAAATTGTAATGTTTTTGTTTTTTTTTTAACTATTGGACATGATTTTTTTATCCATATATTTTATAAAGGAAAGAATTATAGTCCATCCGTTTCATAATAAGTGTGGTTTTAAGATTGTTTTTCTGTTTCATAATAAGTGTCATTTTAGATTTTAATGCAAATTTTGGCACAAAATACTTACTTCAACTTCAGTTCTAAAGAAGAATTCCAAGAGATATTATATATTTTAAGTGTATAATTGAATTTTTAATATGTTTTATTAATTTGTGTGCAAAGTATCAAAACGACATTTATTATGAAACGGATGGCTTATAATCTAAGCCGGTGTCGATAAGGAACCCTTTCATTTGTTACGTGTTCCAAACTTCTTTATTATTCCTTTTAGATTATCGTGCATGAATATGGTTTTATATCTATCTCTAGTTTAATCTGGGTTGTGTCTATAGACATGTGCCCTAACCAAAAGAGTGTTATTAGTGTTGTTTCGTAACGATATGCATTTAACTCACTGTACTGTTTTTTTATTTTGGTAAAATGTAAAGAACTCACTGTACTGTTGGTTTAACAGATTATGAATAATAGACGGACATGTTATAATTTATGTGTGTGTTATTTTTTTTGTCAGACGAAGCCTTGCTTTGTATTTTGTTTTGTTATTTTAAAGCATTTCGAAATCGTCTGGAAATTATTAGTCTGCCTAAATGTTAATTTTTAACAATATAATTATAACTTATATTATGTTTTTTAACATTAAGGATTTTTTTGATTTAACATTCCGCTTAATTATTCTTTTTTGAGGCCTATTAATAATTAAGCGGAAAGAATTATTAATACTTCATCTCCACCTTCCGCCCAGAGATGCTTACTTCTTCTTTAGTCTTCTCTCCTTAAAATATTTGTGTGTTTAATTAAACTTCTTAAAGAAACGTTTGATGAAAATTTTAGTTCTTTGTTTCTGTAGTGGGTTTTATACCTCTTCTTTGCATTCTTGTAGATGGGCGACCATCTGATCACAGCACATATCATTACCAACAGTTGTTTCTGTATTTGTCTTTTGCGTTATCTCAGTAATTGGTGTTTCATTTTTCATCTTTGAACCACCCTCCTCACCACTTTCTTCTGGGATCACCTTTTGTTGATGTTTCCAGGTTGAAACGGACACAATCAAAATAAATATCAATTGAAAGTTGGAATTTTTTTCATGTTAATAAAATTGGATAATCTTATTTAGAATCATGTGCATCAAAGAACGAAAACACTCACTTATGCTGGTCACAAGCATCAACTCAAAAATATACAAAAGTACATAAACAATTGTGAAAAACAATTACCAAATGACAAAATTAATATTCAATTACTGCAGGAAAACTAGAACTTCATACAACTACAACAACAAGATTTTTCTTCGATCAATCTGTAAACAGTCTACGAAAAATTGGTAAAAGGGGAAAATATATATTGCAAGACAAGTTTGCTACCATACCAAATATGATCATGCCACATACGATGTAACTGGAATCCCCTCATCAAACTATCAAAACCATAAATACCATACAAAGAAAGTATTGGCACCATTTTATTTATATATTTTTTTGTAATATAAGGTGCATATTGGCATCATTAAATTCTAATTTTGTCTACGATGTACCCTAAACTCTCGGCTCTGTTTTATGAATATTTTGGTTAATGACTGAAGTCAGCAGTATAAAAAAAAAGTAAGTGGAAATATGAGGTCATCGAATCATCTACTAAATGACAGAAATGTATTAATATTGTTTTTTACCATGCAAAAATAACTACAAGCAAGGGATCTACACATATATAATAGATTTATAATTAAATGTTATTTTTGAATTGAACATAACATGGTAAACCTCATACACGTGCAAAGAAAATGATAACAGTATAAAATCTAAAGCTTTTTATATCAGTTTACTAACTCTTTTATGAATAATTTTTTCAAATGCTAATGTTGAAAATACTAACTCCAAGATTAAAAAAAATAATTCCGGCACACCACAAGTCAAACAAATGCCAATTAAAAAACAGATAGACCATTTAAGAAATAATCATTGGAAAAAATTAATCTCAAACGATTAATATAACATTTCACAAACGTCAAAATCTTACAATAAAAAAATAATAATAAAAAACAAATCTTAGTAAACGGATAAAATAAAAATAAAAAATTTCTCAAACAACAGTACAAAAAAAATATAGGTAACAAATTTTGGTTTTGATACAACACGCGCGTAAATAATTTAATCATTGATGGAGATTCAATAAAATTGATTTCCTTATTTTATATTGATCATAGCAGAAACAAATTTCAAAAAAACAAAATACATGAAAAAAAGAAGAGGAATTGATACAAAATAAATATCAATTAAATTCTTGGAGTTTATACTACTTCTTCAAATTTTAAGACCTAATGCAGCTACAGAAAAAGGTAAACACAAGGGTGTATCGATCATGTGGTTTTAAAATTTAGAACTTAGGAAAATATTGTAGAAATTCATTTCTGTATTTTTGAAGAGAACACGGTAATTCGGACATCATCAACTTCTTTCGTTATCCTTTTTTTTTTATCTTATCACATCAAGTTAGGGAATTCATTGGTGGAAGTTAAAAGGAAGAATGGTATAAACCACCAAAGAAAATTATGTGGACCAATATCTTTGTATTCAATTGGTTTTCATCTCTCTTATATAGCTCTTTCGTCATTTAAGATCTCTAATGAAGAAATTTTTTGTCTTATTGGATTTAACAGGGATCAAGATCGAGATCATGGAGATAAGTATATATCTATATATATATATATATATATATTGTGAATCATATGAGTGGTACATATAGTTCAACGTCGTTAGAATGATCAAGGACTGTGGATTCAGACTTGATGTTAAATGTGTGTTTTTGTTTGCGACAGAGATTGATAATATCATATATATCACCTCCTCCCATCGGTATCCTGGATGAACGAACGATGTTTTGATAATTGTATCAATTTCTCTAAATTAGTGAATCATATGGTCTGACTTTTATCTATCTAATGGATATAATTTAGTTCATTTAACCAATATACATGTAGGACCAGGTCAAATTACTGAAGTTGTAGATTGATGAAACATGAATATGGATCTCAGCTGTAACTAAAAAACCAGGAATCTGAATGGTAAGATAAACCAAATATGCTATTCACAAACTAAATAAATACAATATTTAAAACATAAAAACGGCTTATCGATTAATAATCTCACCAAGAAATGCCACTGTAAATTGTTACACTCTTATTGTCAAATATAACTATAAACCAAAAATAGACATCAATTTATGTAATGAAATCATCCATTCACTGGCGGACCTAGAAAATAAATTAACCGGGGTCAATATATATTTAAAAAATATATATATTTAAAATATATTAATTAATTAATTAAAAATATATTTTTTTCTTATTTAATAAATTTTACATTAGTTACTAGAACTAAAAGTAAATTCCAAAATTTTTAATGGTATAAATTGAAAATATATACTACTGCAATAGTTTTATATGCAAAACAAAAAGAAAGAAATAATACTATTTATGAAAAAACCAATATAAAGAAATCAAAATTTGGAGGAATTCGTGAAGAGTAAGGAGGTGTTTATTTTTTTCTCTATCTCTCTCATCCCACGCGCAAACAACACAAAGGCGGACAAGCTAGCACGGAGTGCTCACGTCTACCCATTAGATATTACTTATGTAAACTCGGTACCCCGGTTTGGATCTCTGAACCGTTCTAGGTATTTAGGCTGTTGACAAAAAAAAAAAAAAAAAATCAAAGTTTTGGAAAACTAAGCAATAATGGAAACGTAAAAGGTAGTGAGAGAATAAGGTTGGCTTTGTTAGAAAAAATGTCAACATGCAGGAATAAAATTTGAAGGACAAAAAAGAAAATGTGGAGTCATGAAATACCCTTGAACTCGAATTAAAGGGGTCAATTAACAGCATTGTAACCAAATTTTCTGAAGTTCACAAACAATTAAGCTTGCAAAACTAATTTATGATATTTTAGGGGTGTCAAGTGAACCCATTACATAGGAGTAAATGATTTTGTATATGTTAGTGATGTACATTACGTGATATTAATGTAAAGGAGTCACGTCTATTTTACTGTACATATTGATATGCTTTGATCATTAAAAAACCTTTTCACTATTGAGGGTTGTTGAGAAACACTTAAATAAATTTATCACAACTAGTACTACAGTTTTTTTTTCTATTAAATCTAGCAAATATTTGTGTCTTTTTTTTGTTGTCAAAGCAAATATTTGTGTTTAATGATCAAAATACCCTAGTAACTATAACATTAACAAAAACAAAGGTATTTTGATCATTAAACACAAATATTTGCTTTGACAACAAAAAAAGACACAAATATTTGCTAGATTTAATAGAAAAAAAAACTGTAGTACTAGTTGTGATAAATTTATTTAAGTGTTTCTCAACAACCCTCGATAGTGAAAAGGTTTTTTTTTTTTTTTAAATTTCTGGTAGTATTTCACTTAAGGAAATGATACAATACATAGTAAAGGAAAAAAAAAAAACCATTACAGCGAACCTTCGAGAATGAATCCAAGAAGGTGAAAAAGGAAAACAAAAAACGACAAATAAGCAACAGAAACACAAGAAAAGCCTAAGGAATTGGAAGAGACAAAAAAACTAAAACCAAAGCAAACAAAGACGAGAAAGCAGCAATCACGTGCCAAGGCACGGACCATCACGTATTTGCCGCAGCTCAAAGAACTGGAGTTCACATCATAGTTGCCACTAGCATCCCGTCTTTCTGAGGCATGTCCCCTAACCGCCGGAAGGAGATACGTACAACTTCTCCGAGAACTGACGTGAACTCCGAAATGCGTAACAGGCTAAATTGCAACTGGTGACAAGGAAGTCCGAGCGGTAATCGGAGAAGTCACTTCCGACCACCATTCCCGAAGAAACCAAAGTCTCCAATGAGACCAACCTCCACAGTTACAACCTAACCAGACAACAGACCGGCGCCTCAACAATACACGTCTCGAGACGCTCCACCATCTGCACCGAACCACTTAATCGGAGCCCTCACTAACCGAGACCAAGACCAAACTACGAACCTGTTGAACTTGCCGAGAACGAGAACACACACCTACCGCGAAACTCGAGCCACAACGGTGAGAAGACGGCATTGGAGCTTCTCCGACGACACAAATCGAGAGAAAACCGCCGATGTGCCACCCGCCTAGAACCACCACCGAGAGACACCGCAGGTGGAGCCGCGCACGCCAGGAAAAAACGAGAGCCACCCCTCCGAGGCTAGCCACAAGGTAAACATCTCACGCGACACCAAAACCTTTGATTGAACCTGTCCCCGAGGTCCAGATCGCCGTCGTCGGAGCCTAGGAGATGAAAGACTAAATCGCCACCACACCTCCACCTCGGGAACAACGTTAGAAGCAAAACAAGGCGGAGAGGGACTTTAAACGGGAAGAGACGAGCATCACCACCACCGAGCAAAACCGGAGAGCACGCCGCCGGCGATGAGGACTCTTAAAGAAAAACAGTGCGAGACTGCCGGAGGGAAACACCGGAGAGCACCAAGGGGAAGGAAAACTGCCGGCAAAGAACAAGGCGGACAGAGGAGAGGCGCATCACCACGAGGGAGACAGCCTTCCACCACCGCAACCTCAGCGACGCCGCTGAAGCCCGCCGCCGTCGAACGAGGAACATGCGCCGGAGATCAGAGAAACTTCACCTCACCGCCGACGGCCAAGCAGAACTACACACCTATCAAAAGAAAGAGGATGACACTGGGTCCCTCCTCCGGCGACGGTGAGCCACCACACGCACCGGAGAGGAAGATCGAATGAGTTATAACTTGTTGGCAAGGAGGAGAGAGAAAAAGATTTGTATCGCCTCTCAAAGGCTTTTCTCGATAGTGAAAAGTTGGTATGGATGCAGGAAGCTTTTGTTGCAAGGACCTGGCTCAACGATCCAGCGGTGAGGAAAGCGGTTCATACTAAAGAGGTCTCTAATCTGATTCTCTAGTTTTTTTCTTAAGTTGATTGACAACGTTTCACATCTTTTAATTATTTCATGAACGTTGATAGGAAAGCGAGATTGGAAAATGGGTGATATGTACAAATTACAAATTCGAGCATGACGCTGGAAGCATGATCGAATTCCATAGAAATCTCACTCTTAGCAGCTATCGCGCTCTCGTTTTCAGGTACATATACGTACGTTAAGGGTAAAACTAGCAAGAAAATTGGGTTTTCTACATTTTTTTGTCAATTAGTTTCAAGATCTACCATGGTTACCAAACCAAAAAAAGGTGTATAGAGTATAACAAAATTTTAATTTGTACAGCGGAGATCACGATATGAGTGTGTACCATATACTGGCTCGGAAGCATGGACTAAGTCAATGGGATACAAGGTGGTCGATGAATGGAGGCCATGGATGTCAAATGACCAAGTCGCCGGGTAATATATATATATTTTTTTCTATCACTCTCTCTTTTTATCGTTTGCTTCTCAAACTCACCGTTTCTACAATAATTTGGTATTGCAGGTTTACACAAGGGTATGCCAACAATCTCACATTTCTAACCATCAAGGTAAGAATCACTAATCTCCTTTGTATTCTATCGAGGAAATGTTGTTTGTGTTATGCGTTTTTGATGTGTGAATGTTTTGCTTGCAGGGTGCATGACATACCGTTCCAGAATACAAACCGCGTGAAGCATTGGACTTCTATAGCCGTTTTCTAGCTGGAGAAAAGATATAGATCCCTCATGTTTATTAACAAACATGTCTTCTTTACCCATTGCTATTTAAAACAAATTTTGTAGTCTCTTTATACTATCAGCAAGTGACGATCGTCCGAAGGTTGAAATCGCAGTTTATGTGATAAAACATTGGACCCAAAATAGATGTCTTCAAACTTTATCGCATACCGGGAAATAAACGTAGGTTTTGTGTTAATTCCTTACCAACTCAGCTGCAAGCAAAACATTTTCGAGTAGGAGACGTTCATTGACAAAATGGCTATGGTTTGGCTCAGTTAAATCTGAAAGAGTTGCCTTCCATCGATTAGCAATAATTGCGGCATGCGATTGGGCTGAAATCATTCAAAAAATAATGCTATGCTAAGATATGGCCCAATAAATTACCTAGGCTCTGAACGGTAAGTATTTTAGCGTAATAAAAAAAGAGATTAAAAAAGTACATGAGCCTACCATAATGTTGTAAAAAATCCGGAGGGAAATACGTCGTTTCCTAAATCTGGATAACAAAAAATAAAACATGTGATAACAAAAAAAAAGTTTACTCTAAAGCTGGTGGGCCCAAAGTAAAACTTTTTCCACCCTTTTACTCTCAATTGGTTACCATTCACACCCTTAGGCAAAAACTCATACAAACGCTCTATAATGGATGATTAATGAATCATATAAACATAAAACATCGAACATGGCTAAAAATTAAATCATCAACTTACTGTTATAAATTTCCAGTTTTTGTTGAATGTAACTTTGTGTTTCTAGTTGAGAGTATGCTCTGAGTCTACGCTGCTCTGTTTTGCTATTCTATTCTTGAGTTTTCGTGTAGGTTGTTTTATTAAGAATGTAAGAGTATGAAAGACTGTAGTTGTTTCGTAAGTCGGTTTTTTATTACTGTCTGATTTATTATTTACGAGAACAATTACATGAATAATTCTACCTGTCTACAAGGATCTACAATAGACGGTCTAGCTACACTTATGTTCGTGATGTAGAAGTACTCATGAATCCTTGATCAACCATTGGACCGAGAGGGCTTCCACAACAAGTCAAATTTTTAAGTTTGTTTTGCAGGTCAACATGTAAACCCACGAATCCGTAACGAGGCAACCCGTTTAACCCCCAAATCGCAATGGATCAACCAGTTTAACTCGCGAACGACAATGAGTCAACCGGCAACACCCGCATCTCAATGGATATGAAAACTATTATCTAGGCCACTCCAAAACGAATTTTATTGGGCATGGCCTACAACTTTTTTAACCCGTTTGAATCTCTAGTTCAAGAGTCGATTTATATAATTATGTTGTAAATTCGTCTAGACCCGGCATTTTTGTTTAGATGAATGGAGTGGAAGCTGCGATTTCAACTAAGGGTGTTCAATCCAGATATCGGTTTGGTTTTGGTTCAGTTTTTTCGGTTTTTCGGTTTACAAGAAATAGCTACCATATTAAAATCATATCTACTTTGGTGTGGTTCGGTTTGGATACTCTCGGTTTTATACCAAAAACAAAAACTATGTTCGGTTTAATTTCAAATTATATGGGTTTCGATTATTTTGCATAGAAAAATAGAAATCGTAATTAAGAAAACATCGAAAGGATTAAAATCAAGAAGTGAAAGTTCATGTCCTAGTAAAACCAACGAAACTATACGATTCGTAAAAAACAGACAATCAAAGAAGAAGAAAAGCAGTAAAGCACTTGTCTTTAACATCGAATAAAGCATTAAACTTTGAATCAAATATTAAAATTTCAAGATAATATGAAAGAAAAAGAGGTGATTGCTTTATTTTAAAACTAGGTTTTCTTCATTGTTAAAATTAAGTTAATTATATTATTCTATATTAAGATTTATTTAGACTTTAGACATTAGATTTTCGAAATTACATATATAAAGATTAATATTATATATGAGTATTTATAACAATAGTGTATAGTGTATACTATATACAACTATCTCTATAATATTATTTAAGAAGACATTTTTGAAAATGAATTTTGTTTTGTAAATTATTACATATTATGCCATTACAAATAAGAAAATATAATTGAAATAGAAAATGATATAATTGTCTTTTAAAATTATTG
>PKMM01025462.1:130524-199718 GCA_002933915.1 Eutrema heterophyllum
ATATATATTCGAAATTTTTCTATATTTTTCACTATAATTTATTATATTTTATTTGAATATAAATCAAAATAAAATTTGAAAAATATTTTACTAATTTTATAAAAAATTAGACACAAGAAAATTAATTTTTTTAAAGAGTTCGTGAACTAACCACAAAATTAGAATCATTAAACGGTGCATATTAGAGTAATTATGTTTTCAAAATTATAGGTTTTACAGGTTAGCCCGAATAATAGTTTAGTCTACTGCAAAACAGATTAAATAGACAAATTATTCCGTTTGACAACTCAATCTATAATCATTAGTTAGAGATATTATAAAATTCAAATAAAAATAATTAAAAAAAAAATTATTCCGCGCAATTATA
Source organism: Eutrema heterophyllum (assembly GCA_002933915.1). NCBI lineage: Eukaryota > Viridiplantae > Streptophyta > Magnoliopsida > Brassicales > Brassicaceae > Eutrema > Eutrema heterophyllum. The sequence continues at coordinate 130,892 of PKMM01025462.1, forward strand.
GTGTGGATTAAGTCTTAATTATATTATAATTCATAACTAATCGTTTTTTTTGTTTAATCGGTTAATATCCAAACTAACCATATATGTATCCTACGGTTTTTCAAAAATTACATCCATTCGGTTTATATGGTATAACAGAAACCAAACCATATTGTTTTACTTCGGTTCGATTAGGTTCGGTTTTGTCAAATTGAACATCCCTAATTTCAACTCGAAAGAACAAAAAAAAAAAAAAAAACCAGAAGAAGGCTCGTTACTTTATAAACTGAAACAGTCTTCGTTATCAGCCATTTCGATGCTGCTCAAAATGCAAAGGCGCTTCCTTTCATCGGCTTACGCTTCCTCCGGCAGTAGTAAAACCCTAAATCGTGGAAGATGGAATGTGAAGCAGGTGAAAAAATCCAACTTCAAATCCTCTCTAGATGAGATTCGCACTTCAATCGATTCATCGGACGTCGTAGCTCTTTCCCTACAGAACACAGGCTCCTACGCCGCCGCGTGGCACCGTGTCTCCGCCATTGACACGCCGCAGACGAGCTACTTGAAGGCTAAATACGCCGCCGAACGATACCAGATCCTCCAGTTCGCTCTCTGCCCCTTCTCCATTCGTGGCTCCAAACTCACCGTTCACCCGTAAGCAAGTCAAATCCCAATCTCTCTCTCTATCTCTCTTCTCGAGTTTCTTCTTCTTTGCTGCGAATTGATTGATTAGGGTTTTAGGGTTTTTGGGTTTTTGTAGATATAACTTCCATTTGTTTCCTCGAGATGAATTGAAGCTAGGGATGCCTTCTTATAGCTTCTCTTGTCAAGCCTCTCGTTTAACAGCCATGGCTAGAGAAGGATTTGATTTCAACGCCTGCATCTATGAAGGTTTATTGCTTCTCCATCTCCTCTCATTTCCACTCATTTCTTTCTTAATGTGGTCACTAATTGTAGTTTTGATGGATCATTTTTACAGGAATTTCATACTTATCAAGAGAACAAGAGTCTGCGTCCAAGTTTCTCTCCGGGAATCCGATATTAGCTGATCCCATTGCTGCACCTTCTTCTCCATCCACTGTAGCTGATACCGTCTTTGTAGGAAGGATTAGGTCACGCGTCAAGAATTGGAGACAATCTTGTTTGGATTCGAGCTCAAAGACAGGAGATGGTGCATTTGCGAGTGTTAGACAATTTCAATATGAATCTCTTTGGCCTTCGGTTTTCCAGTTTAATTTTAATATAATGCATCTGCTTGCGTTAATTTTCAGATGATTTGGTGACCTCTCTGAGAAAACTGGTGTTGGGGAGTGAGCAGTATGGTTCAAGGCTATGCTTGACTATTGATGTTTGTAGTGAGCGTCAAGTGCAACTCATCCTAGAGGTAGATAAGGCTTAGTTGATACTCGGCACGATCAAAAGTAGTCTGTACATTGATGGTTAGTTTGATAAGCTTTGTATTTGTCACCACAGATGTTGACCGAGTTCGCTGACGATGTTGTTCCTCTACTCATCGCTTCAAAGAGTAGAGGAATACAAGCAGTTCGTGCTGTCTTTATGAGTTCGAAGGAGGACATGGATAATTTTAAGGTAGGAAGATTAATTGCATACTCCTTAGCAGGAAATACCCATAATGGTGAAGGTCTCTCTTAAAAGATTTATCTGGATTTATGTTCTTGGACAGAGAGAGCTTCAGGATCTTGAAAATGAAGAGAACAGGCGAGTTCGCGGCTTCCGAGAAGTGATCGATTTGATTTCTTCTTCACGGAAACCTGTTGTCTCCCAGAACTATCTTAGCGGTTATCTCTAATTTCTCCTCCTTAGTTTGCACATACATTAGCTTTCCTCCATGGATCATAATCTTATGCTTAACCTGCTGCAGATTTTACTTCCATTCATGCCAAATTCCTTGGTCCTCTACCTTCAAATGTGGATGACTTCAGCAGTTCACTGAGCTCAGCTTTTCCCAATGTTGTGGATCTCAGTCAGTTCATGAAAGAAATCAGTCCCTTAAGTAATATAAGTAATCTACCTGCAGCTATGTCCTCCTTGAATCGGTTCTTTGCACCTGTGGATGTGGAAGTGGCAAATCAAGGTCAGAATTCTCTTTCAAAGATGTTGATTTCTGCTTTGTGCGCTCTTGTAACTTGAAACATGTGAGTTTTGCAATTTGGGTGATTGGATACTGGCTTTTCTTATTAGGCTGTCCGGTCAAACTAGACGAAGGCCATCAGATGCACGGGCAGAATGCTGTGATGATATCTCAGCTTTTTGCCAAACTATGTACCATACAGAAATCAGATCAATCCTCTGTCCAATCAACTAAAGATTCCCAAGCTTTGGCTTCTGATCAACATGCAGATTCTGTCAACGATGAAAATGTGAAAGTCTGGTCAAAGAACAGCCGAAGAGTAAGCTCTGAGAACTTGGTGTTCATATGGGGATTGGCGAAAAAGATGACAGCTGCAATGCTGAAGAACGTTCTCCAACAGTCACACACCGTTTTTGCGCAAGAGTTTGATGTCAAATATTTAGACAGGAGCTGTGCAGTTGTGGTATTTTGGGAGCCGGGTTCCTCAGAAACTTTCCTCGGTGCGGTTAACAATGAAGAGCAGCTTGGTGGTTCCTTAAGAGAGATGGTTGCAGAAGGGCTAAGAGCGGCAGGCTATGAGACTTACAAGAGAGCATGTAGATTAGGCTTCTGGGAGGCTGACTTGGCGGATTCTTTAGACAAAACATTGGAATCTTCAGACACCGATCTTGATTCAGACACCAAACCTTCAGAGATTAATTGGGCGAGCGAGTTGGCTATCAATTTTGATGAGTTATGAATAATCGAATTAGTCGAATTATCCGTTTCCAAGTCGATTTTTACCAAATTATTGAAAATTTGGATAGTAATTTTAGTTATTCGTATTTTAAAAACTCGTCTCATTATCCAAAATTCACGTCCTTTTTTAAGTCGGGAGTTCTTTGAATAAAAATTTTAATATCTAAAATATCTGTTATATTTTATAAAAAAATGCTTCGAACTGTAAGTAGAATTCATGTTTTACAAGAGCTTATTAACACAGAAATGAAATCTAATGGATATAGCTCATAGGAGTTTATTCAAGTGCTTAGATGAAAAAGAAAGAGGAAGAAACTTGGATTCTCACCAAGAATAAAAATGGTTTTAGATTTGGTGTTTGAGGAAGAGAGTTGCACAAACTCTCAAAATTTTACTTTATTGATTCATTACACGACTATATATATGAATCCTGAATTACATGGATTTGTGAACTTGTATTGCTCATAAAATCGAGTTTGTGTTGGTTGTTTATGTATGCTTCAATACGAATAAAAATGAAGAGGTTTGGTCAGAAATCTATTATTACTAATAAAAGTTGAAGATATATGATTTTCAAGGCGTCCACATATGATTTTAAACTACAAATTAAAATATGTAAAATCAGCATTTTAATTTAGTCTTAAATAATGTCAAGAATTCCAAAAAATTGTGTATCTTAAAATGAAAATAAATATCAAAAGAGTTAAATAAAAAAATCAAAAAAAATCAAAAATGGAAATAAATATAAAAAAAACTAAATTAACAAAAGAAAAAATCATTTAAAAGGAAATTAACTTGATATTCATGCTAAATTTATGAAAAATCAACATAAGAAGTTTAACAAAGAAAAAAAGAAAAAGGAAATTATATGTCAAAATAAAATCTATTACTAATAAAAGTTGATGTTATATGCATCTAAGGTTGTCCATATAGAATCTCGAACGACAAATTAAAATATGCCAAAAAAGCATTTTAATTAAATCTTAAATAATATCAAGAATTCCAACAAAAAACCGTGTCTCTTAAAATGGAAATAAATATCAAAAGAGCTAAATTAACAAAAGAAAAAAATTATTTAACAGAAAATTAATTTGATATCTATGATAGCTCTATGTAAAATCAACATAAAAAGCTTAACAAACAAATAAAGAAAATGAAATTATATGCCAAAAAATTGTGTCTCTTAAAATGGAAATAAATATCATAAGAGCTATATTAACAAAAGAAAAAAATCAAAAATGGAAACAAATATCAAAAGAGCTGAATTAACAAAAAAAAGTTATTTAAAATGAAATTAACTTGATATCTATGCTAACTCTATGGAAAATCAACATAAAAAGCTTAACAAAAAAAACTAATAAAAGAACATTTTATGCATATCAGGGTGTCCACATATAATTTTAAACGACAAATTAAAATATGTTATATCAGTATTTTAATTAAATCTTAAATAATGTCAATAATTCCAAAAAACCGTGTCTCTTAATTAGAATAGAAATAAATATCTAAAAAGCTAAATTAACAAAATAAAAAATCATCTAAAAGAAAATTAATTTGATATCTATGATAACTCTATGAAAAATCAACATAAAAATTTTACCAAACAAAAAAAGAAAAAAGAAATTATATGTCAAAATAAAATGGAAATCAATATAAAAAACTAAACTAACAAAGGAAAAAATATATAAAAATGAATTAACTTGATATCTAGGCTTAACTAACAAAAAAACAAATTATGTCTTAATGTTTTATTAAGAAGGAACTGTTTTTGAGTCGTCCACTGCGAGGCACGAAATGACAAAAAACGATTTCTTTATGGGTTTTGAACTGTTTTTTATCGAGCAAAACGTACCAGGAAATCTATTTACTCATCACCAATCAAAAATTTAATCAGCACTATTATATTCTGTTTTAACACAAATTTTTTAAGTCAACTACAATCCAAGCAATCATAGCGGCTAATCGAATAGGCTATTATGAGGCAAACTTAAAGGCCGACGTAATCTACAAGATTAAAAAAAAATTGATCATTAACAACAAGCCAAGTTATATGGTGACTTCTCACAAGTTTATAATCTAATAAAAAACAACATTGGTGCATGCAACAAATATTATCTATGTTTACCGTGTAATTTCAAATTCAAAATTGCTACTTAATATTATTTACCGTGCATGTTTATCTAAGAATGAGTAAATAATTTTATCTAAGAATGAGTATGTCAAAAAAACAACATTGGTGCATGTTTACCGTGAAATTTCAAATTCAAAATCTGGGTATTATGCTATCAGATAGATATTTTAAAAGGATAAAAACAATCTTTCAGACACAAAAATATATAAAAATCATACACTCATCGTGATTTATTCCTTAATACAAAAAAATTAAACACTATGCAAACAAATTAACAAAAAATAGAAAAGAAAATGTTGAAAGATACAATATAAGCATATATTAAAAGAATGCTTTTTTAGTTTTCTTATATGTCAAACAATTCTTCTTCTATTCTTATTTCTATACACATGACATATAACCTAAACATGTTAGTATTTTTGATAAAGTATTCTTCTAATTAGGTAAAAATCAATTCATTTATTAATATTTTACTTGACAAAATCTATAATCTTATAAATAAATACAAGTAGGAAAAAACGACAAATCATATTTAAATACATTTTTATAAAAAAAAGAAAATTTATGTAAACCCATTATATTTTAGATAATTTAAAAGTTACTAACCAAAAATAGATTAAACTAAATTATTAATACAGTGGTGAAAAACCAAGTCTCGACAAAAGTAGAACTATGAGGGTTAATAAGTTTCACCAAACGAAAATATTGGTTTTGCCATCGTTACCCGTGAAATTAAGCTTCAATGTATAATCAATGACCGTAACCGGTTAAAACCGGTTTATAAACCTATAAATTTGGTCTGGATCTGACCTTGTCTCTCGAGATTAGCCTGGTTAAAACGCACCGGAGGCAGTTAACACCGACGGCGAGAAGAAAATGATGGCTCCGACGGTGGCTAGGGTTTCGGCCTCTTCTACGTCGTAAATCTAGGCATCTATGGTCGTTAGCCTCCTCCTCGCCGCCCTCTTCCAGCTTTAATTCCATCCCTATCAGGTACCACTAGTTCTCCATCTAAGCATTCGAGCTCGGCTTTGATCTTTAAGGGTGATGGGAGTTCGATTCATTTTCAATCCAGTTTCATGATCATCTCTAAGTTAAAACAACTGATTATAATCGTTTCTCTTCACTGTGCTTATGGATTCAATTACTTGCAGCTACTGCTGCATAAGAAAATGCACATTAATTGAATCTTAGGTTCACTTTCTTCTATGCAGATTGTTTGAAATCTATGATGATTCTTGTTATTGTTTATTTTAGTTGAATCATAGGAGGTTAGATCAATTAAAAAATTTGGACCGTGACATCGGTTTAAACCACATCGGCATCGCTGCCTCTCCGCCGGCAGAGGCAGTTAATACCGTCGGTGAGAAGAAATGGGTTTTCTCATTCTGACGGCGGCTAGGGTTTCGACATCGGTTTCAATGCTTCTTCTCCGTAAATCTCGGCAGCTAGGGTTGTTATCCTCTTCATCGCCCCTCTCTTCCATCACTCGCCCTATCAGGTACCATTCGAGCTCGAGCTTTTTTTTTTTAATTTCGGGGAGAAGTTATGCTAAGATTCAAAAAAAAAACCGAGTTTGTGTTGTGTAATTGTTATGAATGAATTTCTGCAAGCCTTTCCCTCTTAGGCTCATTTTCATCTGTGCAGATGGTTTACTCTATTGCTCATAGAAGACTTAGATTATTACACACAAAGATTAACTTATAATGTAGTAGCACTGGTAATCTTTGGTGCAAGGTTTTGCATAAGGAGTCTTGTAAAGGAGTTTTGTGGAACGTTGGATACTTAAGATCTTCTTGGTTTCATTCGACTCCAGCTCGTGAGAACGGTGATTGCGTTAGCAAATCTGAGAACAGTTTGAGTCAAGATGGAGTAGCTTCTGCAAAACCCAAGAGGAAAAAGCTCAAGGGTAAGCGGGCGGTCGTGCGGTGGCTAAAGTTTTTCCGGTGGAAGAAAAAGAAAGAGGTTGAAAGAATGACTGCTGAAGAAAAGATACTCAACAAACTAAGAAAGGTTTGCTATAGAGAAAAACAAAGAAAAATTGCATCTTGTTTACTGTTTCAGACCAGCAAATGCGTATTTATGTTCATGTTTCTATATGTTTGTCTCACAGGCTCGTAAGAAAGAGGAACGGCTTATGGAGACGATGAAGAAATTGGAACCTGCAGAGTCATCGGAAACGACGCACGACCCTGAGATATTGACACCTGAGGAGCATTTTCATTATCTGAAAATGGGTTTGAAGTGCAAGAATTATGTTCCGGTGGGGAGGCGCGGAATATACCAAGGAGTGATTCTGAACATGCACCTTCACTGGAAGAAGCATCAGACGCTACAGGTTGTGATCAAAACGTTCACGCCGGATGAAGTGAATGAGATTGCTGTTGAGTTAGCAAGGTTGACCGGAGGGATCGTGCTTGATGTCCATGAAGGGAACACGATAATTATGTACAGAGGGAAGAACTATGTCCAGCCTCCTACTGAGATCATGTCGCCTAGGATTACTCTCCCGAGGAAAAAGGCTTTGGACAAATCCAAATGCCGGGATGCGCTTCGTGCTGTTAGGAAGTATATTCCGAGGCTTGAACAAGAGCTTCAGTTGCTTCAAGCACAAGCTGAGAAGAAGCGAGAATACCTGAATGTAGTCAAGGTTGATGATGAGACTCAAGACAGTTTAGATCAAAGGTCGGAAGAGTTGAAGAAGATTATAGAAAGAAGCCAAGAGTGTTTGGAGGATGAGCAAGAAGAAGATGCAGAATCAGAATTGGCGACGGATTCAGATCTGTCGGATATCTTTGAGACTGATTCCGAACCAGAAAACGAGAAGGCAGAGCGGCCGCTTTTTCTTGAAGAGTTTGAGAAATTCCCAGCAATAAACAACATAGAAGAAGAAGATGAAGACTTTGAGGATCCCGGGAAGGCTAAATCAGGAGATGAGAAAGATGAGTCCCCAGACTTTGATGAAGTGGATAAGATGTTTCTTCGGGCTGCTTCGCTTTTAAAGAAGAAAAGACGATGAAGAATCACCAGAAGATTCGTGTATCTTTGCTCATCTCACAATTGGTGGTACAAGTGATGGTGTGTTTAACAAAGTCACAACTCACAAGTATATCTTCTTTCTTCACATGCTCAAGCTTTGATTATGTCTTAGCAATTGTGGTCGTGAGAAGTATGCTTGCTTCTTTTAAAAAGTGTTTGTGTGAACGTAAAGCTCCAAAGCAAGGCAAGTTATTTTTTCTTAATCATTTCGAAATAATACGAAAGGAGATTCTAGCACTAATCTTTAGGACTACTGCATGGTATCAGAGAATCTCATGGTTTCTAATCCTCGGATAATTAAAATTGTAACGCTAAAATTTGATTTTGATCAACTTCTAACTTAAAAGAACTAAGATTGGACTATGCGATTAATGGAGCAAACTTTAGAAGATTTCAAGAAGTTGCAATGTATGAGGAACAAAGCATGGAGTCCAACAACGTCCACTCCCTCATGAGAAGCATAAGCCTATGCTCTTCTTCATATGAGATTCTCGAGCACCTTGGTCCTGTCTTTTGGAGTAACATGAAGTGATCTGGTCTTCAACCGACCTGATCACTCAGATTACGAAAATGAATAGGTCGATGACTATCCACCACCAAGAAAAGAGCCGCATGACGTAACTTAAGCACAAACCTCAAATCACAGTGATAACCTCAAAGACCCTTTTAATCTCACTAGCGAAACGCTGCTTATGAATTTTGTACATCCATTGACCGCAAAGAAACGGACCTATAGGGACAGGTGTTACTAAGTGTCATCATGTTTTTGTTCAATTCATGAAATTGACTTTTGGGTTGTGAAGACCCGACAAGTTTATAAGGGTGATAAGTCCTAGTTATAAGCTAATCAATGTTGATGAAATAAAGAAGACAAGAATATAAGAACACAAGTACTTTTGGCAAATTTCTCTGCCTTTTATCTTTTTGGCTTTTTCATTTATATAGCAGCAAATTGGAACTATACTATACGTTCATACAAACAAGGAAAAGTGCATACATGGGATGGAAAGAAACGATCTCAATTATCGCAAAAATTGAAGTTAGTAGAAGAGTAGTCGGTGAATATGATACATATTTTGAAATTTAGAGCGAGTTTAAAATATTTTTTTTGTTAATATTCTTATAGTTGAAGTTGAAGTTGGAAACATAACATCAAAAAGTTTTGATGCAAAAAAATAATAATAGAGATGAACTCCAACGAAAATTAATTTTTTTTTAAAAAGAAACAAAGAAATATGATAAATACATTGTTTAAAAAATGTTTGACTCATGAAAACTACAAGCAACATTAAATATCCAAATATTAGAAGCTTACTGAGTGCTTGGAGAATAGAATATGGTACCTATTGCTTTCCAATTGGCTGTTTTTGCATTAATCACAGTATCTACATTTGGTCTTGTAATATTATCGATTCGCATTATTGATTAACCTTAGAAACATATATTTAGAAAACAATACAAACAAGGGAAAGAAGTGTCACCATTTTCGTCGATTGCTCTATAGCAATCATCTCAACATTAAATACCAAGACACACAAGGAAAAGAAGCGTCACTAATCCTCGATTACTCTAGAAATCATCTCAACGGAAAAATACCATGTCAACCAGCATAGCAACGATTTCGTCCAAGAAGCCCATCTGAACTAAGTCATGAGTTATCTCAGTACGCAAGCTCGGAGAAATGGAAAGTCATGAGTTATCTCAATACACAAGCTCGGAGAAATGGCTGGCTGGTATTATCATAAATAAGAGAATTCACATCGGGAATCATGAAATTTTGTATGTTTGAACATAAACTAATAAATTGTTACTTGTTAGCAATTATATTTTACAAGAACACTTACCACAGCTGAACTAACAAAGGTTTTGGCATTGAGATGAGTGGAGACAACTAAAAGGTTTAATTCGATCTCTAAAGTAAGGCCAATTTATATTTTTAATCGTTTCGAAATCACCCAAAAGGAATTGCTTTAGACATCATAATGCGGTGGGGCCAATCTTATTACAGAATATGAGAAATTTTGGTTAAAATATTAAGATACTTACGAAAATTAAAACTAAGAAATTAATGGAGCAAACTTGAGAAGTTAATTCCTCCAAAATAGGTGTATGCCGTTTAAAGTGGAGAGCACACGGTATTCTTTAGTAAAAGGCGAAAGATTTTTTCTGATATTGTCGGATTTTTTTTTAAAGAAACAGGGTTTACACGAGTAGAACGTAGAGCATCACCGGAACCGAACTCGCCTCTATTTCTTGGTGTTTGTGAGCTAAGTTCTCGAGGAGAAGGCTGACTATTTGTCTCTTTTCTCGTATCAGGATGCCGCCTAAGGGAGCACGTGGAAACAGGGCAAGAGTCGTTGCAGAACGAGTGGTTAGGGAAGAAAGCGGTTCATGCCAAAAAGGTCTCTTTCCGATTCGATTCATCATATGTCTCTTGTTTTACTTAAGTTTACAGACAACTTGTTAGCTAGATTTTAAAGATGATGATTTCTAGGTGTTACACTACAACTTGTTAGCTAGGTTTTAGTTGATGTAGAACAAAGATGAGGAGAAAGCTCTGTAAAGCCTATAAGTTTTATGAATTAAGAAAGCTTGAAACTGAAACAAAACTCTTCTTTATGTAGGGAAACATAAATTTGATCATAAAACGTAAAAAATTATGTGTAAATTAAAAAGCAAGGAATACAGGGCAGAATACCACTTGTTAGTGAAATATCAGTTTGTTAATCATTCAAAAGGACATGATCAAGATAAAACAGCGAAATAAACAAAAAACAAAATACCGAAAAAAATAAACGTTTTGCATGTAGCTTTGATCATTCGCCCCTGTTTTTTCTTTTGCCTCCGATACCTTGCTCGATTTGAGTCAAACTTGGAACATAATTGAGAAAATATCGACAAAATTCGACTCCAAAAGCCATTTCTCTAACTTTATTGTCCTCTCCAACGATGTATCCTATGGTTTGGCATTTGCATTCCACGTATTCACTACACACGAGGACTTTCTTCTCCTCATCGACCAAGAAACTTACACCGTTGCAAATCTGAAGCTCGGGCTTCAAATCCACTGCTAAGACCTTGCTCCACGACACCAATTTGGTCTCACCAATCTTATTTGTCACCCATATCTCTGTCTTCGATGTAATTTCGCGTTGTAATAACATAGAAAGTTTCTCTTCTCTAACAACGGAGAGAGACATGGTTTGATAACAAGGATACTGATACGGAAGACAAAGACGTCCAAAACTTTCAGTATTATAATCAAAACTGACTAAGAATATGCCGAGCTGTTTCTCCTTTTCATCTGAAGCAAACCAATAATATAAGTATTCCCCTTCAAAGACATACTCCTATGGTGCTCTAATTCAAAGTCACAAGTGACATCAAGAAACCTCCATGAATTAGAGTTGAGAATCAGAGACTGCTTTGCGGCTTTACGAAAGTGCTTTACTGTGAATCTCTTATCGTTGAATAAACGGTTCCATCCTTTGCAAGTAGATCGTAAACGGTTTAGAGATGTAGCCGGAACACGACAGAGTATCTCCTCTAACAAATCTTTTGGAAGTTCCGACATCATCAGTGTGAATTTATGATCTCCCAAGGAGACAAATGCAGGTGGCTTTGATTGTTGTTGTTTAGGGTTTTCTTATGCTCACTTTTCTTTTGGAGACGAACAAATCTATATTTTTCCTTCGGGCAATTCTCCTAAATGGCACAAAAAAACTTAAACTTCACAAATATAGCACCCATATTTGGAAGGTGACTAAAAGAGGATTCATTAAACCAAATTACAAACCTATTTCGTTATCATCGCTAAAAATCAAAAACCTCTGAAAAAACGTCGCCACCATCGTCAGAATTTTTGGTGGGGTTTGACGGAATTGTCGTCGGAGTTACCGAATCTTCAAACAATTTTATGGAAGTCGAGGTAATTTATTTCCTTTCTTTGTCTCCTTCAAACAATTTTCCAACCCATTTGAAACCTATATCAAAATCTCAAAATTTTAAGGAATTCAAAGCATTCATCCTTGTCTATGGCTTTGACTGAGAGATTTGGAAAGATTCGTTTTTGTCTGATATTTGAGATTTTGTTTGTAGAATGAGTATTTATAAGTTTTAGGTTTTGGCAAAAATTTGGGGGTTTTGAAAAATTTGGGGGTTTAAGATTCCATAAGTTGCTTTTCGAGAGCGCAATCAATTGTTCGTGATCTTGCTGGTTTAAGAGATTTGGTGAATCGAAGTTTTGGGTCTGGTACATACTCCGAGTGTTAGTGAGAAATGTAACCGTATTCATGTTTTTTGGATAATTTAGTTTTCATTGATCAAATGTTGGCTAATCGAAGTTTTGGGTCATGTATAGTGTATGAATTCAGTAAGAAATATAACAAAGGCTCGTATGTTTGGGATGATTTTTGCTGTTAGTTCGGTAATAAGGCGGATACAAGCTCGGTTAGCTACCTGCCCTCAATGTTTGTTTTTGAAATCTGATTCACTATAATTTGTGCTTAGATATATTTTTTGTATATTTAATTTTTGTCATATATATGAGACACAAAATTATTTTGATGTTTAGATATAATTTGTTTTTTCTAATCCGTCCTAGAAAGGGGGTTCAATATGAAAAGTAACGTAAGTTCATTATGTTGATATAATCTTTTTCTAATCCGCCCTAGAACGATGATAATTTTTTATTTTTTTTCTGATGCTTGGTTCTATTTTTTCGACAAAATGTATTTGTAGATGTAAAAGTTTGAGATGTGTTAACAATTTTATTTTTGGTATAAAATATATTATATAGTTTTCTAAAATTTTAATCCACGATGAGGGTATGCAACAATTTTTTATTTGTTTTTGTTTTTATGTTTTCTATTTTGTATGGAAAATATTATTTTTGGTATGACATGTATGATTCAAAATTAGTGATTTTAGCTACCCAAATTTTCTGATCCATTTTGTTATATATATTTTCAGTTCTATATTTTATTTTAAATATATTTTAATACATAAATTATGCATTCGGACTCTTACCCATCGTTTTGTTATTAATTTGTGAATAAAGCATAATCATAAATATTTTATACAATCAACATAAACATCATATAATTTACACCTACAAATCATCATAAATAATTTATATTTAAAATATGACCAATATTTTTTTCGTGAATTATCTTTTTTATTTCAAATAAAATTTGGTAATCTTAGTATATATATTATTTAAATTACAATATCTAAATTAATATCTAGTTAACATTATTATAAAGATACAATAACAACTGATTTTTATGATTTTTGGTAAGTAATCTAACATATATTTAAGGAAATCTAAAGTAATCTAAATTAATATTTAAATTTTCCGAATTAATTTGAAATATAAATAAAAATGAACATTTTTATTAATATTATACCAAATTAATCTATTTGGCAACATGTATAGTTATTCACATAAATTATAACTTTAAATATAATGTTTAATAATATAGATAATAGAAATTTTAATATGTGTGAAAATAACTTTAAACGACGTATATTCTAAAACGGAGGAAGTATATTTATACAAAAACAAATAGAAATTTTTAAAAATACCACTTTTGACTACCCATTTTATAAAACTACGATCAATCAAAAATTCATTCAAAACTACCATTCTTTATTCCTTATTATACCCTTAATGAATCATCAGAATAAGAAAATCTTTTGTCGTTAATGAATATAAAGAAAGATAATTCATCAGACAACGGTGACCTCTCTCCGGTGATTCTCAAATCGAACCGGCGCTTTCTCCGGCCATCACGTGATCATCACAATCGAGAAGAGCTTTCTAAAATTCAAGCGGGAGTCCCCTGAGCAACCTTCGATGCCGATGAGATGAGGCGGAGGATTATGCAATTTTGCATCTCGCCGGAGTTTCGATTTTGCTTGCAAATCTCGAATGAATTTGTTGAGACCGCCGGAAATCGGGTCCGATTGCTTCATCGTCTACAAAATAGTTCTAGAACCAATTGAATTTTGTGATTTTTGTTATGCTTCTTTGGTCATATTAGTGGAGATTACGTCCTTAGTTATGTTCATGGATGATTCTCAGTTTGCTATGTTCGTCATTGTGATCTTAGTTCTTCATAAGAACATATAATTAAGTATTGATTTCAGCTTTAGAAAGTAGACATAATTGCACACAAAGTGTTTGATGATATTTCCCTGAGAAAGTTTCATTTCCTTACTGTGTGTTTAACATGTATTCATAGTTGTTTGATGATCGTTTAGCGTCTTTCTCTCTCAAACTCTCAATTCATTAAACTGAGTAATCAATTGATTTTCTAGTGTTTAAAACAATTATTAAACAAATATACATAACAAATAGTTATTCTTGGTTTCGTTTGCCAATTTTTAAATATATCTACAATCTAGAGTAATCTTCTGGTGACATTCTTTTTTCCTGTTCAGGAGAAAACAAGACTGCGTTCTTGACACTGAATCCAACGGTTTGTTCTTGGTTACCTTTTGGTTCTCCGTCCTCTGCATCTCTCTGTTTTGTCCAGGTCTGGTTCCAAATTCTTTGATGCAATGAGTTACAATAAGAAATTGAGCAACATGTGTGTGTTTCAAGAGAAAGAGCAAGGTTTTAGATCTTAATTGCATATTATTAAATCTCTAAGTTCTTAGTCTAGATGTTCACGAGTGATCATATTCAGCTATCGTAACTTAATCTACTATGGGGAATTATAGCTTATGAGTTATCTATTATAAATCCATATAAGGATCCTTATAAATCCTTATAAACATATAATGTCTGTGTCAATCCTTCCGACAATTTTATTCTCTGTGTCAACATATAATGTCTTCAATTCTTCTGCTTATGTGTTACTCTTATCGTTGCCGGTCTTTGGAGAATTCTTTTGTGTCAACATATAATGTCTTCTCCATGACAAAGCTTGCAAAAAGAAATGGTATTCACTAGAAACAAATCTGAGCGTTGGCTGAAATTTAATGTTAGTTTCTCTTGTTGAGTAATTGAATGTGGCTGGTTGATTCTAGTAAAACAAATTGTAATAAGAGTCTTTAGTCACTGCTCTTTTTAGATCTTTGAGAAATTCGTTGATATCTTAAAAGAATTGTTTGGTTCTTGACTCTTGAATGTATGCTAAATGGAAAGGGGTTAGACGTGGTAGTGTATAATATTATGGTCCTCTCTAGTGGGTGTGAGAGTAAGTGTCTTTAGTTTCTGTTTTTTTTTTAGGATTTTAACTTTTGAGGAATCCTTTTATTTCTTTACAGCAGTTTCATTCTTCTTGAATACACAATTGGCTACTAAATGTATATATTCTTTCGCTGTTTTGAGTTTAACATCTATATGTTGAATGAAGGTGAAAGCTGACAGAGATGTCGTTCATTGATGCAAGGTAGTACCCAAGAAATGCAATACCAAGCTGACAAATTTTTAAACTTTTGTAAATGTAACTGATTTGTGAATGTATTTATGCAATTACAGAAATTTGGAATCACAGCCGTACATGTGAAGCTTCGTGCCAAGACTCTTTTGTTTCATTTTGTTTCATGTAATACTTAATTTTTCTTTAATTATAACTATTTCCATTTCGATTTAGTATCGAGTTTGAAATATCTTTCTAAACTAAGAGTTATAAACGTTTATAGAAAAATTCATAAAATGATGATAAATGTCTTTTATAAAACCTTTTAAATTGATGTCAAAAAAAATAATTAGAAAACCTTTTAAATCCTTTTAAAACAGTATAAAACCATATAAATCCATTTAAAATTATCTAAAACCATATAAATACATACAAACCACATGGATTTTGGTGAAACTCTCATTTGACATCTTGCTTTAAATATTTATAAAACCATATATTTCTTTTTAAAACTATATAAAACCATATAAATACATCAAATCCATATTATTTTTAGTGAAACTCCCACATGACATATTGTTAAATATTTATAAAACCATATAAATGCAAGAACTTATTTTAATACTTATAAACCTTTTAAAACCTTATAAAACATTTTAAAGTCTTATATAACTTTCTATTTGTATGATCCTAATATCTTAAAAAGTTTTTGGATTTGGTCATTTGATCAAAAGTATGATTTTTGAGTTTTTGGATTTGGTCATTTGGTTAAAATTTATAAAACCTTTTAAACATGTAAAACTTTATAAAATAAGTCAGAATAGGTATTACAAGTCGTTTTAAAACCTTTTAAAACCATATAAAACATTACATAGCTTTATAAAACCTTCTATTTGTATGTATACGAAAGATTTAAGTTGATTTGTTACAGTTTTTGTTCCTAATGAATCTAAAGTCATAGTTGTGTTTACACACAAATAAACAGGTTACTAATAATTTATAAACAAGTTTATCAAATGTTATAAACGTATTTATAGGGTCAGATAATTTTCTTTATAAAGATTTATGATTTTTATACATTTATAATGGTTGTATCTTATACTGTTTTTATATACATTTTTAATAAGGTTTGAAACAATCCCCAATCATAAGTATAATCGATAGCCAAGAACTTTCAAATTTTTGTGACGTTAAATATAAACGGATGCTTCTATGTGCGTTTCTCTTTGATGATAAGAAAGCGTATAAAACATTATAAATACACATACAACCTTTATACGACAAGTTCATAGACTAATTTACAATGGTTAGACCTGCATGATCTGAGAGAGTAATTTTCTGTCCACATTCTTTCTCCACTTCAGGAGGAAACAAGACGGCGTTCTTGACATTGAATCCAACAGTTTGTTTTTAGTTACCTTTTGCTTATATGTCCTCTGCATCTCTCTGTTCAGACCACGTCTGGTTCCAAATTCTTTGCTGCAATGAATTACAATAAGAAATTAAACAACATGTGTGCGTTTCAAGAGAAAGATCAAGGGTTTTAGATGCTATTGGCATTATCAGATCATATTCAGTAACTCAATATTAAACTCCTTGTAATCTAGAAGACCATTTCCATCAATGTCAGCTGGGATCCACATATATTTAATCTCTTTTGTGGTGAATCCATTGCAATGACCCGTTAGATTGAATTGTATAGAGAAAGAGCTGAATAAAACATGTCTATAAATCCAATTGTCACCGAATATGGTCAATAATTTGAAAGCATGAGAAACTTACCTCCTTTGAGTGAACATAGACGTAAGAGACGTTTGAGTCTTTAACATGAGTTTTGATATAAATAGGAGATATATATNCAGTTTGTGAGAATATACATATGCAAATGATCCCGCTCCTGCGATGAAAGTCTCCGCTTCTTGCCTTTTCCACTAAGTCGTCCAATCTCTAAGAATATATGAGGAACATCGACCGGATAGAAAGGTACTACGCCTCCGTCATCATGTCGAGCTGCTCTACGACTCTTCGTTTTGACTTGTGATGGAAAGTAGAACTCGGCAAAATGTGAAGTTTCTTCATTGATACTCTGTGCGATAATAAAACCCTCCACTCTGCTCAAATTTTTCACCTTTTTCTTTAGATGAAACATATACCCTTCGAAATGATACATCCAACGGTACTGAACCGGGCCTCCAAGCTCTGCTTCTCGAGGGAGATGAATTGTTAGATGTTCCATAACATCAAAGAAGGAAGGCGGGAATATCTTCTCCAAATTGCAAAGGATTACAGGTATATTATCCGCAAGATTGCGGATACCGTTTGATGTAAGAGAGCGAGAACATATATCTCGGAAAAATGCACCAATCCCTGTAAAATATGGATAACAAATGAATAATAAAATACTAAAGTATATATTGTGTAAAGTATTAACAAAATAATATAATGATTGTACATACAATTGCTTCGTGGACACTACGTGGTAGAAGACACGCAAAGGCAAATGGAAGTAGGCGCTGCATCATCACATGGCAATCATGACTCTTCATCCCAGTAAACTTCCCTTCTCCATGATCAAAGCAGTTCCGAAGGTTAGATGCGTATCCGTCCGGGAATCTAACACTTTCGGTAATCCAGTAAAAAAATGCGGCCTTTGAAGGTTCATCCAAACGAAAAGCCGGGACCGGAGGCTTCCCGCTCCCTGTCACATGTAGTGCTCTTCGAGAACAAATGTCTGGCAAGTCCAATCTAGACTTCAGATTGTCCTTCGTCTTCCCTTGGACATTGAGAACGGTGTTCATAATGTTGTCAAAAAAATTCTTCTCAATGTGCATTACATCTAGATTATGCCTCAAAAGATGGTCATTCCAATAAGGCAAATCCCATAAAATACTCCTCTTGTGCCAATTATGTACGTTGCCACAACCATCAACTGGATGATGCCCCTTACCACCACAATCAACGGTCCTCTCTGCACCAAAATCTCTGAACTGAGTCAACAAATAGTCTCCATATAACTCAAGAGGTGGACCATCAAATACTTTCCGGTTCTTCCTAAACAATGTGGTGCTACGACGATAAGGATGATCGCTAGGTAGGAATCGCCTATGACAGTCAAACCAAGAGGTTTTGCGTCCGTGCTTCAATTGGAATGCATCAATGTTATCTTGACAGTACGGGCACGATAACCTTCCGTGAGTTGTCCATCCTGATAACGTGTCATATGCTGGAAAATCGCTAATGGTCCACATAAGTACTGACCGAATGATGAAATTTTGCTGACAAGAAGCATCAAACGCCTCAACACCTTGGTCCCATAACATTCGCAGCTCATAAATCAATGGCTGCAAAAACACATCGAGTGATCTCTTCGGATGCTCTGGTCCAGGAACGAGAATGTTAAGGAACAAGAACTCCCTTCGCATGCACAAAGATGGCGGCAAATTGTAAGGTGTTACAATTACTGGCCACAAAGAATATTGCCTGTCGTGCTTCCCAAAAGGGTTAAAACCATCGGTACATAATCCAAGGTATACGTTCCTCGCCTCATACGCAAAACTGGGATACATTGACTGAAAATGTTTCATGCTCATGCGTCTGACGGATGAGCGATTTCTCCATCCGCTGTATGCTCTGCATGCGATCTCATTGCTCCCGCTGTGTGCTCTGACTAATATAACCGCTTCAATCTCTCTGTTAACGGCAAATACCACAAAATCAGCGATTGCATCAACGCACTCCTCACTCAAATTGAAATCCGTCTTAATACTCATCATCCTAGTTGCAGCTGATAAAGGGGAATGTTCACCTCTACACCCATCATATAAAGGATTTTTAGCAGCGTCTAACAAATCAAAGAATTTCCGAGCTTCTGTGTTAGGTTCTTCCCCTATATCTCCATACTCAGCAACCGATGGCATACTTTCACGGAATGCATCGTTCACCATCTGAACGTGACCTACAGTACTTTCTACTTCCATTGCAGGTTCTTCTAAGCTAGCGCTATCCCCAATATAATGTTCACTAGTACCAGCATAATTATCAACCATTGTATCATTTTCTCCATGATAATACCAAATCTTGTAACCCGGCACAAACCCATGACAATAAAGGTGTGACCATACTTCATCGATCACAATTAATCTACGATTCCGACAATTCGTACAAGGGCAGTAGATTTTACCGGTTTTTTCGCTTTCTTCTACTTAGCCGCAAATGCCATGAATTCCTGCAGACCTTCTCTGAATTCTTCCGTAACTAGGCCCGTGTCCGGAATTTGATGAGACTTGTCCATCCATGATCGAAAATAATTATAAGGATATGAAGAAGACATTTTTGTAAGGAATTGTAGATGAGAGGTTTTTTGTGATTGTAAATTAGAGGGTGGATACGTTTTTATAAGGAAATTGTTCGCGTTTTCCGACTAATTTCCGACGGATTTAACGGTTATATTCAAACGGCTATGTAACGTATATATTATTTCAAACGGCTACAATCCGTCGGAAGCCCGTCGGCAATCCGTCGGAATGTGTCTGACGGATGGTAGTCGTCGGAAATCCGTCGACAACATCAAACGGCTACATCATCTGTCAAAAATCCGTCGAAAATCCGTCGGTATTTTTCCGACGGATCATTGGCGTCGGAAATCTGTCAGAAATTTTTGACGGATTTCCGACGGGTCCTGTTTTCCGACGGGTGTTACTTCGTCCAATTCCCGTCGGAAATCCGTCGGAAATTTCCGACGGATTTATGGCCGTCGGAAAACACCATGTTTTCTTGTAGTGACGGTGTCAAGGTCATAGTGACGGGCTTGGGAAAAACGGATCCAACCTCATTGGGCTTGCTTGGTTCGCCTTTGACAAGGGTGGGAGAGTGGGTATTAATGGGTTTCTTCTTCTTGGCCTTAGTGCATTTACCCTTCTTTTGACCCTTGCTACTTTCAATCTCATTCTCCATTATAGTATGGAAAAGAGATTCGAAGCAATCACCATCTAATGCGAAAGCTCCTTCAACATTACCATAACCCAAAGATTTCTCTTCATGAGAATCTTTCATCTTTTCACAAGCTTTTGGGGGTGAAGTCAAATCCATCTTCTCACAACTACTCACGTACTCAACTTTTTTAACTTCCACTTCATCATCCTTACAAACTATGGTACCACAAAGCTTGGTGGAAGAAGGTTTGATGTAATAGAAGACTTGGTTATTCACATTCTTGAGCACTACCTTTTTGTTTTGGAAGTCCATGCTTGGCGATGTCTTCCAACTTGAAATGTTTACTCTTCTTCTTTGTGGTAACGTTTTTGTTTCCAACTTTGTGTTTCGTTGGACACACATTGTCGAAACCGAATCGCTCACCATTGCAACAAAAAAAAACATGATTGTTTCTACAGAATTCGAGCTATGATTCTTTAGATTGGTTAGCCATATAAAAATAATTTAATGTCATCTTTAATTATTCAATTAATCATTGTTACTACAATTATAATCAATACTAAAAAAAAAGAACAAATAAAACAATTTGGTAAAAATAAACAGAAATAATCAAAATATAAGAAACAATAAGCAAAAAGTAGTAAAAAACTAAATTTGATAGAATATGTCATACTAGTGTACATGTTTTATCAACAAAAAAGAATTACAAATTTTTATATAACATTTGCGCAGTTAACCGTTTATCCTTTTATCGTAACAACTAACATATCTGATAAAAGACGGTTCAAAAGTAAGTTCTAATATAAAATAATGAAGATAGCCACATAGGTTATATAAAAGTAAAATCATGTCATCTTTAATTATTCAATTAATCATTTTTATTATTATTGTAATCAATACCAAATACATGAAATAAGAACAAATAAAGCAATTTGGTAAAAAAATAAACAAAAAATAATCAAAATATAAGAAACAATAAGCAAAAAGTAAGAAAAAGTAGTAAAAAATAAAATTGATAGAATATGTCATACTAGTGTACATGCTTTAAGCTTTATCAACAAAAATAGTTACAAATTCTTATATAACCTTTGCTCATTTAACCGTTTATCCTTTTATCGTAACAACTAACATATATCATAAAAAATGATTCAAAAATAAGCTCTAATATAAAATAATGAAGAACATAAGTAGAAAGATCGAAGTCAAAAATGATGAAAAAAGAAAATGTGTTAATTCAGATCGTCATTTTCTCATATAGGAGAGTTCTTCGTTCAAATCAGAGAGTTCATCGTTCAAATAAAAGAATTCATCATTCAGATCAGAGAGTTCATCGTTCATATTGGCGATGTCTTCCAACTTGAACTTTTTTACTTGTTTTCTTCTTTGTGGTAACATTTTTGTTTCCAATTTGTGTTTCGCTGGACACACATTGCCGAATCGCTCACCATTGCAACAAAAAAACGATTGTTTCTACAGAATTCGAGCTAGGATTCTTTAGAATTGGTTAGCCATAGAAAAGTAATTTCATGTCATCTTTAGTTATTCAATTAATCCTTTTCACTTGTAATCAATACTAAAAATGTGAAATAAGAAAAAATAAAGCAATTTGGTAAAATTTAAAAGAGAATAATCAAAATATAAGAAAAAAATATGCAAAAAGTAAGAAAAGGTAGTAAAACACTAAAATTGATAGAATATGTCATACTAGTGTACATGTTTTAACCCAGTTTGACACAATCACACCACATTCCCATTGAATTCAACTTCTAATCCGATTTTAAAAATATTGTCGCACGAATTTTATTTTATTTTGTGTTATGAATAATATATTTTTAGAACTTCAATTCGACTATCAATCTTCTATTGTGTATTAATTCCTTTATAATTTTTTCTTTTTTCTTTTTTTTCATAATGACTCTAGTAATCTATTCCATCTGTTTTTTTTCCGAATATTTACTTGTTTTTCATACTTTTTAACTTTCTCAATTTATTATTTTGATTTTGTGTTTTTACATATTTTTCACAATTCCATTTCCCTTTTCTACGCTTATAAATTCTTGTATTTATCTTTGTTTTCGTCTTTTTATATTTTTTTCTTTGTTATATTCTTCTTTCCATTCTTGATAACTTTTTATCTCTTCTAATGTTTATTGAATATTCTTTCGTGTCTTATAATTTTCTATTCTGATTTTTTTTATTGATTGACACTTTCTTAACCTATTGTCATTTTTACTTTCATAATTTGTTATTTTTTTCACTTACATTCAAATGGAATTGTCTACATTAGTTCGAAAATGACGTTTTAAAATGGAGATCTTATACATTTGAAAATTTTTTACATCAGACGAAAAAAATAAAAAAATTCATTTGAAAATCTTGTATTATTTAATATTTATATGTTACTGATGTTTCAAAATTAAATTATAATTTTATGTTTATGTTTTAATAATTTTTAAAATAGTTTAATTTAAATATATAATTATTAGCTGGACATATATGATTTTTTCATTTGCTTTTAAATGATAAGGTGTCGAGCATTGAAGAGTTTTATTGATGTTTCAAAATTAAATTCTAATTTCATTTATTTTATGTTTATGCTTTAATGATTTTTAAAATAGTGAAATTTAAATTATTTTTTATATATAATTATTAGTTTGACATATATCATTTTTTATTTGTTTTTAAGTTTTAGATGAGAAGGTGTCGAGCATTGGAAAATTTCTTTCACCTTTTATATATTAGATAAGATTAGCTACAACCAGAGTTCGCCCTAGTTATTAAACTCTCTTAGGCCCGAAGACCGAAGAGCCGCTCAACCTTTCCGGCAAGCTGAGATCTTCTTTATTTCCTTCATGAGAATGGAACTTGCGTCTATGTGCCTTGTACCGTCCTTCTCATCCGAGAGTTTGTCTCGGAAATTGCTATGATCTTTCCCTCACCGCCGAAGGATGTTCTCCCAGTTGCCGCAACATCTTATTCTCCCGCCAGATCCGTCGGATCCTCCGGGATCCACCATATCCGTTTTATCCTCCGCCGCCGCTCACTCCATTCCACCGTTTGACTCCACCATCTGCTCCAAACCCAGATTTGTCGATAAGAGCTTCATCTCGGCGAAATTTCAGAAGATCACCCTTCTCCTCCGGCTGTTTCCTCCGAGCGACAACGTCTAAGTGACGAGTCCAAGCTCTTGTTCCGGCGCGGTCTCTACCGGGAGAAATCCCGATGTTGTTCTCGAGTTGGGCTTGGGCCAATCATATGTGTTATTGGGCTATCTCTTATGGAAAGGCCCATTAAGTAATACATCAGCTCTTAGTTCAACGCCATATATTCGGGCTTATATTGTCTTGAACCTTCCTCCGTCTTAACGGAGAGATCAATTTCCTCCCTATGGGAGAGATCATTTTAACCCTCCTTGATATAGGATCGATGGTAGTGGGCACACAAGTGGTTCGAAATGGTGGTGACTCTTCAATTGGCCGTACGACACTCTTTGAAGATTCAACGAAAATGGTTGATGGATAAAGAGTAACAATGGATCGATAGACGCCACACAGAGGATGGAAGATCTGTGATAAGTCTTAGAACACTGAAGCTTCAAGGATTCGCACATGAGAAGGCATGAGAGCGGCTGCTTCTTCAAAGAAGAAAATCTCGTTTTATTTCATTTAACTTAAAAAGGGTTACATGCTGAGTAAGGACTTAAATCGAAAAGTTTTTAAAACTAAAGGAAAAATCCTACTAAACAAAGAAAAGAAACTCATTAGTTATTCAAATGAATTCACACACCTTAGCCAAATCAAATGTGTTGGAGTTTCTTGTACTCGTCTTGAATGATTTAGGCAGCTTGAACATGTTTTGAAATGATGAACAATGCAGTTTCCTTATTCCATTGTACAACCAGCAAGAAAAGAGTTGGTTGAGTTTTGGAAAGCAAACAAACGTTCTCTTGCATTTATTGGATTGCCTCGGTTCTTTGATGTGTAATGAGCTCAGTAGGATTGATATCTTGTGTTGTTTCCCATTCTTGAGCATTCAAAGAGGTGGAGTCATCTTGAGGTCCGGTTGGTGTCTTTTGGATGATCTCGGTCTTGAGCAGCTTCTCTTTGAGTTCTTCATAGTCTATGAGTGTGATTGGGCTCTCCCATGATTTGTTGAACTCCTCTCTTAAGCTCATGGTTCCTGACCTTGTCCTTGGTGTTTGTCTCATAATTGGTATGTTGATGACTTCTTCCTCGGCTCCGGTTAGGCTAATTTCGATGTCCTCATCATTCCCTCATTGTTGAAAAAGTTCAGACCTCGGAACATGTACATCTGCATGGAAATGGGCTAGATGGTAACATTGAAAGTAGAATATATGTTTAATTCACCTGGTAGTTCAAGTTTGTAGGCGTTGTCGTTGATCTTCACTAGCACTCGAAATGGACCATCTCCTCTTGGTGAGAGCTTTGACTTCCTCTGGTTTGAAAATCTTTCAGGCCTCATGTGTAGCCAGACCCAATCTCCTAGCTCAAACGTGTTCTCCTTACGGTGTTTATCACCTTGTTGTTTGTACTTCTCAGTCTTCTTTTCCCAGTTGTCCTTTACTCGCTGATGTATCTTCTTCACAAAATCAGCTTTTGTGTCTCCTTCTGCACTAGAATAGACAGCTTGTGACAGGGGTGAGAGATTTAGTGGAGTCAAAGGGTTAAAACCATAAACAACTTTGAATGGAGTTTGTTTCGTCGTCGAATGCTTTGCATGATTGTATGCAAATTCGATATAAGGTAAACAAGGTAACAAGTTCTTTAAATTCTTACCCACTGTGGCTCTCAGCAAAGTAGAGAGAGTACGGTTTACTACCTCGGTTTGGCCATCTATTTGAGGGTGACATGTAGTTGAGAAAATCAGCTTTGTTCCCAACTTTTTCCATAAGGTTTTCCAAAAATGACTTAAAAACTTGGTGTCACGATCTGATACAATGGTTCTTGGGACTCCATGTAAACGCACTACTTCTTTGAAGAAGAGGTCAGCAGTTTGAGTCGTGTCGTTAGTTTTGTTGCACGAAATGAAGTGAGCCATCTTGGAGAACCTGTCTACAACTACAAAGATAGAATCCTTGTGGTTGATCTTTGGCAGACCTAGAACAAAATCCATAGAGATGTCTACCCAAGGTAGGTTAGGAATAGGCAAAGGCATAAATAAACCATAAGGATGTGACCTGGATTTTGCTTTTAAGCATGTAATGCACTTTGTACAGAACCTCTCCACATCTCTTTTCATATGCGGACAATAGAAGTGCTCCATAAGTACACTCAATGTCTTGTCTCGGCCGAAGTGTCCCATGAGTCCTCCTCCATGTGCTTCTCGGATCAGCAACTCTCTCATGGATCCCGGGGAATACAAAGCCTCTTGTCCTTGAATAAGAATCCATCTTGCTGGTAAAATACTCCATAGGCGGCTTGCTGGTCTCCTTGAACACTTCTTGAAAATCTGGGTCAACTTCATACAACTCCTTGATATGCTCAAACACCATGATCTTAGCCTCCATTGTACTGATTAGGGTGTGTCTTCTTGATAGTGCATCAGCTGCAATATTCTCTTTACCCTTTGTATTTGATCACATAAGGAAAAGTCTCTACGAACTCAAACCACTTCGAATGTCTCTTCTTAAGTGTAGTCTAACCTCTCAGGTGCTTAACCGTCTCATGATCTATATGAATAACAAACTCTTATGACAATAAAAAATGTTGCCAAGTTTCTAGAGACTTTACTAACGCATAGAGTTCCTTATCATAGGTTGGGTAGTTTAGCGAGGCTCCATTGAGTTTCTCACTGAAGTAGGCTACTGGTTTTCCTCATTGAGTTAAAACAGCTCATATACATGTACCAGAAGCATCACATTCAATTTCAAACGTTTTTATCAAAATTAGAAAGTACCAAGACAGGCGCATGTGTGAGGCTGTCTTTGAGCTTGTTGAATGCGTCCTCTTGTGCTTGCTCCCACTTAAAAGCAACATTTTTTATTATCACTGAAGTTAATGGGGGAAGTAATGGTACTAAAGTCTTTCACAAATCTTCTATAAAAACTAGCCAGGCCATGGAAACTCCTCACGTGCCCGATCGTTAATTCTTGGAGTCGGCCAGTCTTGTATAGCTTTGATCTTCTCTTCATCGACCTTACAACAAATTCTAGAAACACAACTTGATCAGTGCAAAACGTACATTTCTTAAGATTGCATAGAGGTTTTCAGGCTTAAGTGTCTCAAGAACCTGTTTAAGATGGTTTAAGTGATTTGCAAGGCTTGGGCTATAAATGAAGACATCATCGAAGTATACTACCACAAAGTTACAAATGTATGCCCTTAAGACATGGTTCATGAGCCTCATGAATGTACTTGGCGTGTTTGTGAGTCCAAATGACATGACCAACCATTCATACAAACCTCCTTTAGTCTTAAACGCCGTTTTCCATTCATCTCCTTCCTTCATCCTTACTTGATGGTATCCGCTCCATAAACTAATCTTAGTGAAGATTTTAGCTCAATTGAGCTCATCTAGCATATCAACAAGTCTTGGAATATGATGCCTATATTTGACAGTGATATTGTTGATGGCTCGGCAATCGACGCACATCCTCCATGTTCCATATTTCTTAGGCACTAAGAGCATATGAATGACACAAGGACTTAAACTCTCTCGAATATATATAGCCTTTAGACATCAAATCTTTACTTGTTTTTCCAGCTCCTTTACCTCCTCCGGATTTACTCTATAAGAACCTCGGTTAGGTAAGGGTGCGCCAGGGACTAAGTCTACATGATGCTCTATTCCTCTGACCGGTGGCAACCCTGGTGATATCTCTTCTGGAAAGACATCAGTGAAATTTTCAAGAAGCTCTAGAACATCAACTGGTAAGCCTTGTTTCTCTTGACCTGAAAACAACCCTTCCTTGAAGATCATTAATAGCACATGTTCTCGTAGCTCAAGTGATTTTAAAATAGTAGTAGGTGTTACATAAAGGTTAGTTTTACTTACCTCTGAGCCTTTAGACATGGCTATTTTCATTTCATGCATTTCTTGTGGAGTTAAAGGTGCTAGGTTATGCTTCTTGTTGTTGTGCGTGAAGGAGTAATAGTTGGTACGACCATTGTGTAGTGTCTCTTTATCAAACTGCCATGGTCGCCCTAGGAGTAGATGTCCAATTTTCACAGGGACCACATCACACACTACTTGATTCGCATATTTACCTATACTGAATGGTATGGTAACTTGTTCGACAATCTTGAGCTCAATCTCATCGTCTAGCCACTTAAGCTTGTATGGCCGAGGGTGCCTTGTCTTTTGGAGACCTAGCTTATCAATCAGATACTTGCTGGCCACGTTAGTGCATGAAACACCATCAATGATTAAGCTACATACCTTAGAGTTAATTGTGCACCGCGAATGGAAAATGTTTTCCCTTTGAATAGTTTTTGGCTGAAAGCAAACACTGAGAGCTCTCCTTGTAACTAGAAGCTCTCCGGTGTCATGGTAATCCACGTCATTTTCCTCTGACTCTACTGGTTCGTACTCCTCTTCATCTTGGGATTCATATTCTCCATTTGATTTGAGAATCATAACTCTCTGGTTTGGGCAATCCCTTGCATAATGTCTTTTCCCCTGACATTTAAAACAAGTTATGTCTCTAGTTCTTTGAACATGGAACTTACTAAGCTCTAGTTTGTTGTTCTTAGACGTCTCATGTATGGATTTATTGAATCTAGAGTCTACTTCAATAGATTTTCCCTTATCTAAAGCTTTCTGCGGTTGTGGTTTCCAAGTAGACTTGCTTCGATTTGCTGAGAGATTCTTCCTCTTGATATGTTGCTCGGCTTGAACCGCTAGGTGCATCAATTCTTCCAAGTCATGGTAGGTTTGTCTCTCCACCTTTCTAGCAATCCGATCATGCAGACCATCTATGAATTGTGCCATCAAAGTCTCTTCAGAATCTTCAGCCTATAATATGTTTCTAAGTGTCTCAAACTCTACAAAATACTCTTCAACATATTTGATTCCTTGAGTGAGCTTTCTGAATTTCTTATGCAAGTCTTTGTGATAATATGCAGGAACATATCTCTTTCTCAGATTGAATCTCATATCCTCCCAAATTTTAAGCTGCCCATGTCTATGCCTTCTTTGTTCGGACACATCTCTGTCCCACCAGGCCAAGGCGCTTTCAGTGAGCTGAGCAACAACTAAGGACACCTTCCTCTAATATGAATAGTTATAGTATTCAAAAATGTACTCCATACGCCTTTCCCAATCAAAGCATATGTGTTGACCTTCCCCGCAAAAGTTGGTGCTATGAGCTTAATATCTCTGCTTCCTTGTCTAGTATCCTCTTCTCTACCTCTGTCACGGTTGTACTATCTTCTTGGTCTCTGATTAAGATCAGGGTCTAGTGGAAGGTCATCTTCTAAGTCAGGCATGTCGTCCTCTACTTGATTCACTCTCTGCGCATTCACACTTCATATAGGTTCTCTGCGCACTGGTTGAGGTTGCTATATCCGTGTCATGTGCTCTCCAAGTGTTTGGAGTTGAGTCTGAATGGCGGTAAGTAGCTGAGCCACATTCACCTCTCCTTGATACTTACCTAATTTATCAATCAACCTACCATATATACTTAAATCACCCTTTTTTATGCAATCCTTAATTTTCATTAATTTAAACCGATGAAGTACATAGATAGAATGGAGTTATCAAAACTCATTGATTAGAACAACAAAGCTTGAAAACAGTAAAAATTAACGAAGATAAAACTTTAAGATAGAGCGACTACGAATCCAACAAGATCGGATGCGTCAAGGCTGGAAAGGTGAAAGTTGGTCACCTTAGATTGTGATTTTGAAAGACAATCTACACCTCGGAAACTCGTCCAAACGAGGTCTATTGTATCGTTTGGTCATGTGGAGACCGCTACACAACATAACAATACGGTTAAAAATTGATAATGTTTTCTCGGTTTTAAAACCGTAGAAAGTTCTTCTCTCGTAGAGAGAGAAGGTAGAGGTGAGATTCTCTCCCCAAAAGAGGAGGAGTGATGAGGACATCGAGACAAGCCTAACCGGAGACGAGGAAGAAGTCATCAACATACCGACTATGAGATAAACACCAAGGACAAAGTCAGGAACCGGGAGCTTAAGAGAGGAGTTCAACCAATCAAGGGAGAGCCTAATCACACTCATAGACCATGAAGAACTCAAAGAGAAGCTGCTCAAGACCGAGATCATCCAAAAGACACCAACCAGACCTCAAGATGACTCCACCTCTTTGAATGCTCAAGAATGGGAAACAACACAAGATATCAATCCTACTGAGCTCATCACACATCAAAGAACCGAGGCAACCCAGGAAATGCAAGAGAACGTTTGTTTGCTTTCCAAGACTCAACCAACTCTCTTCTTGCCGTTTCTACAAAGGATTAAGGAAACTACGTTGTTCATCATTTCAAAACATGTTCAAGCTGCCTAAATCATTCAAGAAGAGTACAAGAAACTTCAGCACATTTCCTTTGGCTAAGGTATGTGTGTGAATTCATTTGAATAACTAATGAGTTTCTTTTCTTTGTTTTGCAGGATTTTTCCTTTAGTTTTATAAGTTTTTGTATTTAAGTCCTTAGTTAATTGCAAATTTGGTACTTCCTATTTATTGTAATTTCGACCCTAGAAGGATTTTTCCTTTAGTTTTAAAAGTTTTTCTATTTAAGTCTTTAGTTAATTGCAAGTTTGGTACTTCCTATTTATTGTAATTTTGACCCTAGAAGGTCCACTACTGCTGGATTATTATATAAAGTTTTTTCTCAACATGTAACCTTTTTTAGGTTGAATGAAATAAAACAAGATTTTCTTCTTTGAAGAAGCAGCCGCTCTCATGCCTTCTCGTGTGCGAATCCTTGAAGCTTGAGTGTCATCCACAGATCTTCCATCCTCTGTGTGGCGTCTATCGATCCATTGTTACTCTTTATCTATCAACCATTTTCCTTGAATCTTCAAAGAGTGTCGTATAGCCAGTTGAAGAGTCACCACCATTTCGAACCACTTGTGTGCCCACTACCATCGAGCCTATATCATATGGTATCAGAGTTGAACGCTCCAAATCAGGTTTATCAAATCCCTTTTGCTTATGTTCATTTCGTTTCTTTTTGCTTGCCTTTGTTTCGATCTACAACCCTTAAGAAAAACCCATAAAAATCTCAGTTATATCTGTTATTTACTTGTGTTTGTTAGATCTCCAACCCTAAAATATTATTTGCATATCATTGTTTTCGTTTGCTGCACTAGATTTGTTTAGTTTGCATCCCCATCATCACGTTTATTGCTTGTTGGTTGTTGTTTCATCGGTTTTCATTTTATTTCTATTTTTGTCTTTCGACTTCCTTTGCACTTGATATGTTCGTTTGTGAGAAACATAAAATACTTGGAACATGGGAGTAATAATAATTTGTAAATTAGGTAAGTGTGAAAGAGAAAAAATGATTAAACCCAAAATATCATTTGCTTTTTGAATAATTACAGAAATGTCATTGGTCTGAAAACTCATATTCTGACAAAAGAAGCCGGCAACACTGTTCATCAACGGCCGGAGTTACTGTTCATCAAAACTCGACGACCACTGTTCATCACCAAAAAAACATATTGTTAGCATCGTTAACATTGTCATGGTAACCCAATTATCATTGTTAGCATCGTTAACGTATAGTTAGTATCGTTAACATTGTCATGTTCAACCAGTTATCATGTTAATTTTTATGAAATTCTCATGTTAAACCAATTATCATATCATAAATTATCGTGTTAATCTAGTTATCATTTCACAGAAATATGTGAAATAGTAAAATATAAAAATTATCGTGATAACCCGGTTATCATATCATAGAAACTATGTGTTATTGGTTATCTAACTTTATTATCATAACAAAAGTATACTGATAATCTATTGGATAACTTTGTTATTAATTAAATTAACCACTGTGACCACCGCCGGTGACACCGTCACTAACACGATCGTTGCCACCGACACTATTACTCTCACCGAGACCATCACCCGCCGATGTTATCGTCGCCGCCGTCACTATCGTCCACTGCCGTCACCACCGTAGTCACCGTCGCGGTCTTTCACGTCGTCACCGCCTTCTTCTTCTCCTCATTTTTTCTCTGTCGTGAATAGTAGTTTATGAGAGAGAAATATGCAAATGTAATTAGTTAGAAAAGTTATGGATATGTTAGATTTTTGATTGTGAATAGTTATTGTTGCATAGTGTATGAGTTAATTTTGTTGTTATTTAATAGTAGATTATGATTTAACATGCGCTAATTATAGCGTGATGTAATTTTTTTTAAAGAAATTGTTTTGAAATTTAAGAAAATTGTTTTTATTTGAATTTTATAATATGGCTAATTAATGATTATAGATAAAACTGTCAATTTGTAGTAATTTGTCTATTTAACCCGTTTTGCAGTGAACTAAAATATTATTCTGGCTAACCCGCAAAAACTTATAATCTTAAAAACATAACTCTAATATGCACCGTTAAATGATTCTAGTTTTTGTGGTTAGTCTACGAACTCTTAAAAAAATAGTTTTCTTATGTCTAACTTTTTATAAAATTAGTAAAATATTTTTTAACTTTTGTTTTGATATATATTCAAATAAAATATAATAAATTGTAGTGAAAAGTAGAGCAAGATTTTAAATAGATTTTTTTTTTGAATATATATGGATTAATTATTATTTTAAAATATAAAATATTTAAAATAATTAAGAAATTAAATANATATTCTAATCAATAATTTTAAAAAACTATTATATCATTTCCTATTTCAATAATTTTTTGTTATTTGTAATGGTATTTCATGTAATAACTTACTAAATAAAGTTTATTTTCAAAAATGTATTTTTTAAATAATATTATAGAGATGTTGCAATTACTCTTAAAAAAATAAATAAGATTAGCTACAGTAAATAAATAACATTAATGGAAACCATATAATATATATATTTTTTTTGGCTCCGTTAGACCAAAAAATTGCTAATTGCTAATTGCTAATTGCTAATTGCTAATTGCTAATTGCTAATTGCTAATTGCTAATTGCTAATTGCCAATTGCTACTACCATTTCTATTTCAGTCCTAGTTTTTCGCTGATCTTTTCCCGGTCATTTTTCTTTTAGTTTGCCTCCATTTTTTTTCCAACTCGAGCTTTCTCCATCGTCTTCTTCCTGTTGCTACATCTATCCTTCGTCGGCGTTTCGCTTGGATCTGCTCGACAAGGAAACAAAACCCTAGTATTACAACTTCTTAATCACCTCTTCATTTCCTACTTTGAGTTGCATAACGAAATTAGGGTTTCGAGTTTAATCCATCGTTTATCTTCTCCGATTGAACCTAATAATCTCTGGGGTTGTGTTAATTTCAACAGGTGTGGGAGTAGCTAGTGTGAACTTTCGCTATGCATATCAAGCAGGTGGGGATTTTATTCTTCCTCTAAATTGTATCTGTAACTGCTCTTCATCTGGTTTTGAATTTTTTTTTCTGGGTTTTTGCGAAAGGTTATAATCGAAGGATTCAAGAGTTACAAAGAGCAAGTTGCTACTGAGGATTTCAGCCCCAAGGTTAATTGTGTTGGTAATGTTTCTCTTTGCAAACCTCCTTGATTGATCTCCGATGGATTAAGTTTGCCAATGTCTTACACTTTTGATTCTCTTTGTTCAATTTCATTGTGTGGGTAATCGAGGTTAATTGTTGTACCTTTGTATCTTAGTTCTCAATAGTTTCTGGATCTTTGGTCGTTGCAGTTCTCTCTCTTTCCTTTTGTTTAGGGATTGTTTTTATAATCTTTATGTTCGATGGAAGTCTAAACTTGTTGCTGAAACTGATGATCTTCTAATCGGGTGAACTATATGTCGTTTTAACTGATACTTTTTTTTTATATTTGATGCAGTTGGGGCAAATGGGTCTGGGAAAAGCAACTTCTTCCATGGTGAGATTGAGCCTCTTGATCATCCTCCATCCTTTCCCATTTTCACACATTTGTTTTTTGTTGATTGTAAAGAAAATAAATTCTTGGTTTCGGATGCAGCAATTCGGTTTGTGTTGAGTGACATCTTCCACAATCTTCGGAATGAAGATAGGCATGCATTACTCCACGTATGTCCACAAGTTTGCTGAAGGCTTCAAAGCTGCTCTGTTGAGTGTGCATCTCATGCTATCCTCTAAATTTTCTAACTCCGAGCCTGTTATTGAACAGGAAGGTGCTGGTCATCAAGTTGGGTCTGCGTTCGTGGAGATTGTGTTTGATAATTCTGATAACCGCATCCCGGTAATAATTCCATTGCCTAAAACTTGTTCTGTCTGGAAATTGTGACGGGCAGTTTTCTTTTGTTTCATGAAATAGATATTCGTGTTTTTGGTTGATGATATACTGCAGTACTGCCATCTACTAATATTTCTCTCAGTTAGAAGCTGGAAATATTGGATCCGTCATATCTTAGTCTAGTGTTATAGGTTAATTTTCATGGCTTCATGTCAGTCATTTAATTTGAAGTCCCATTTAGGTTTTATAAAACCGTAGTTAACCTTTTGTAAGGTTATTTGTAAGGTGTGTTTTTCTTAAGTCATAGTTAACCTTTTGAAATTATGTGTATATCTTAGCCGCACCTTTGAAAATCTGGTAGTTGGAAACCTTTTTTTTTCCCTGAATGCAAAGTAGTTTTAAAAATGGTACATTTCACTTGTTCTCTGATCTGTGGCTTATGCTTCTCCACTAGGTTGATAAGGAAGAAATTCGTTTGCGCCGAACAATTGGTCTGAAGAAGGATGAATATTTCTTGGACGGGAAACACATTACGTGCGTACTTTTTCTTTAAGTTTGCACATTCTTTTCCATTGCCCTATTTCGTGGATGATTAAAAAAATTTATTTAACAAAATTTGCAGAAAAAATGAAGTTATGAATCTACTGGAGAGTGCTGGATTTTCTCGTGCTAATCCTTACTATGTTGTTCAACAAGGAAAGGTAAGCTCCTTCAAGAGAAAATATACTTGGATTAATCATGTGTTGCCAAGCACCTTAGAGAAGCTAATGTGGGCTAACAAATTTATATAGTTTAAATACTTTTTTTTGTGTGGTACGTTTGTAGATAGCCTCGTTGACACTGATGAAAGACTCGGAACGGTTGGATCTGCTAAAAGAGATTGGTGGTACCCGTGTTTATGAAGAGAGGCGCCGTGAGAGTTTAAAAATTATGCAGGACACAGGCAAGTTATGAGTTATCAATCTGCAGTAATAGTGGAATCGCTTTATTTTTCCCATGCATGCATGTCTACCTCAAAAATCTAATACAGCCAAATGACTTGTTTCCCAGGAAATAAACGAAAACAGATCATCCAAGTTGTTCAATACTTGGATGAAAGACTAAGGGAATTGGACGAAGAGAAAGAAGAACTCAGAAAATATCAACAACTTGACAAGCAGAGGAAATCACTGGAATACACCATTAACGACAAGGAGCTTCACGATACTAGGGAGAAACTAGAACAGGTCAGCCAATAAAATTAGGCATATGTTTTCAATGTTGTCTTTCTAGTTTTGTCCATTTAACTTGATGTTCCTTTTGACTTAAAAATTATAGATTGTTGGGCTTTCTGTTGCTGGTGCTACTTTAATATTAATGTTTTATTTGGCTCTGTCAGACTCTGAGCTTCTATGAGCAAATGTTATTTTATTACTTTATCGGTTCACTCATCACTGGGGTATACCTTTTCTACATCTGGGCATTTTATGTCATGATCCAGGTAGAAGTTGCAAGAACTAAGGCATCTGAAGAGTCTACAAAAATGTATGATAGAGTTGAGAAGGCCCAAGACGAGTCCAGGATCTTAGATGAGTCGCTGAAAGGACTGGCAAAGGAGCTTCAGACATTGAACAAGGAGAAAGAAACTCTTGAAGCACGAAAAACTGAAGCTATAAAGAAGAAGACAAAACTGGAGCTTGATGAGAATGACTTTAAGGAACGGATTGCCGGAAATATCCAGTCTAAGGTACTGATAACTTGATGGCCACACAAGTGGCCACACAAGCTGATACTCACTGACAGTTGTAGAGAAACTTTGGGAATGAAGTGTACATCAGTATGCATTTAAAGTTACTTATACTGCAAATGAATGACTAGTTGGTTTTCTATATATTCATGGATATTGTGCACTAATGAAGTACTATGGCTTTCAGAATGATGCCCTTGAACAACTTAATATGGTGGAAAGAGAAATGCAGGATTCTTTGAAGGAACTAGAGGCAATTAATCCTTTGTATGAAAGTCAAGTTGAAAAGGAGAAGCAGACGACAAAAAGGTAGGCCTATATAATGTCAGTGCAATACGGACATTAGTTTTGTTCCTGCTGAAAATGAGCGTTGTATGTTGCAACAGGCCTTGTGATTGAATTTTTTTTCGTTTTTTTTCTTTTTTATTAGAGTCCTCTTACATTAATAACTACTGTTTATGGTTTTTTCTTACAGAATCATGGAGCTGGAGAAGAAGCTTAGTATTCTTTATCAGAAACAGGGCCGTGCAACTCAGTTTTCAAATAAGGCTGCGCGAGACAAATGGCTCCGAAAGGAGATTGAAGATCTTAAGCGTGTTCTAGACTCAAATCTGGTTCAAGTGAGTTTACATTATTGAATATGGAAGATGCATCATAGCATAATTAATATGATTGCACAATGTTTTTACGTTGAAAGGTTGGAAAATTTTGCCAACCTGTATTTCTATAATCTCCTGTATGGCAGCGGATATATGGAATCAGTTTCATATGATTGGTAACATGCCTCGTCTATTGTAGGAGCAAAAACTTCAGGATGAAATATTTCGCCTCAAAACTGATTTGACAGAGCGTGATGCACACATCAAGAAATACGAAGTTGAAATTGGTGAACTGGAGTCTCACATTTCCAAGTCCCATGAACAATTCATTGTTAAAAAGAGGGAGAGAGATGAAGAACAGAGGAAAAGAAAGTAAGCATTGCTTTCATTTTCATACCTGTAAGTATAGTAAACAATTTTTTTAATATAACATGAGATATGTTAACACAGGGAAAAATGGGGAGAAGAAAGTGAACTATCTTCTGAAATTGAGAAGTTGAAAACGGAACTTGAAAGGGCAAAGAAAAACCTTGATCATGCAACTCCAGGAGTGAGTGATTGATTGGCTTTGGTATCCTTATTCTTGTTGATGCATTAGATCCATGCAATGTGCTGACCTTACATCTCTGCTAGTTTGAAGTAACTTGTTTGCCATTTTTAGTTTTCGTTTCTGGTGACTTAGCCCATTCATTATCTCAGGATGTAAGGCGAGGGCTGAGTTCTATTAAACGGATTTGCAATGAGTATAGGATCAATGGAGTTTTTGGTCCACTTGTTGAGTTGGTTGATTGCGAGGAAAAGTTTTTCACTGCAGTTGAAGTCACTGCTGGAAACAGGTATGCAGGAAACCTGCTAATATTTACCTCACAGCTACGATTATCAAACTGTTCATTATTTGGCTCTACTTTTTACCTTATGATCTGCTCTTTTCATCTGTTGTTGTACAAGCAGCCTTTTTCACGTGGTAGTTGAGAATGATGATATCTCAACCAAGATAATCAGACAACTGAATTCTCGAAAGGGTGGACGGGTGACCTTCATACCTCTGAATCGGGTAAAGGCGCCTCACGTAAACTATCCACAAAGTTCTGATGCAATACCACTGCTAAAAAGATTGAAGTTCGACTCCAAATTCGCACCAGCATTTGGCCAGGTGCTCCTTTCATTCTCTGTCCACCACCTTTATGCCCAGCTATTTCTTGTTACTTTCTGATCTGTGCCTTTCTGTTCTCATATAGCCCACTTATTTAGATTTATATGCACCTTTGATTGAACTAGTTGACTTTTGTGCTTTTTTATTTTTCCTGGTGCATATTGGCATTATATCTTAACGTGTCTTGGTGTAGGTTTTTGGTAGAACAGTAGTATGCCGTGATCTGAATGTGGCAACAAGAGTTGCTAAGAGTGATGACTTGGACTGCATAACTTTGGAAGGTTGGAACCGAAAATGCATTTATATTTACTTTACTTTCCATTTGGACATGTATTTGGTACCTGAAGGCTGGTGTGCCATGACAGGTGACCAGGTGAGCAGAAAGGGTGGCATGACCGGTGGATTCTATGACCATAGGCGGTCAAAATTGAGATTTATGAATACTGTTATACAAAATACAAAGTCTATAGATACGAAGGAGAAGGTGTTGGAGGATGTTAGAAGACAGCTGCAAGATATCCTTTCCATAACTGACTTTGGTTTTAGTTTTAATTGCATTTTTGCTTTCTGATTTACTATATCATATTGCTCATTGATGTGTGTTGAGTGTGTGTGTGTGTGTGTTTCTCTTTTCATTTTCCATGCCAACAGTTCTCCATTCAAAGCGTTTTACTTAACTTGTCTCACTGATAGATCAGCAGATCACCCAGCTTGTTACTGAGCAGCAGAGACTTGAAGCAGACTGGACGCATTGCAAATTACAGGTGGAGCAACTGAAGCAAGAGATAGCTAACGCGAATAAGCAGAAACATGCTATACACAAAGCCCTTGAAAATAAGGTTTCATTCTTTTTATGCCCTATATTTGTTGTTTTGATTACTTATTCGAGGCGCCTTCAGTGTTAAATATGTATTTTTCCCATGCTGTGCATACTAAATTAGTTCACCTGTTTGCAGGAGAAATCACTAAGTGATATTAGAACACAAATTGATCAGTTAAGATCTAGCATGGCCATGAAGGAAGCTGAAATGGGAACGGAACTTGTGGATCACCTAACCCCAGAAGAAAGGGAGCAATTGTCACGATTAAACCCCGAAATTAAGGATCTCAAGGAAAAACTTATTGCATACAAGACAGATCGCATTGAGGTTGGCAATGGAAAAAAAAATAGTTATAATGTTTGCTTTCTCTTTGAGTTGATTTCTAATTTATGTGCGTTTCATTACAGAGGGAGACAAGAAAGGCAGAGTTGGAGACTAACTTGTCTACCAACCTAAAGAGGAGAATAAATGAGTTACAGGCTACTATAGCTTCCATCGAGGATGATAGTTTGCCTAGTTCTGCTGGCTTAAAAACACAAGAACTTGATGATGCAAAACTGTTGGTTGAAGAGGCCACGAACGAGCTCGAAAGTGGGCCCCAAACATTCTGATCTACATTGCTTGACATTGTTTTGAGCTGTCTTTTACTATTTGGTCGAGTACACTCACTGCCGTTTCATGGTTTTAGGTCTCTGTCGCAGTATTGATGAGAAGACAAAGCAGGTCAAGAAAATTAAAGATGAGAAAGCGAAGCTAAAGGTAATATAATCTGTAATTACAAAGAATATCGTTTTTTTCTACAGGTATCTGACAAAAAAATTTTGTTCTCTCAGACATTGGAAGATGACTGTGAGATGACTGTGCAAGATGCAAACAAAAAGTTGGAGGAACTATTCAGCCTTCGCAACTCACTCCTTGCTAAGCAAGAAGAGTATACAAAGAAGATTAGGGGATTGGGTCCATTGTCATCTGACGCTTTTGACACGTATGTTTGCTTATTCTTTTTAATATTGCTCCTGCATCCAGCCAGCTCTTCTCCTCTCTTTGTTTTTTTTGTTGTTGTCAATTTAATTGAAACTTTTACAGTAATACTGTCCTTAATTCCATCTATCCGAGTACTTGTCCTTTAATTTTTCTCCTAGGAGTTCTATCATATGCATAAGGTTTGGTATATTATAGGTATAGACGAAAAAACATCAAGGAGCTGCAGAAGATGCTACACCGGTGCAGTGAACAGCTACAGCAATTCAGCCATGTAAACAAGAAAGCGCTTGACCAATATGTAAATTTCACAGAACAACGAGAAGAACTTCAGAAACGGCAAGCAGAGCTTGATGCAGGAGATGAGGTAAATAATGGGAGGTTTCATACTCTTTACCGAATTCTGTGTAGAAAGTAGAACTTGACTGACTCATTTGATGATTCTGCAGAAAATTAAAGAACTGATAACGGTTCTGGATCAGCGGAAAGATGAATCTATAGAGCGTACTTTCAAAATGGTTGCACGTAACTTCCAAAACGTATTCTCTGAGCTTGTGCAAGATGGACATGGTCACCTTGTCATGACGAAGAAAAAGGCATGTTTCTGCTTCCCTTTCCTTGTTAACACTTTTACCTCTCCATCATTTGCTTACTTTAATCCTTGTGAGTTTTCCACTGTCAAATGATTAACTAAATTTCAGAGTGCAACTGAACGAGATTAAAATTTAGTGTTCTTAACAAGCTATGTGCAGAGGTTTTCTAGTGAGCGTTAAGTGTGGAAGTATAAGCCTGGTATAATAATTTATTCGCCATTTTACTTAGTATTTCTTTGTTGTCTGATGCATTTTGTGTTCTTGTTGACTTTCATTTAAACCTTTCCCTTGTGTACACCAAGGAATATACTAAAACTACCAGTATATGAATTGTTTTCCTGTTAGATGACTATTTTGTCTGTCTTATGTTTGTGTGATCTTCTTACCAATCAATTGGGTGGATATGAAACATTTTGGGTGCCTATACAGGACCGTGATCATGATGTTGAAGATGATGACGATGATGGAGGTCGTGAAGCTAATAAAGAGGGAAGGGTTGAGAAATACCTTGGTGTAACAGTGAAGGTACAGAAAGACTCGTGAACACTACATATAAAGACCGGTGCATCCATACATTGTCTAGTTTTCAGGCTGATCACATTTACCACTTGTTTGGTAGGTGTCCTTTACTGGTCAAGGGGAGACACAATCAATGAAACAATTGTCGGGAGGCCAAAAGACCGTTGTTGCCCTCGCATTAATCTTCTCCATCCAGCGATGTGATCCTGCACCATTCTATCTTTTTGATGAGATTGATGCGGCACTTGATCCTCAGTACCGAACCGCTGTCGGCAGTATCCTTTTCCATTTATCTTTTTTTTTTATTTTACTCTAACTTTTTCACACATGCACAAAAACTTGCCCCACTCAGTTAGCTATAGCATGCTGCACTTAAAAAGTTACAATTCCTTAACCAAACGATTTTATTAGACATGATTCGTCGTTTAGCTGATGAGCAGGTGAGCACGCAGTTCATTACCACAACTTTCCGTCCTGAGCTTGTGAAAGTTGCGGATAAGATATATGGAGTATTTCATAAGAACAGAGTGAGTATTGTGAATGTTATATCAAAGGATCGGGCGTTGGACTTCATCGAAAAAGATCAGTCCCATGATACATGATCATCACACACACAGGTTGGTTAACTCTTTCTTCTCAGTAACTCTCTTTATTAGACTTTGTATGTAAAACTAAGCGATGCTAAATAACTGATTTTTCTATTGACCAGGGAAGTTGGTGCATTTGCATGTCTTGAAAGAGCTTGTGTGACACTTTGTTTAAAGTGGATTTAACATTTTATCAGGTTTGCTTCTAGGAATATATCTATCTTTAATGTGCAGTTCAGCTTTGTATAATTTATCTAAGTATACCTGAAATTTGACGGTTTTCTTTTCTCAATTCTCATATCTTAAATCTGATCACTTTCTAGACTTTTATGCATTTATGCTCATATCTGATTATTTGATTAGTTTAACTTTTGGAGTTTGGGGTTTCTCGAGTGATCTTTGAGTTTTGATTAAATCATTAAAATAGTAACTTTTGGTCGTTTTTGTCTTAGCTCAATTTAAAATGTAATCTGTGATGAAAAAAAAATAAAAAAATGCAACGATCCAACAATTACAACACTTCGTTGTTCTTGCATTTTATTAGCCACTAAGTAATGTTAACTGAGAAAACGGAACGGACCAAATGGTAACCATCTGACCATTCTAAAGATCCATGATGATAATCCTTTGATGCACTCTTCTTCCCATAGAACCAAACCTTAAATGAAACCTTGCTCACGTTTTCTCCAAACACAAGTCTCTTTGGTGTAACCTTAACCACCAATCCTTATGGAGCCTCGATATGGGCAACGTACTTCACATTCTTTACCGCTCCCACATTCGTCACAGTCCTTACGATCATTCTACGTTGGCCACTGCGTAGATTCCCAATGGAGATGGATGGGTAATTGATGTTGGAGATAAGATCTTTAGAGTCCTTTTTGGAGCAACTAGGTTTAGTTTTTGTGAGTGTTTTGCTTATGGTTTTCTGAGAGTAGCCGTAGTAACAGAGGAATTGGAGGTAATCTTGTGCGGTTGTCTCAAAGAGAAGTCCCGGATTGATTGCGCGGTGAGGATTGATTTCTCCTGCACCGGTTTCGTGAGGCGTTGAGGTGAGGCCACNACATTCATTTTTATATAATAAGTTTTCCTTATTCTAATTTGAAATATGGTTTTTCCTTCTTTTTAAAATTTTTTTTTGGCTTTTATTCATTTTATTTTGATTATTGTTATATATTTTTTAATTTCCTTATTCTAAACAGAAATATGGTTTTTCCCTATTTTTGTATAAACTTTGGTTTTATTAATAGTTTTTCTTTAATTTCCTTAATCTAAACATAACTACTATTTTTTCCCTTTTACTTTTTAGGATTAAGAATTGATTATAAATTTTACTTTTATCGGTAATATTATGTGTTACATAATAATTGGAAATTTATTAAACACATGTCAAAATATAATTGGAAATTTATTAAACATATGTCAAAATCTGATCGATTAACTCAACACGTGTCGCGATCTTGCGAGTTACTAACTTTGAAACATTCGGCTTTATATATATAGATTATAATTTGGACAAGTTTTTTATTTAGATTTTTGGGTAATTACCTTAAATTACCACCAAAAACGCGATTCTGCATTTTCCCGCCAAAGACATGGTTCCGCGCTTTCCCGCCAAAAATGTAATTCTGCGTTTTTGGCACGAAAGCACGATTCACGCGTTTCCGCGTTTTTCCGCCAAAAACGCGATTGCGCGTTTTCCGCCAAATACTCGATTCCGCATTTTTCCGCCAAAAACGTGATACTGCGTTTTCCCGCCAATATGTTATTCCGCATTTTCTTGCCAAAACATGATTTCATACTTCATGCCAAAAACGCAATTATGTATTTTTCTGCCAAAAACGTCATTCCTTGTTTTCCGCCAAAACGTTATTCCGTATTTCCCCGCCAAAAACGTAATTTCACATTTCCCGTCAAAGACATGGTTCGACGAATTCATAACCAATTCACGATAATTAAAGAAAATTTGTCAATTCATAATATAAGTACACCATAATATTATTTGCTATTTTTAATTTTCTCATTTCAAAATTATTAATGATATTTACTTAAATAAATTTTTGTGATGTCACCCATTGGACCCATTACCCATGTAATTAGATGGGTCATGGGTGACCTATGACCCATTTACATTCAACCCATTAGGGTCATGGATGACTCATTTGACCTATTTTGACACCCCTAATATATATATATATATATATATATATTATAATTTGGACAAGTTTTTTATTTAGATTTTTGTGTAATTACCTTAAATTTATCAAAATTGGCATAAATTAAAAAAATTCCTTAGGTCTAGGATTCTACCATTTCAAGTTTATTATTATGTTTATTTGACCAAAATATATATAGTCTAATGATTTATGTTAATTAATATCATCACTGCGTCACTACATATTTCAAACTTGCATGATACTTGTTCTTGATTTTTTTTTTTTTTGTTTGAAAATTAAGGTTTGCCTTCATCGTTTTTGTGTGAAATCACTCTCAAGATAAAGATAATGATATACATTCAACGAAAAGAGCGTTATAACTTTTAACAAAAAGAGTGTAATAACTTTTCAAAGGAGGTCTACGCAGCCCAGCCTAATGAAAACGATGGTAACGCATAATGGATGTGACCATATGCCTATTTTTAAATCATAGAAAACCATATTTTAGTAAATGATATTTGATAGTGGAAAAAGAGACACCCTATTGGGTTGGGCTGGGAGGGGGAGAGATCATCATTAAGAGAACAAAACTTACAAGTGTATACTAGGTTAAAACCTCTATAAAATAATAATGTCATAACTTTGAAAATGTATTATTATTAGATAAATTTTATCGAATTACATAGATACTTTGTGTTATCCGGCATAAGTTTTTGTTAGGATTTTGATCACAAATTCGAACTTCAGATCACGATTTTAAGCAAGAAATAAAAATACACACGATTTATAGTGGTTTACCCTCATAATGAAGGTTACGTCCACTTTGTGCTGTTATGGATTTCACTATAATCAAATTCAGAGTTCCTACGATATATCTCTTTTTCTCTCTATAACGATAGAATATATAAATAAGAAAAGAAAAGAGTTAATTACATAAAACCCTAAGACAAACGAACATATACATAAAATATATGAAATTAATGAACTATTTAGTGAAAAAGACTTTTATAGACCCATGGGAGTAAGCGTGATGTCTGAATGTCAGATCACAGCCGATCCGAGAGATTAGACTTTACAACTCATCAACAATTTTGACTTAAAGTTTGTTTTAAAAAGTGTTTTTTTATTATCATACAATTAAAATTTAGAATTTATATTTATTAAATCTTAAAACTTGGGTCTTAAAATTAAACACCGCACATGTCATTTTAAATTTTTGTTTTTTTAACTCGGCTGTTTTATTAACAAATCTTAAACATTTAATGCACAGTTTTTATATGACAGAACAAACTATTGTTGTTATATGTGAAAGCATGAATCCACTTCAAAAAAAAAATCTACTCAACCAATTAAACTACTTTCACCAAGTTTACCGCCCTACATCAATGATAGGCCAAAAGACTCTTAACAAAAAAGTTTAGGTTTTATTCATGAAAAAGAGCACCTTTTAACAATGTAATATTTTTAAAAAAAAAATTGTAATGGGATATTGAAAAACGAAGGAAAAATGAAAGGTAGAAGAAAAAAGGAAGTGTAGTTTGGTATAAGGCATGTGCCAATGTCTCTATTAGATTCAATAAAGCAATCACTAATTATTGTGGAGTCATCTTTACGAATTCTTTCTATATTTCTTTCATTTTATTTATTCACTTTATAACAATGTCATGGTATGGGCACCAACTTATCGAACTTACTTCCCTTTGATGGGGCCTAACAACCGACGACCACAATTAGTTTAGTAGTTGCAAATGAGACACTTGT
This sequence comes from Eutrema heterophyllum, assembly GCA_002933915.1. NCBI lineage: Eukaryota > Viridiplantae > Streptophyta > Magnoliopsida > Brassicales > Brassicaceae > Eutrema > Eutrema heterophyllum. Next base: position 175,398 of record PKMM01025462.1, read on the forward strand.
ACTAATCCAAATCCCTTCATTGCATATGTTAAGCCATCTCTTAGTTTCCCTTTTCAGTTTACAATATGTTAACTGTATGAAGATATTGATAGTGTCGAACACTGGTCTAAGATCAGCCCAATAGACCCAAAAAGGAACCAGGAGTTTAGATTTGTATAACTATGGTGAACAATATGGAAGAAACAAGTAAAGATATTTAGTAGACTTTTGGAGAAACTTTTGTTTGTCAACGAGATAAATACCTATAACGGTTGAAAAATCCAAACCGGACGTATTGAGTTAATATAAGAAATTTCATATGGTAGACACGAACACTCTTTTGCTAACTTGTCCGTCTTTATGTTATTTTAACGTGAGATGAACGAGCTAGAGAAAAAAAGTAAACACTCCTTACTCTTCATGACTTTTGGAGAAATTTAGAAAAGTTGTGTTGAAACTTGAAACACTCTATTGTACTAGACGCATAAATCCCAACTGAATCCAAACAATTGTTGGATCAAAAAATTAGTAAGCCAATGGGCTAATTAATTTGTTGAAAATGAATGAGAAATAATGTGAATTTGGGCTTTAGTATAAGCTTTAAGTTGGAAAAAACCAAGTGTGGTTTTTGTCCCACATTGGAAGTGGGGGAAAAAATCCTTATGTATATATATGGAGGCACCATGGTCATTGTTCAAAAGGCTAACACCTTTGATGTGTTAAAGAGAGGATGTGGACCCCTACGCGCGCTGCCGCCGCCTAGCCTAGCCGGGCTCGTGGTCGTGGTCTTGTGGACAGGGCCATCGGCCCAATAAGAAGTCCTTTTTGGGACAAATTTTTACAAACGTTTTGTCTCAAAACTGAACATTTAATCCCGCGTAACTAACAAATTTTTCCCGTAGATCGGTTTACCACTGATACGGAAAACAAATCTTGTTATCTCATATGTCGGTATCAACTCTCTTTGCGCGACACCTTGCGGTGCCACCTTACGCGCATCTTGCGGTGCCACCTTGCGCGCTACTTGCGGTGCCACCGGTGTGCATAACGTCACAGCATGCGTCATCAAACGCCACCTTGCGCGGCGGTGCGTCACGACATGCATCATCAAATGTCACCTTGCGCGCCACCTTGCGCGGCGGTGCGTCACTGTGTGCGTCGGCGTGATGTCATGGGCGGCCACTTCTCTTCTATATAAAGAGCCTTCTTCTCTTCATTTCGAAACACACCAAACAATCATTGTTCAACAAGAACAACTCTCTCTCTCCCTCGTGTTCTTCTTTGTCTTTAAATCGTAAGTTTTTACGTCGAGAGTATATCGTAGTATATAGTTCGTAGATTCCGCTTTCAAGTGAGTGTGAAACGGTCTCGCCACGGTTGTATCCTAGGATTCCAAAATCCTACAGTTCCGTATCACTACGGGGGATTTATTGAATTAAGGAAAGAGATCATATCTCGACTCCGTGTCTCCATTTTATCATGGAATAGCTCTGTCTCGAATGTTGTCTTTCATAATTCGTTTCTTGTTGTATCGTTATAATCATTGTTATTAATCACAAGTTTTCAATCCGGTATTTTACGGTATTACAATCTTAATTCAATAAATCCGCTTCTAGCCTATCGCTAAAATCGGATTGAGAAATTGTCAACTTGTTTAAAACGATTTCAAATCGGCTTTCTTTTTTAAGGAATCCCGGAGTTGTGTTATCCACTTTCTTAACGGATTTGCGATCCGCTTTTTAGCGTTTCCGCGAATCGTTCTCGAAACGGTAATACACAACATTTCTGCGAACGCTTTCTAAGCGAGTTTGCAAAACGGTAAGGAAACGGATAAGATCCGGAGCTTTCCATCATTTTCCCGTAAACAGGAAAAACAAAAACGGTGTTTGCGAACGCTTCTTAAGTGATTCCGCAAAACGTTTTAAAAATACTCTTCTTTGAGATATAACGGTTTAAAACGCTTGTTTAGCATATTAAATCGTGTGTTTAATTTCAAATACTTGAAAGTATTCTAATTCTCGTTTTGTTCTTGTGTTGAACAGACGTGCAATTATGGCTGACGAAAACGACAACGTCATTGACGGTCTTCTCGGCCTAAACATTGATGGACCTCCGACTCTAGATGCCGCATTAGCTGCTGATGCGACTAATGAAGGATCAACTGGCAATGCCAACCGAGTGGTCCATTCAAACACGGTCACTACAGGACCGATGCCGGAGAAATTTGACGGACAAGGCTTCAAAACGTGGCAGCACAAGATGTATTTCTTTCTGACCACACTGAAGCTGGACAAGTTTCTCAAAGAGGATAAACCAATTCTTCAACCTGGGAACACTGACGCTTTCACTGTACCAAGCGTTGATGCATGGACCCAAGGGGGTTTCCTGTGCAAAAGCTGGATTCTGGGCCGTCTGATCGACCCATTATACTTAGTGTATAGTCTGTCTAAATCCTTCTTTTGGGATCCCAATGAGGCGAGAATGGAGATAGATTATCTGGTGGATATGTTTCGGCCGGATCCACCGAAGCGGAAATCTGTGAGAAGACCTAAGAAAAAATGAGTCGTTCCTCCGGGTTCTACGCTTTCCACCGAGACATCTTTGAATGAGTGGTGGGTGCGATTCAATATATCCGAGGATGTTGAATTCGTGATCCCTAAACCGTCGGATCGAGCCGAAAAACATCCTCCAGATTGCTTATGGTTTCCGATCCCTGAAGTGATCCTTCGTTATTTATGGAGACACAGACTTGCTCTAGCCCAAATCAAGACTCGGGGGCTTCGTCACCTCATAGGGATTTTAATTCGTAGTTACAAATGTGATGTCAAGGTAACCATTGATCACCTCTGAAATTTGCTGGACATCCGATGGGTTCCCAAGTCCGCCAAGTTCTATATTGGTAACAAAAAGACTAAGAGAATCATCACGGGGTTTCCGAGCAAGGACAATAGTTGGGAGGATCATTTCTTCTTTGTTCGCATTTCCGAGGCTTCCGTTGGCAGCAGCTGCCTTTGCTTGGTCAAGACGAACTGGGGACCGCTTGGTAGCCGACCCGTAGATTTTGGCTCTGTACATTGTCCAATTTAGTTTTCTGACCTTGTTTTCTCATTTTTGTAGATCGCGATTTCCTTCCTTCGATCCTAATTGATCTGGACAAGGTAATTGACGTATTGAAAGTGAGGAATGTTCAATGGAGAAAGCATTTCTCGCTTCAGAGGATAGAGAAAGCCCGAGCTCTTCTTAGGGCGCTTCGGTTAGTTCGGATCCTTCGTCTTCGAAGGATTTGAGGAAGACAATAATGAAGAAAATATTCGCCCGTGATAAGAGAGAGAGGGAAGCAAGGGAAGCAGCGAGACGAGCTGCTAGAGGATCCGCAGTGATAACCGCCGAGGCAATTACTCCTGTCACTGGAACGATTATCGCCGAGGCATCTATGGGTAAGGGTACCGAGACGAACCTCATAATCTCCCTCGAGATTCTTGCTCCGAATGATGGGGAAAGGGGTCTTGCGCCGGCTTTCCCTTCAGTTTCTAGATCCTCTGCTTCGGCTTTAAAGAAGCATGTTATTACGCGAGGCCGGAAACGTCTCGCACCGAATGATGGCCGAAACGAAGTTGCGAAGAAAAAGAAGAAAGCTGATACTTCTGCTTCTGCTAATCTCTTATCCTCCAAGATGATTGTCGATGATGCTGCTGCGTCCACCGCCATTCTCGCACAGATCAATGGAACCGAGGTTCATCTCCCTCCATTGAGTGTGCTAATCAAGGATAGGGCGTATGCTGACATGTTGTTGCGCGGTATCCGGGTACGAGCTAGTTTTTATGAAATTTAAACGATGTCCTGCCCCCTTTTTCTTATTGTTCGGTTTTTGCAGTTTGTTGCTTCTATCAACGAGCTAGTTGCCTCTTATGAGTCTAGGGCACGCAAAGACAGACAGCTTGTCGAGGATGCGAGGAAAATCGCTTTGAAATTGAAGGGCAAACACGACGAGGCGGAGAAGAGACTTGCCCTCGCATCGGCCAAGGTTACAGATTTTGAAAGGGAGAAGGTGACATTGAAGGAGAAGTCGGCCAAGTCTGCGGGTCACGCGCTTGTTTTAAACGAGGAGAGGATGCAGTTGAAGGCCGATATAGCTTCGTTGAGGAGGCAGCTTACGGCAAAGGATGCTCGTTATAGTTCCAACGTCAAGAAGGCTCGGAAAGAGGCGAGGCGAGAGTCAGCTCGGAAATTCCAAGATAAGGTTGACAAAATTAGGGCGAGTATGGACCAGCTGGGGGATGTCAAGAATAAGGAGCTTGATATGGCCGAGGTTAACATCAATCTGGAGCTCTTCGACATTCTTCGAAAGGATAATCCTCCCACCCTCGAAGCCGAGGCGGAAAAGCTGATTGGCTGGAAGGCTGACTTGGTTGGAGAGGATGAGGAGTTTGATAAGATCGCCTCCTGTTTGAAGGAAGGATTGGTGGTTTCTCCTGTTTTGGAGGACTCCGTGGCTACTCTCCTCGGGAATGATCTGGTCGAGCTTACCGTGGCTAGTGTCGGTGTCACTGATCCTGCGGGGTCCAACGAGCGCCTGTCTGGAATTGCCGACCTCACGATTGAGGATGGTGAAGTAAATCGCCCTGTGTAGTAGCTTTTTTTTTTTGTGATATGTTTTGTTAGATTTGTATTTTTTTGTATCGAACCGATGCCTGGATGGCTTTATCTGGTTTATAATGACTTGTTGTTTCCTCGATCTTCGCGGGGTTGTTTTTCTTAGGAAATATATATAAGTCAATTTTCCTTTTGTTAATTTTGTTTAATTTGGACATGCCGAGGCTCGTCCGAGTCTCATACTAAACGATGTGTTTTGAGACGATCCGTTTAGAACTGTGTTGAGACGTCAAAGACCGGTGTGCTATGAAGCGGTTGGTTACTGGGTTTAGATTTTACTTCGGTTTTAGGGTTTGCGATGTGGACTCGGCTTACGTTCCCGATTCGATAGTAAAATTATAAGTGGTTTGGTCGAGGTATATTTTTTCCTTCCTCTGGTCCGAATATACTGATAAAGGATATTTTTGAAGTTCATATGAATTCCTCTATGATTGTCATTGTAGCATAAGAGGTGTCAATCTATAGAGGTTAAGATCAATGCACTAGGAATGCATGAAACTTCTTAAGCTAGAACAAATGGTTTTGGGTTTTTATATTTTTAGATTAAGAAAGTAAAATGCAAGAAAGAAAACAAAAGATAGAAGTGTTGGATCATGTAATAAACTATCAAATAATGATGACAAAGATTGCATTAAACACTATCCTAGAACATGAGATTTATAAATATGACAAATCCATTCTCATGGCACTAATCACCTCACTTATCACCTAATTGACATAAACTCTCGTTTGCAATTAGATAATCAATGAGCATTAATAAACAATCCCAATTAGTTCACTAATCACCCTTGACATCAACTCTCATTGGCAAGGATGTGAAAAGCTCACAGAAGGCTTGGTTCAAACATTTCATCGAACACATCTCGGGCGTGAAATGCCTTAGTTCTAGATTTGATCTCTCAATCTAAATCTAGCATTAAGAGCTAACCTATGTGAAGGATTTAACAAGGATCAACCTAAATCATCACCATCTAACCATCAAAATCAAGCCATCCATAATCCAACAAAAAGTCTAAAGTCTAAAGAACATGAAGAACACAAGAGAAAAAGACATAAAAATGAAAAACAATAATTAAATAAACATAAATAAAAGATAAGGGAAGAAGACTTTATAAAAAAATTAGGTCTCAAGAGTATTTATAGAAAAAAGGGCGAACCAGGTCAACCCGGGACAAACCGGGTATTGACCCGGCTGAAACTGAGTCAAAGTGGTCTTGAAGGCTTGTACCGACCAGGCTTGGGTCGGTACAAGTGGGTCGGCACAAGTCTTCTCTTCATACCGGTTGGAGTGTGCCGCTCGGGTGTGGGTCGGCATAGATGGACACACACTTGGTACAATCGCCATATCTCTTGAAACACTTATCCAAATGACCTCAAACAACTTCCAGTAGACAGCTCACTCATTTGTCTACACCTTTCATGAAGAAAGTGGAAGCTGAAACCGAGTGGAAACCCTTCTTCTGGGTTGATCTTTCAGAAGTTGCATTTGGAGCAGAACTCGTTTGGACGCCAGACAGACATGTCTCTGATAAATCTGTTGTATCTTTCTAACCACGGATCAGAATGACTTGAAACCACATCCAGAAGACAGCTAACTCAATTATCTACAACCGCTAAATCCGAGTGTAAGTTCTTCATTTGGCCTGATCTTTGAGTCACTTCGGCTGGCTTTGGCGAGGATGGATTTGTACCGAGTGGGCTTTGGTCGGTATGGGGGAGTGAAGCTGGATTGGAGAGGTCTTTACCGACCAGTCTTGGGTCGGTACAAATTCTTTCCTTGTGTCGGGTGACTTGTGCCGCTTGGAGCAAGGGTCGGTACGAGAGAGGAGAGGATGTGTGCCGGGTGGATGCTGACCGGTGTGGGGAAGAGCTTGGCTTTGTGTCGACCAGGTGTGGATCGGTACTGAGAAGAGTTTCTGGTCGGTACTGGCCCCTGCTGTAATACCGTTCCAGTGGTACCGACCTAGAGCCGGTCTGCGTTGGTCTCTAGTCTCGCGGCCAGTCGGACATACCCTTAGTAAAAATGCAATATCTCCTGGAATACATGTCCGAATTACCTCAAATCACCTGGAGTAGACAGATAACTCATCTGGCTACAACCTTCATGAAGATCATTGAGGCTAAATCTGACCGGAACCCTTTCGTTCTGCCGGATTTTTAAGACACTTCGGAATGATCTTTGCATTCTCTTTTGCTCCATTACTCCAAACATCTCCAAAATGTCTCCAAACACCTAGAAAACACTCCAAATGAATGCAAGACTCACTAGGACCTAATTCAAACATCCTAGACTCTAATTAAGACCAAAATGCTAAGAAAACTATCATTATGCATGCATGAGACTCAAAATACTAAGATAAATGCATGCTAAAAGGGGTAAAATAAGGGAACATCATATACCCGCCTTAAATTTATATAGCGCGCTTTAATCCGTGGTGGATTATAAGAGAGCCGTAATCCGTATAAGAGAGTGGCTAGAGATCCGTAAAGGATGTATAAGCCCGTTGTTGTGGCCAACAATAGACGAGAATGACAACTGTGTAAAGGAAGTATATATTGGTAAACTCGAGACATCTGCAAAAGATTGCGTTTACAAAGGTGGATGTATGTGTATACGTACCCACTCCCCCCCTTTTTAGAGGAGGGGGGGGGACAACTGAACCTTTTGGAAGATTGGTTGCATACGTACCCTTTTTAGGGATCAAGCCGTCTCGTAGTTGATATATCATGGTTTTTACCCTTTTAAAGCCATGATATAAGTCCGTTTTATAGAGTCTTTCTACTATTTTGGAGTCTTTTACAAGTTTTAGCACGTTTGGAGCATAATTGGAGATATTGGAGCTTTTTGGAGCATTTTGGAGCAAAACAGAAGTTCATGTAGCTGAGTACCCGATTTAGAGTCTCAGTGTCGATCGATACTACCCTAGTATCGGTCGATACTCATTGCAGTAAGACAAAGTCGCGACTTTTATGAAGAGTTGAAGAATTGCAAAAGTGCCCAGAAGACTTTAATAATTGCAATAAGCCCCAAAACGTGTTTTAGGTTATTAATTAGGTTTTTGAGCCAGTTTGTTAAGAAGAACGTTTTGGATTACACTTTGATTCTGAGTTTTGTGAGAGACCTTTCTGAGGGAGACAAGTCCGAGACTCTGTTCGTCCGAGAGAAGATTTCGAACCCTCTTGTTACTCTCCTTTTTATTATTTATTGGAGTATTATTTCAGCCATTTTTATTGTCTCAATTATCATGTCTGAGTAGTTTTCTTGTTAGGTCCAGGGTTCTCATAAGAGTTTTCTCTGAATGTTAGGTTAATTGAATAATTAGGATTCACCATCTGAATTAGTTATTCGCCCTAGGTTGTTCTCAAAGCTAATTCTAGACTGATCACCTAGAATTTAGATCTTAGGATAATTGGTTAGGCACGAGAGTGCGATTGATTACCTGACAGAACCTAGAGTGAGCAAAATAACTATTCGCAAAGAGATTTGGTTTAGTTGTTTTGTGAACAAATCAAACTTGAACTAAAAGCTGGTTTAGACTTTAGGATTCGCAAAGAGATTTGGAATTCTAGGATTTAGACTTAGATAGTTTTCGCAGCGAGAGTTGGTTAGCTTTACCTTAGTGATTTGAGTTCAAGAACCGCGCTAAATCTGAATCCTGTTAGTTAGTCTATCTACATTCATTGAATTCCTGAGAATTGCCCTGAATCTATCTTCCTCCCAATTGATTACAACACATTTAATTTACGCATTGCTTTCATTTACATATGTTGGTTTAGCTTAATTCGAATCTACACAATATATTGCGTGAATTCTGGAATTCTTGTGTTCGACCCCTAACTATACTGCAACACTACTTTAGTACTTTTTAGGGTATTAATTTGAGCATATCAGTAGTTCATGTTGAGGACGTGGTAGTTTTAATGATAGTACTTCTTGAGGTGCATTGCGTTCCACGACCTTGGGATGGGAACGTCGGATATGTTGGCGAGCTCATATACTCCTGGGCGAACGACCTTAGTGACTTTGTAAGGTCCTTCCCAATTGGCTCCGAGCTTACCAGCGTTGCGTTCTGCTGTGTTCTGAAAAACTTTGCGAAGGACCAGGTCTCCCTCATTGAACCTTCTGCTCCGAACGTTAGAGTTGTAGTATTTGGCTGTTTCTTGCTGGTAGTTCTGTATACGGATAAAGGCTTGGTCGCCTCGTTCATTCAGTAAGTCCAGTTTGTCGAGGAGCATCAGGTGATTGGGTCCCTTTTGTCCGGGTAGAAGTCTGCGCCGTACGCCAGGAAATTTGACCTCGAGAGGAATCACGCACTCTGTTTCGTAGACAAGGGCAAAGGGTGTCTCGCCTATGGCGCACCGCGAGGTAGTTTGATGGGACCAAATGACGCCTTCTAGTTCGTCGGCCAATCGGCCATTTTTCTCGTCGAGACGTTTTTTCAGAGCATCGAGGATGTTTTAGTTGGCTGCTTCTGCGTGCTGTTTCCTTGCGGGTGGCGTGGTGTTGACTTGCTCAGTCGTATCTTCCATTTCTCGCAGAACGCCTCGAATCTTGTCGAGATAAATTAAGAGCCGTTGTCTATGACGATTTTGTACGGAACTCCGTGTCATCATATGATATTCTTCCAGACGAAGTGTTCTACCTGGGCATCCTTGATGCTAGCGTAAGAGTCTGTTTTGATCCATTTGGAAAAGTAATCTGGCAAGACTAACAGAAATCTTTTTTTCTTAGATCGGTGAAGCGGGCCGACGATGTCCATTGACCATCATATGAATGGGTAAGGTGAGGAAATTGATGATAGCAACTCGGTTGGTTGGTGAATCGTTGGGGCGTGTCGTTGACATTTCTCGCACTTCATAAAGAATTTCTCGCAAGTTTTCACCATGGTTGGCCAATAGTAGCCGGGTCGTTTGATTTTGATTGCTAGGGCTCTTCCACTGGAGTGGCTGCCACATGAACCGCTGTGGACTTCCTCCATTACTTTCCTTGCTTACGAACCTTTGACGCAGGTCATCAGTGGCCCTGAAAATCTTCATTTGAAAATGCCTTCGCTGAGCAGGATATATCGGGCTGCCTAAGCTTTGAGTTTTCGGCCAGCCCACTTGTCTGGTGGCACCTCTCCGTCCATGTAAGTGCGAATAGGCCCCATCCATTCTTTGTCGCAGCCGTAATCCCCTTCGTGTTTCACGTCTTCCCCTTCGCGTAGTTTGCTGGCGTATCGATTGTGTTAATGACTCCACTTGCGTTGATGCTTGGATTCTCAATAAACTCGACGGGGATCAATCTCTTTAGACCGGGGTCTGAAGTTGACGCTAGAGCGGCTAGTGCGTCTGCTTGGGTGTTCTCACCGTGAGGGATTCGAGTAAGTGTGAACTCGTGGAACTGTTTGGCCAATTCCTGGACGATCTTCAGGTATGCTTCCATGCTCTCATATCTGTCTTTGTATTCTCCATTGAATTGGTTTGCCACCAGCTAGGAGTCGCTGAATGCGCTGATGTTTGGAATTTTTATCCCGTGAGAGAGTTTTAAACCGGCGATCAAGGCTTCGTATTCTGCTTCGTTGTTTGAACCTGGGAATGTTAACCAGAATGATTGCTCTAAGATCTCGCCGGTTGGTGATGTTAGGCGAATTCCTACCCCATATCCTTTCTTTAAAGACGAGCCATCGACGTGAAGTGTCCATGTGGAGCTAGATGTCGGTTCTTCAATTTCTTCGGCTGGGAGTTCGACTAGGAAGTCTGCGAGTACATGGGACTTTGCGCAAGTTTTGTTCTGGTACTCGATATCGTACTCGCTGAGCTCGACAACCCATTTCGCTAGTATTCTGGATTGGCTCGGACTATGTAAGATGGTCCGTAGGGGGAAAGTGGCCAGCACCACGATGGAATGCGACTGAAAATAGGGTCTCAATTTCCTGGCTGACATAACCACTGCGAGTGCCAATTTTTCCATTTGTGGGTATTTGGTCTTCGCGTTGGTTAGTGTCTGGCTGACGTAAAAGATTGGTTTCTGCTCGCCTCGTTCCTCTCTGACGAGCACTCCGCTGACTGCTGTTGTTGACACGACGACGTAAAGGAATAACGGCTCGCCCTCGACAGGTTTGGAAAGGATGGGCGGGCTTGCTAAATACTGCTTCAGCTCCTGGAAGGCCTCTTCGCATCGGTCAGTCCATTCGAACTTTTTATTGCCTCGTAGGGTGTCGTAAAATGGCAGGCACATGTTAGTGGACCGTGGAATGAAGTGGTTTAATGCTGCGACGCGTCCTGTCAGACGTTGGACCTCGCGCTTTGTCTTTGGTGATGCCATTTCGATCAATGCATTTATCTGCTTCAGGTTTGCCTCTATACCTCGGTGAGTGACAAGGTATCCAAGGAACTCACCGGATGTCACGACAAATCTGCATTTTGCCGGGTTTAACTTAATGTTGTGCAGATTTAGTTGTCGGAAGCAATTACGTAAATGTTCAATGTTGTTCTTCTCGTCAAGAAATTTGACCAGCATGTCATCGATGTAAATCTCCATTGTCTTGCTGAGCTGTTCCGCAAACATTTTGTTGACCAGCCGTTGATACGTTGCTCCAGCATTCTTAAGCCTGAACGGCATCACTTTGTAGCAATATATTCTGCGGTGTGTGATGAACGCGGTCTTTTCTCTATCGTCGGGATGCCTCAGAATCTGATTGTAACCAGAGAAAGCGTCCATAAAAGACAAGAGTTTGTTGCCGACGGTTGCTTCTACAAGTCTGTTGATGTGTGGCAATGGGAAGCTATCCTTGGGACATGCCTTGTTTAGATCGGTAAAGTCTACGCATACTCGCCACTTGCCGTTCTTCTTATTCACTACGACGGGGTTGGCAAGAAAATCAAGATACCTCGCTTTGGCGATTGAACTGACCTTCAGCAGCCTCTCTACTTCGTCGTTTACGGCTTTAGCTCGTTCTGGCCCTAGCTTCTTTCTCTTCTGCTTGATGGGTTTGAAAATGGGATCTACGTTGAGCCCGTGGCAAGCGACATCGATGCTAATCCCCGACATATCTTCTGCGGTCCTTGCGAATGTCTGTAAGTTCTCCTTCAAGAATGAGATCAACTCGCTGCGGATTGACTCTTCTAGTGTGGCTCCGATTTCGACGCATCGTTCCGTGTGATCATCGTCGATGCACACCGCGGTCACGGGCTCGCAGGTCGGCTCGGCTTCATCCTTGCGAGCTTCCGTGATCTGTAATTCCGTGACTCCTGGTAGGTTTTTGGCTTTTTTGGATTTGCTTTCGCATTCGTTACCGGGTTACGAAGTTTGTGTTCGGCGAGGAAACAGACCCGAGATTCCTTCTGGTTGCCCCATATAGTTTTGATTCAATCGGGGGTCGGGATCTTGATGCAAAGGTGGTAAATGGAGGGAATAGCTCGCATGGAGTTTATCCACGAAGTTTCCATGATAACGTTGTATATTGTTGGATGATCTGCTACAAAGAATTCTACGACCTTTGTTACGCCTTTTGCATCGACCGGGAGCCTGATCGTTCCTAGGGTCATCGTCACATCGCCGTTGAATCCGGTTAGAGGTCTCGGGTCGGCCATTATTTCGGTCAACTTGATGTTCATTTGTCTGAGTGTGTCTCGGAAAATGACGTTGACCGAGCTTACTGTATCGATCAATATTCTTGCCACATCGTGGTCTCGAAAAGTCAGCTGAATGACGAGAGGGTCGTTATGTGGTGTATCGATGCCGATGGTTTCTTATTCGGTGAAAGAGATGACGATGTTTGGGATGTTAGACGGTTCGGATCAGTTGACGATGGTTTCGGCGCAGCGCTGAAAAGCCTTGATTGACGACACCGTGTCAGCGCAATACCGCGATCCTCCCATTATCCTGTTTATCCTTCTCCGAGGCGATGGTGGTGCTTCTTCCTCGTTTCTTCTTCCTCGCTTCGGGATATCTCCTTGATTTTGTTTCCGCCAAGGTACCTTGGTTTGGCTTATTGTGGTTTTCATCTTCTCGTTCGAAATCTTTGAGGGTCACCGTATTGCCGAAGTCTCCCGCCATGAACTTAGCCGCCAACTTCGACCCTAAACTTCGACAGTTTTGGTAGCATCGGAGTCGTCTCCGAAACTCTAGGTTTTAAATTTATAAACCTAAAGGTTCCGCAAGTGCACAGACGTGTGTTGTAGTACTTTAGGTATCGATCCACAGGGAGAGACTGCGAGACCTTAGACAGAGAATAGCAAGGAAGTCTAAGACAAGAATAAGTTTTTATAAGGGTTTTCGTCACGAAAATGTAAAGAACATAAAAATGGAAAATTGCTTGTAATCTAGACTAAGAAAATCGATGGTTTGAAAAGAGAGCGAGAAAAACAGTTTGTAAACGATAATAAAACAGTGTTGGGGTCAACATGAATATCTAGGCGTATGCTCGATTCAATCACGGTCCCTAAGCTCTTAGTAACTGCTTCTAGATTTCAACTCCACGAATTGAACAGAATAAACGGCGTAGTCTACTTTTGTACATCCTACGCACCAACAATCTATACACTCGACCAGTAGCTTTCGTCTCTGGCTGCGCGGAAAATCGAGCTGTTCGTGCTGGTTCTTCTTAGTTCACGGCACTCCGTAAGTATACTTTCGAAATCTTACGATGCACACGCTCTTATAGATAAACGATTCGAATGTTTTTAGATCCATCACTTTTGGTGGTACTTAACACCTATGAATCACCTATAGGTCATGACGCTAGATTTAGCATTAACAACTATCTATAAGAAAGAGCTCTAGAAATCGGCTAGGGTTTTATCTCGTGAAATCCTTATCAAACATAGAATTCCCCGTTGATAAATCCCTTAAACCCAACAATAAAACTACTCGAACATTGATGAAATGAAAATCATGATTGAATAAATTGCAGGAGATTGATGAAGGAGCCTCACGATTTTAAGAATTAAAGTCCGGTGAGAACCTCTTCACCAATCTCGAAAAGTAAAGAACAAGTGTTTATAGGTCTAAACTAAAAACTAAACTAAAAATGGTGTAAAAGCAAGCACACGAATTAGGTATTCTAAGAGGCATATTTATAGGTCTTTTCTTCTGGTTTCGTCGGTCTTTAGGGTTTTAAGTGACATGAATTGAACGGGCCTTGCAAATTGTGCTTACGAGACAAAACTGGCTTGGTCGCGGGTCCATGGAGTATGGCCGCGGCGAACCTTCACTTGGCCGCGGCTGGAGGCTTCCTGGCCGCGGTGAATTGCCTCTTGGCCGCGGTTGGGACTGCTCCGGGAGTGGCCGGCTGGGACGTCTTGATCTTGATGTATCTTTTGATTGAACTGTTGGATCGTCCTCAAATCTGTTGGACTGGAAAGATAGCTCGTTCTTCTTGAATATCTCCAAAATTGGGCTGGATCAGACGATGAGAAGAAACTCTTTGGCAATTGAACTTCTGCTAGTTTGACTCTGAGCCGAAAATCTGGTTTTTCTCCAATTTGCAATGTTTTCGCCTAAGTAACCTGAAAAGAGTCTTGACACTACGAATATGCGAAAACCGTAATAAAAACATAGAAAACGAATGAAACACTTATTAAAGCTTTCTTAAATAGATAGTAAAATGGGTAAAAATACGGTGTTATCAAGTTTGCTGTGAGATGCCCATAGCACTGATGGTGTTCGCAATAGGCCTTCTCGTCGAAATTGCTGGAATTCCTCGTACATTTATTACATGGTTCATTGCCTCGCCCGGCTCCCACTTGATAGTTATGGGCACCTTAAAATTTTGGTCCTTCCTGATGTACGAAACCTCCGCTCTGGGTTTTTCTCTAAGGGTTTGATGGATTTGGGACCGCGACAATATTCCGGTTTGTCGGCTTAGTTGGTTCACACCTCTCCTCGAGGATTTTCATTTCTTCTTCATCAATGATGAAATCTGAGGCTCGGTGCAGTGCGTCTTGAATTGTTTGAGGTATTTTCAATGCGATTTCCTTTCGGAAATATGACTTATACCATAACGCTTTCTTTAATGCAATAAGCGCGGCTCGGTCGGTTACACCTTCCACCTTTGACACCACCGTCTTGAATCGTCCCACAAAATTCCGTAATGACACCGTTGGTGCTTGTACCATGGTCCACAGGTCGGCGTCGGAAGTTTCCTATTCCATGAATACGGAGTACTGTTTTAAGAACTTGGCGGAGAGTTGCTGGAAGTTGTTGATCGAATTTCTCTCCAGCCTTGGGAACCAATCGAGGGAAGCTCTCTTGAGATGTTCCACGAACAAGAGGCAGAAACCGGCATCTTTCTCGCTATCTTTGAGTTTGGATCGGCCCATCGTAATGTGATCCGTGCCGTGAAGGGAGTTCTTTGCGTTTCTTCTAGCATCCGATCTATCTCGGTGGCCGCACTAATTGCGTCATGTACCTTTAAACGGATAGTTTGCATCTCGACATTGTTTCGGGCTAGCGAGGCTTTGATTTTGTTTAATTCTGTTAATTGGGCTCGGCTCGGCCATGTCAGCTCGTGTTGAGTTTTTCTCGCCCTTCTTCCTGATATTCTCATATTTTACTTGTTTTAGCATGCATTCTACTTAGCGTTTTGAGTCACATGCATGCATAATCATTGTTTTCCTTAGTGTTTTGGTCTAATTAGATTCTAGCTAGGTTGCATTAAGTCCTAGTGAATCTTGCATCATTTGGAGTGTTTTATAGGTGCTTGGAGTCATTTTGGAAAAGTTTGGAGTAATGGAGCATAAGAGAAGGAAGGGGTCATCCGAACCATCCAAAAGAATCTGCCGAACGAAGGCTATCTGATCCGAATTAGCCTCGAAGGTGTTCATGAAAGTTGTAGAAGGATGAGTTATCTTTCTACCGGATTTTGAATCAAGTCATTCAGACGAGTGATTTGGAAGATATGGCCGATTTTGTAAGGAGTCTCCGTCTAGCCACCGAAAAGAAGAATGGACTTTCCAGAAGACTGTACCGACCCGTTATGGGTTGGTATGCTGGATCGGTATCAGCACAGGAGGAAACACCGACCCAGATCAGCTCGGCATGAAGGCACATGAAGATTAGTACCTACCCATTCTGGGTCGGTACTACGGCTCGGTACTAATCTCTCCAAGTCCAGTTTGATCCAGACCCGACATGCTTGAAAGACCTTACTAAACAAAGGGTTTTCATTCCGATTTAGCCTCGACAGTCTTCATGGAAGTTGTAGGGGAGTGAGTTAGCTTGCCAGAAGAGTTGGTGTTATGGCCGATTTACTAAGTGTATGTCCATCTGTGTTGACCCATTTCCAAGCGGTACAAATGATGGCATGACATCAGGGATTTGTACCGACCCAGGACTGGTCGGTACAAATCTCTCCAACCAAGCTTCACTTCCATGCCGGCCAAATTCCACCCGACGTGCATCGTTCGTCTACAACAACACCGACCCGTCCTTAAGCGCTATGGCATGCTCGGCATCGATCCTCAAAGTTCAGTTCCAACCTGTCCTGGTGCGGTACGATTGCTCGGTACTGGGGCAAAGATTAGTACCGACCTGCCCTAGCTCGGTACACTTGGTCGGTACAAAACCACTTCCTAATCCGTCCTCGTGAAGCCAGCCGAAGTGACTCAAAGGTCAGGCCGAATGAAGAACTTACACTCGGATTTAGCTTTAAAAGTCTGCAGATGATTGAGTTAGCTGCCTTCTGGAGGTGGTTTCATGTCATTCTGATCCGTGGTTAGAAAGATACATCAGATTTATCAGAGACATGTCTGTCTGGCGTTCAAACGAGTGCTGCTCCCAGTACAACTTCTGAAAGGTCAACCCATACGAAGGGTTTCCAATCCGATTGAGCTTCTACGTTCTTCATAAATGTCGTATATATATGAGTTAGCTGTCGCCTGGAAGTGGTTTCAGGTCATTTGGATAAGTGGTTCAAGAGATATGGCGAGTTTACCAAGTGTATGTAGACCAGTACCGACCGACTCCCGTGCAGTACACTCCGACCGCTATGACACCATGGACTTGTGCCGATCCACTGTACCGACCCAGGAGTGGTCGTTACAGACCACCAGAATCAGCCAAAAACCAGTTTTGGTCGGGTCAACACCCGGTTTGTTCCGGGTTGACCCAATTCGCCCTTTTTGTTTTAAATACTCTTGAAACCTAATTTTTGTAGCAAACTTTCTTCTTTATAGAGTTGGGTTTTATCCCAAACTCTTCCTATGATGATTTTGGATGGATCTTCATCATTCATGCCACTCTAGTTGATATATCATGGTTTTTACCCGTTTTTGACCATGATATAAGTCCTTTTTATTGAGTCTTTATAGTGTTTTTGGAGTCTTTTAGAGTCTTTTCAGGTTTTAGGTACGTTTGGAGCATAATTGGAGATATTGAAGCATTCTTGAGCTTTTTGGAGCAAAGCAGAGATCATGTAGCTGAGAAGGTCGATTTGGAGCCCGAGTATCGACCGATACCACTTATGGTATCGATCGATACCGACTGCAGAGAAACAAGAGTCGCGACTTTTCTGAAGTTTGAAGAAACTGCTCTTTGGTCCAGAAGTCTTTAATAATTACAATAAGCCCCAAAACGTGTTTTAGGATTATAATTAGGTTTTTCAGCCACTTTTGTTCGCTACGCTTTATTATATTCTGGTTTGTTCGTCAGAGAGAAGATTTTCGAACCCTTGTTTTACTGTATTCTTATTTTATCTATTGAAGTATTATTCAGTCATGTTGTTTTCTTTAATCTCCATGTCTGAGTGGTTCTCTTTTAGGTTTAGGGTTCTCATAAAAGGATTTCTCTGTATGTTAGATAGATCGATTTATTAGGATTCATAATCAATTAAGTTCTTCACCATAGGTTGTTTTTAGTGCTAATTCTAGCTTGATCACCTAGAACTTAGATCTTAGATTAGTCAATTAGACACGAAAGTGTGATTGGAAACCTGACAGAACCTAGGGTGAGCAAAATAACTATCTGCAAAAAAATTTGGTTTAGTTGTTTTGTTAACATATCAAACCTGAACTCTAAAGTTGGTTTAGATCTTTATGATTCGCAAAGAAATTTGGAATTCTACGATTTAGACTTAGATAATTCTCGCAATAAAAGTTAGTTAGTTATAGCCTAGTGATTTGAGTTTAAGAACCGTGCTAAATCTGAATCCTGATAGATTGTTTTGTCTGCATTCTCAGATTTCCCGAGAGATACCATGAACCTAGTTTTTCCCATTGAATTTACAACCTACTTGATAATCTTAGTTGTTTTCTGTTTAATCTATTGACTTAGCTTAATTCAAATCTTGCAATCTATTGAGTGATATCTTGAGTCTTTGTGGTTCGACACCTAACTTACTGCAACTACTGCTTTAATATTTTAGGGTATTATATTTGAGCATATCACTAGTGAAGGATTCTTCAACCTTATCTTTTATTTAATGCATCTTCTTTATCTTTATGTCTTTTTCTCTTTTGTTCTTCATGTTTAGACTTTAGGGGTTTTGTTGGATTTTGGTTTGCTTGATTTTTATGGGTTGATGATTGATTTGTGATGCTTAGATTCTAAATCATTGCTTTCATTTCTTTCTAAGTGATTTTAATGCTAGATTGGGCTTGAGAGAGTCAATCTAGATCTTTGGGAATTTCACACCCACAAGGTGTTTGATGAAATTCCCCAAAGAACTTAGAAAGAGATAAACATTCTTAACCTATGAGAGTAGTTTCTTAAGGTGTTTATTGGTTGATTTGAATATTGATATTAATTCTTGCTAATCATTTCATCACAAATGAGAATTTGATCTTGATTTAGTGATTAGCAAAGTGATTAGTGCCTTGAGAGAGGATTAGTCATAATTAGTGATCTTAACCTAAGGAATAGCATAGATTGTGTGTATTAGCATCGTTAGTCAATTGTCTTGATGGTTAGATGATGATGAATTAAGTTGATCCTTGTTAGATCATTCACATAGGTTAGCTCTTAATGCTAGATTTAGATTGAGATATCAAATCTAGAACTAAGGCATTTCACGCCCGAGAGGTGTTCGATGAAATGCTTGAACCAAGCCTTTTGTGAGCTTTTCACATCCTTGCCAATGAGAGTTGATGTCAAGGGTGATTAGTAAACTAATTGGGATTGTTTATTAATGTTCATTGATTATCTAATTGCAAACGAGAGTTTATGTCAATTAGGTGATTAGTGAAATGATTAGTGCCAGGAAAAACAAGAGCACGCAGTTGACTAATCTGTCCAACAAGTAGCTAGCTAACTTAAAGCGCACGATCAAGAAGCAGAAGAAACAAACAGAGATGAACAATCAAGTTGTGCTGAATCGTGACAAGGCTGGAGCCTTGAGGGACCAGGATGGTAATTTGCGCAATGAGGCTGGAAAACGACTTGATGGAGAGGGAAACATCATAATCCCTCCACTAGTTGTCGATGAGAATGCTGCGCAGGGTGTGTGCGACAACGAAGTGAATCATGGGAATGCTGGGGTTAATCGTGCTAGAACGCTTGGAGAGTACAACAGACCCGATCAGTTCTATGCCAATTGGTATGCGATTCGTATTCCCACTTTTCAGAGGAATGACTTTGAGCTAAAGCCTACATACTACACACTTGTGGGTCAGCACCCTTTTCATGGTCTTTCTCATGAGCATCCCATGGATCACATCGAGAGGTTCGAGGATTTGGTCACTAGCATCAAGTACAATGGAGTGCCCAATGAGTTCCTTTTCTGTAAGCTTTTCCCATACTCTCTTGGTGGGGATGCAGCTTACTGGTTGAAGCAGTTGCCTCCAGGATCGCTAACTACTTGGGTAGAGACGAAGAACGCGTTTCTTAACAACTTCTATGATGATGCGAGATCCGAGGAGTTAAGGAACAAGATCTCTCAATTTTCTCAGGGAGCGACATAAGCTTTTAAAGCCGCTTGGGTGAGGTTCAGATCATATCAGAGAGATTGCCCGCATCACGGGTTCAGTTGCTGGGTATCTTCTTCAGAGGAATCGATTGGAGGTATCAGATGGCTCTGGATGCTGCGAGCAATGGGAATTTCAACACGAGATATCCCGAAGACGCTTATGTGCTGATTGAGAACTTGGCGTCTAGCAATAGCACCAAGAACGCAGATTTTGAGCGGAAAAGGCTGAATGGGAGCATTGATGGGTCGCATATGGCTGAGGTGCATGCGAAGCTGGATTCGGTGCATAATTTGTTGATGGGCAAGCAACAGAAGGCTGTTCACTATGCTGACGAGGTCGAGAATGTTGATGAGGAGGAAGCAGAAGATGTTAATTAGATTGGAGGTGCTGGTTTTCAAAATCAGCGATATCAGTACAACAACAACCGAGGCTTCACCAACAATGCTCAGCGAGGAGGATTCAAGTCTGATTTCAAGCCCTCAGGTTTTGGAGCAAATACCTTTGCCCATAAACCAATGCAGAGCAGCGATTACACGCGTGCCTATGGGAGTTCGTCCTATCAATCTCCACCGCCCAAGACTCAGGAAAGCAGGGTCGAGTCTATGCTCGAACAGCTTATCGAGGGACAGCAGAAGATGACAGTGGATTTCAATGGGAAGATGGATGCTATGTACACAGACCTCAATGGAAATATTGAAGCTCTTAGCATTCATCAGAAGAGGTTGGAAACCCAAGTCGGTCAGACCGTAGATGCTGTGAAAAGACAAGAAGGTTTTCTTCCAGGGAAAACAGTGAATCCTAGGGAACATGTTCATGCTATCACCTTGAGAAGTGGAAAAGAGGTCAGTACAGGAGTGAAGAAGACTTCTACTCCAGAGAATTCGTCATTCTTGTTGAAGATGACGACGATGAGGCTCCCGAAATCGCCCCAATATCGATCGATACCAGCCAGCATCGGTCGACACCCGTCCAAGGATCTGCCAAAGACGTTTCGAAACAACAAGCATCGACCGACACCAACCAGTGTCGATCGACACCAGTGCAGATACTTACACGAGACATCTCAAGCCCCCGTGTGTCGATCGATACCAACCCTGTATCGATTGACACTGACCCTGCAGTCGAGAGACAGCCCGAGTTGAGTACATGAAGAGTCTATACGCCCAAGATACCTTTCCCTCGACTTCCTAGGAAGACCAAGAAGGAAGTGGAAGACTCCAGATGCAAGGCGATGCTAGATAAGTTGATTGTTGAGCTTCCTTTTGTCGATGCTATCAAGACTTCACCAGCCTTTAGGAGATATGTCAAGCGGATGGTATCGAGCAATGTGAACCTTGAAGACAGAGTGATGATGCTTACTCATGAGTGCAGTGCGATCCTGCTTAACAAGATTCCAGAGAAGCTACCAGACCCAGGGAGTTTTGTGTTGGACTGTACGATTTTCACATAGAGATTCGAATGTTCTCTCTGCGATCTTGGCTCGAGTGTGAACCTTATGCCATACTCGGTTGCTAAGCGAATGGGAATGACAGATTTTACGTCCACCAGAATTTCTCTGATACTTGCTGATCGCTCAGTTCGACTTCCTGAAGGATTGCTTGAAGATGTTCCGATAAAGATCGGGAACTGCTTAATCCCGACTGATTTCATTGTCCTGAGGTACGACGCAGAGCCCAGAGATCCTCTTATTCTGGGAAGGCCATTCCTAGCAACAACTGGTGTTTTGATTGATTGCAGGAATGGGAAGATAGCTCTTAACATCGGTGATTTGGTCATGACTTTTAATATGGAGAAGATGATGAAGCGACCAACCATCGATGGGCAGACGTTCTTTGTTGATACCTTCAGTGACATAGCTGAAGAGTATTTTCTGGAGATGCATCCTGAGGATCCATTAGAGAGGGCGTTGGTCTGTTCAGCTGATTTTGAGGTGTACTTGAGTGAAGCTGCTGCTGGATATGCCAAGATACTCGACACAACTGGAGCAGTATCGACCGACACCACTGAGGGTATCGATCGATACCAGGCCTGCGCGATAGAGGAGTTGACCGAAACTCCTAAGAAAGCTGATGTGCTTGGTGATTGGAGTGAGGAGAAAACTCCTAAGATCGAACTTAAGCCACTTCCAGCAAACCTAAGGTACGTTTTTCTTGGCCCCAATTCCACATATCCTGTGATTGTTAATTCTTCTTTGAACAACGCGGAGATTACCTTACTGCTGAGCAAGTTGCGCAAGTATCGCAAAGCTCTCGGCTATTTTCTTGATGACATTTCAGGTATCTCCCCAGATCTAATGCATGCACATGATTCATCTTGAGGATGAGTCAAAGGCTTCGATCGAGCATCAGAAGAGGCTGAATCCGAACCTGAAGGAAGTGGTAAGAAAGGAGGTGATGAAGCTGTTGGAAGCAGGGATCATTTATGCCATCTCAGACAGTTCTTGGGTAAGCTCAGTTCACGTTGTGCCTAAGAAAGGAGGAATCACTGTGGTGAAGAACGAGAGGGATAAGCTGATTCCTACAAGGACGATCACTGGTCATCGGATGTGTATTGACTACAGGAAGTTGAATGCGGCCACAAGGAAAGATCACTTCCCATTGCCATTCATTGACCAGATGTTGGAGAGATTAGCGAGTCACTCATACTATTGTTTCCTCGATGGGTACTCAGGCTTTTTCCAGATTCCTATACATCCAGAGGATCAGGGGAAGACGACCTTTACATGTCCTTATGGCACATTCGCCTACAGCAGAATGCCATTTGGATTATGTAACGCTCCAGCAACGTTTCAGAGGTATATGATGTCTATCTTCACAGACATGATTGAGGAGTTTATGAAGGGGTTCATGGATGATTTTTCAGTTTATGGATCGTCATTTAAGAACTGTCTGGATAACTTGTGCAAGGTACTACAGAGATGCGAGGAGAAACACTTGGTCCTTAATTGGGAAAAGTGTCACTTTATGGTTCAGGAGGGCATCATTCTTGGGCACAAGGTTTCTAAGGCTGGGATCGAGGTTGACAAAGCTAAGATTCAAGTCATGACAAGCATACAACCACCGAAATCTGTGAAAGACATTCAAAGGTTCCTTGGTCATGCTGGGTTTTATCGACGTTTCATCAAGGACTTCTCCAAGCTTGCCCGCCCACTCACCGCCCTGTTATGCAAGGAAGTCACATTTGATTTCACCCCTGATTGTCTTGCAGCTTTTGAGGAGATTAAGAAAGCCTTGGTGAGTGCTCCTATTGTCCAACCTCCGGATTGGAATCTACCTTTTGAGATTATGTGCGACGCGAGCGATTTTGCAGTTGGTTCAGTTTTGGGTCAGAGGAAAGATAGGAAACTTCATGTTATCTATTATGCCAGCAGGACGTTGGATGATGCTCAAAGGAACTACATCACCACAGAGAAGGAGTTACTTGCTGTTGTTTTCTATTTTGAGAAATTTCGATCTTATTTGATTGGGAGTAAAGTGAATGTCCACACAGATCATGCAGCTCTCAAGTACTTGCTGCAAGAAAAGGATCTCAAGCCTCACCTATGTCGTTGGGTCCTTTTACTCCAAGGTTTCGACATCGAAGTCAAGTACAAAAAGGGCGTCGAGAACGGAGTTGCAGACCAACCTATTTGTATCGGCAAAACGAAGTGGATACAGTCCGATTTAGCCTCGACTGTCTTCATGGAAATTGTCGAGGAATGAGTTAGCTTGCCAGACCAGTTGGAATGAGGGCATTTGGATAAGCGGTTCAAGAGATATCGCGAGTTTACCGAAGGTGTATCCGTCTGGCCGCGAGACCAACGCCGACCAGCATTGGATCGACACAAGAAAGATTAGTACCGACCTGTTCTGGACCGGTACTAACTGGTCGGTACAAAGGCAAAGATTAGTGCCGACCTGTCCTAGCTCGGTACTGTCAAACGGTACTAATCCACTCCCAAATCCATTCCCCATGAAGCCAGCCGAAGTGTCTTGAAGATCCGGCAGAACGAAGGAGTTAAAGTCCGATTCAGCCTTAATGATCTTCATGAAAGATGTAGCCAGATGAGTTAGCTTGCCACAGGAGTTGAAATCAGGTCATTCGGACATGTATTCGAGGAGATATTGCGATTTTACCGAAGGTGTATCCCTCTGGCCGCGAGACCAACGCGGAGCAGCATTGGATCAGCACAAGCAAGCCTAATACCGACCTGTCCTGGAGCGGTACACCTTGGTCGGTACTGAGGCAGAGAGTAGTGCCGACCCAGCTTCACTTTTCATACCGATCCAGAATGGATCGGTACAGAACCCAGTATGTCATCATTGAAGCCAGCAGAAGTGATTGAAAGATCAAGCGAAACGAAGAACTTGCGTTCAGATTTAGCTTTTGACGTCTTCATAGAAGTTGTAGATAATTGAGTTGGCTGTCTACTGGATGTGGTTTGAAGTCATTCGGAGCGGTGGTCTTAAAGATACATCAGATTTAGCGGGGACGTGTCCGGCTGGCACCTAAACGAGTGTTGCTCAAAGGAGATTAGTACCGACCCATCCTGGGTCGGTACTGTCAAACGGTACTAATCCTACATCAACTAGCTCATCATTTCTGCCGGCTAAAACTCATCTTGCATCGACCAGCTCATCATTTCTCTCGGCTAAAACTCTTCCCGCACGACCCAGCACCCATCCGTCCTGTGCGACAAAGTTTTAGCGCCGACCCACTGTACCGACCCAGGACTGGTCGGTACAGAGCCCTTATGTGACCAAAACCCAGATTTGACCGGGTCAATACCCGGTTTGTTCCGGGTTGACCCGGTTCGCCCTTTTT
>PKMM01025462.1:200345-214376 GCA_002933915.1 Eutrema heterophyllum
CTTTCCTAAATACGTTATATATGTTCCTAAATGGTTCCTAAATACGTTTCATTTCCAGAAAGGATCATTTTTCATCATTTGTATCTTTCTTTCTTTGTGTAGGCAAACAACAACACATGTTCTGATGCTTCATTTACGCATGAAAATCAACAGTTAATATAGTCTTTTATAGTTTTTCTGTTTCTTGTTCATTTAGGAAGGCTTTTCTAAATACGTTATATATGTTCCTAAATAGTTCCTAAATACGTTTCATTTTCAGAAATGATCATTTTTCATCATTTGTATCTTTCTTTCTTTGTGTAGGCAAACAACAACACATGTTCTGATGTTTCATTTACGCATGAAAATCAACAGTTAATATAGTTTTGTATAGTTTTTCTGTTTCTTGTTCATTTAGGAAGGCTTTCCTAAATACGTTATAGATGTTCTTAAATGGTTCCTAAATACGTAGAATGTTGATTTAGGAAGGCTTTCTGAAATATATTATATATGTTCCTAAATGGTTCCTAAATACTTTAAGAGGTTTACAAAGCATTACTAACTGAAAAAACTGAAAAAATTAGGCATCTATGATGCTAAGACCATACAGGATACCATAGTTAAATTTTGTTCATTTTACTTGTAGATTAGAAACATGAAAACATCATGTGGAAACATAAAAAAGAAATGAGGATATATGATGAACAACACAATATAAACTTACTTTTAGTTTAGTCATCAAAAAAACCAGACTAAATGTTTTAAGATCATAAAGAAGAAGATTAAGTAACTATCCAACTAAATATTATTGATCAAACCAAAAAACTATACAGTGTTCCATCCTCCTTTTACGATTTTTGACCAGTGCAAGAGTTTTCTCTATCAATCTACTAATGATATATAAAATTGTATAAAACTATATGCAATTGTATAAAACTTGAAGGCTTGATTCGTTCCTTCTCCATCCTCTCCAACAACTTGAAGGCTTCCTCGAACTTGCCCTTGTTACAGAAACCGCGGATTAAGGGTGAAAAGGTCATCACATTAGGCCGAGATTTTTGTTTGGGAAATTTGTCGAGCAGCTGGTGTGCAGCATCCAAATTCCTACTCTCGCACAACCCTTTGATGAGTATATTCAAGCAACAAGCATCAATTTCCACACCCAATTTAGGAGCACTCACGAAGACCTTATAAAATCTCATCGAACAACTTCGCTGAAACAAGCAGATTCAGAATAAAATTGAAACTTTTGGCGCTTGGCCAGCATCCGAAATCCGGCATATCGAACAAAATCTCGATCGCTCGGTTGATTCTTCCGGCTGAACTCCCGTAAATCCTCATCAAATTGTAGAAGAAGTCCTCCGTTCAACTTCGACAAGAGATCTAGTGATCCAACGACGATGCGATTTTTTTTTCGATGTAAGTTTATTTTTTTCTTTTCAAATATGTTTTTTTGCTTATTAGGTTAGTTTTGTTTTATTAAAAAACGGGGGTAGTTTAGTCAATTTTCCTTTTAATGAATGCTATGTTTGTGACTTTCACCCTTGGGTGCTAAATTATTGAACTTTAAGTTTTTTGGTGCTATTTTGTAGAATTGCCCTAAATAAAAGCCCAATAATCTTTTGTATATATATGGGAAAATTGTCAAAAAAAAATGCATGAGCTTTCAAACTTTGGTCATTTAAAGCATGAACTATCGCGTTGACAGTTTAAATCATTAATTTATGTTGATTTTAAATTTAAATCACAAACTTATGTTGACTGAGCCAAATTAGACACGACGTTAAGTCTCGACAAACGGAACAGATAAACGAAGTTAAAACCCGTTATAAATCACGGTTATGTAATACGACATCGTTTCCTCTTTCTTCATAAACCCCAAATCACAAAAATCTCAACCATCTTTTTGGGGTTTTAAGAAGAAAGAGGAAACGACGTCGTATCACTTAATAGTGATTTACAACGGTTTTTTAACCTCGTTTAATCCGTTCCGTTTGTCAACTTAACATCGTGTCTAATTTGGCTCAGTCAAAAGAAGTTTGTAATTTAAATTGAAAATCAACATAAATTGATGATTTAAACTGTGCACGCGATAGTTCGTGATTTGAATGACCAAAATTTGAAAGCTCATGTTTTTTTGACAATTTTCCCATATATATATATTGTTTCTTAGATTTGTTTTTTCCCTGAAAACTAGTTATCCTAGGTCGAAACCCCAGTTCATTTCCGAAGCCATGAAATTCATATTTTCATGCACTTAAAGCGTATACGGTGGTCTAGTGCATCATGCAAAGTAAATGCGTGTTTATTCCTTTGAAAGCTTCAACCACTAGACTACAAGTTATTGATTTTTGTTTCTTAGATGTATGTGTGAGTTTTGTCCATACAATTTCTAAATGTAATTATTAATTTACGCAATAAATGTTAAGGAAGTTTTACTATTTGTAAAAAGCATATCTTATTTGTTTGACTAAACAAAAATAAAACTGAAAATTAACAGACACATAAACAATAAGTAATCCCGTTAATGGAAAAACAGCCCACCCGACACCCTTTCCTGCACTGAATATCTTGTCGTTTCAATACATGAGACGAAGTTTCATGTTGCAAGACCAACTGAGGAGTTTCTTCAGCTAATAAACGTTTTGCCTCAACATTTTGAACTGTTATGATACACATCACTACAAAACCAAGCCAATATATTGTTATAAATAAAAATTTACATGTAATATATATATATATATATATATATAATATGAAATTTACCGGATGTAATAGCATAGAGGACAACGAAAGAAAACTTCATTGATATACTTCCTGTTGTTTTACTCTGGAAAAAAAAAATATTATTTCAAAAAACTGTTGAAGATAATAGGTATACGAGGTTGCTTTATCTGTCGTGGAACCATTTTTATAGAATGGATAAATGATACTTATTGTGGAATAGTTCTTATCAATTACTTTAAGTTTGGTCAACAGTCAAATACTTAACAAATTATAAGAAGCAAATCATTAAAGTATATTTATTTGCTACCAAATTCAATAACAATAGTTAGGCCCTAACAATAGTCAATAGATCGCCCAAGTCCGGAACCTGAACCAAGAAACAAATAATACTCAAAGACTAAAATGGTGGTCGAGTGGCGTGTAGGGTTTACAACATCGCACAAAAAAAAAACTATCATAACATACATTTAATTCTATTTGTTATATATTTTCAAGTTAAATTAAAAATATTTATAGGAACTCATATGTTTAGGTTCTATCTATGTTGCATGGAATCATAATCGGTATACGGAAGAGGAAACATATAAAAGCGCAGAAGCAGCTTTTTAAAAAACATTAGAAAGTGGGTACGTCACTACAAAAAAACAGGGGCATTTCCGACGGACTTAATTCCGTCGGTAAATTTTGACGGATTTCCGATGGAATACAGACGAAATTAACCTCCGTCGGAAATTTCCGACGGATTACCGACGACGTGTGTTCGTCGGAATATTTTTGACGGATTTCCGACGGAATTTAGACGGATGTTGTAGCCGTTTGAAAGAATATAGCCATTTGAATATTGTCGGGTATTCATCGGAAATCGCGCACAATTTCCTTATAAACACGTATCCACCCCCTCTCATTTACAATTACAAAAAAAAACTCTCATCTACAATTCCTTACCAAAATGTCATCTTTAGATCCTTATAAATATTTTCGATCATGGATGGACAAGCCTCATCAAATTCCGGAGACGGGCCTAATTACGGAGGAATTGAATACAAACAAGGTCTGCAGGAATTCATGGCATTTGCGGGTACGCAGAAAAAAGCAAAAAAAAAAACGGTAAAATCTACTGCCCTTGTACCAATTGTCGGAATCGTAGATTTATCGTGATATATGAAGTATGGTCACACCTGTATTGTAATGGGTTTGTGCCGGGTTACAAGATTTGGTATTATCATGAAGAAAATGATATAATGGTGGATTATGCTAGTACTAGTGAACAATACATTGGGGATATCGCTAACTTAGAAGAATCTGCAATGGAAGTAGAAACTGTATGTCATGTTCAGATGGTGAACGATGCATTTCGTGAAATTAAATATACCATTGGTTGCTGAGTATAGAGATAGAGGAGAAGAACCTAACTTAGAAGCTCGGAGATTCTTTGATATGTTAGACACTGCTAAGAATCCGTTATATGATGGGTGTAGAGGTGGACATTCCCCTTTATCAACTACAACTAGGATGATGGGTATAAAGACATATTTCAATTTGAGTGAGGAGTGCGTGGATGCAATCGCTGATTTTGTGAAAGATATTTTGCCAGCAGATAATCTTGCACCGGCATCATATTATGAGATACAAAAACTTGTTGCTGGTCTAGGATTGCCGTATCAGATGATAGATGTATGCATCGACAACTGTATGCTCTACTGGAGGGAGGACGCAGACCGTTCGTCATGCTGTTTTTGTCGCAAACCTCGGTATAAGGAAACATGTGGAAGAGTGTCAGTCCCATACAAACGGATGTGGTATTTGACATTAACAGAGAGATTGAAGAGGTTATATCAATCAGACGCACAACGGGAGCAATGAGATGGCATGCAGAGCATACAACGGATGGAGAAATCGCTCATCCCTCAGATGCAAGAGCATGGAAACATTTTCAATCAATGTATCCCAGTTTTGCGTATGAGGCGAGGAACGTATACCTTGGATCATGTACCGATGGTTTCAACCCTTTTAGGAAGCATGGCAGACAATATTCTTTGTGGCCAGTAATTGTAGCACCTTACAATTTGCTGCCATCTTTGTGCATGAGAGGGGAGTTCTTGTTCCTTAATATTCTCGTTCCTGGACCAGAGCATCCGAAGAGATCACTTGATGGGATTTTGCAGCCATTGATTTATGCGCTGCGAATGTTATGGGAGCAAGGTGTTAAGGCGTTTGATGTTTCTTGTCAGCAGAATTTCGTCATGCGGTCGGTACTTATGTGGACCATTAGCGATTTTCCATCTTATGGCATGTTATCCGGATGGACAACGCACAAAAGGTTATCGTGCCCTTACTGTCAAGATAACACAGATGCGTTCCAATTGAAGCACGGACGCAAAACGTCTTGGTTTGATTGTCATAGGCGATTCCTACCAAGCGATCATCCTTATCGTCGGAGCACCACATTTAGGATGAACCGTCGAGTATTTGATGGTCCACCTCCTGAGTTAGATGGACAATATTTGTTGACTCAGTTCAGAGATTTTGGTGCAGAGAAGACCGTTGATTGTGGTGGTAACGGGCATCATCCTGTTGATGGTTGTGGCAACGTACATAATTGGCACAAGAGGAGTATTTTCTAAGATTTGCCTTATCGGAAGGACCATCTTTTGAGGCATAATCTATATGTCATGCACATTGAGAAAATATTTTTCGACAACATTATGAACACCGTTCTCAATGTCCAAGGGAAGACGAAGGACAATCTGAAGTCTAGATTGGACTTGCCAGACATTTGTTCTCGTAGAGCACTACATGTGACAGGGAACAAGAAGCCTCCAGTCCCGGCTTTTCGGTTGGATGAACCTTCAAAGGCCGAGTTTTTTAACTGGATTTCCGATAGTGTTAGATTCCCGGACGGATACGCATCTAACCTTCGGAACTGCGTTGATCATGGAGAAGGGAAGTTTTATGGGATGAAGAGTCATGATTGCCATGTTGTGATGCAACGCCTCCTTCCATTTGCCTTTGTCTGTCTTCTACCACATAATGTCCACGAAGCAATTGCAGGTACAATCATTAAATTAATTTGTAATACTTTATACAATAATTTAGTATTTATTTATTCATTTGTTATGCATATTATGCAGGGATTGGTGCCTTTTTTTTAGATATATGTTCGCGCTCTCTTACATCGGACGGTATCCGCAACCTTGCGAATAATATACTCGTAATCCTTTGCAATTTGGAGAAGATTTTTCCGCCTTCCTTCTTTGATGTTATGGAACATCTACCAATTCATCTCCCTCGAGAAGCAGAAATTGGGAGCCCGGTTCAGTACCGTTGGATGGATCATTTCGAACGGTAGATGTTTCATTTAAAGAAGAAGGTGAAAAATTTGAGCAAAGTGGAGGTTTCTATTGTCGCACAGAGCATCAACTCACATTTTGCCGAGTTCTACTTTCCATCACAAGTCAAAACGAAGAGTCGTGGACCAGCTCGACATGATGACAGAGGCGTAATACCTTTCTATCTAGTTGATGTTCCTCATATATTCTTAGAGATTGGACGACTTAGTGGAAAAGGCAAGAAGCGGAGACTTTCAGCACATGAGCGGGATAATTTGCATATGTATATTTTCACAAACTGCGATGGAGTTGAAGAATATGATAGGTATTATATTGAACCAAATTATTAATTACTTATTGGATCCTTGATTATATATATGTTAACGTGATGATCGCTTCAATCTCACATGATGTATATGGCTTATCAACGTTTTACATTTCCGAACAAAACAGAGGACAAGCTAATCAAGCTCAAACAAGAAGAGTTCGAACGTTGGTTAAGAGATTATGTAAGTGTTTTAATTGCCTTGTTTTTAACTATCATATATAATGAATATGAGTTTATTAATTTATTTTTCATTTGATTCGTGCAGGTCACGACAGAGTCGGCTAACAGACAAAGATTTCCCACGTGGTTAAAAGAAATTGTGCGCTTTCCACTAGCAACCGTGCAGTCACATGTGATGTATAGCACACGGGGCTACGCTTTTAAGATTCTTTGGGATGATAGGAGCGGGTCAACTTCAGATTACGGTGTATCTACTCAGTCCGTGATCTTGTATACTATGGTGTCCTACGTGAGATTTTTGATGTTCACTATCCGGGAATGCTCGGCTTGCGATGCGTTGCATTTTTATGCGACTGGTACGACCCATTAGTAGGAAGCGGTGTGCGACACGACCAATTTGGTGTTACATCATTACATAGTAGAAGATGACTCCAGAAATACGAGCCATTCGTACTTGCTTCACAAGCAGACCAGGTTCGTTTTATTTTTTTACGTTTAATTAATTGCTAGAATTTTTGCATTTATGAATACTTTCCGTGGTTAAATTTTTACATGACTATATTACATGGTGTCAGCCCCGGCGCAACACTGTTGGGGGCCTTGGGGCAAAAAAAAATTTTGGACCCTAAAACCAAAAAAAAATAAAATTGGGCCCTTAAAAATAATATATATATATATATATTTTTTTTAGTTTTGATATATATTTTTGGGGTCCCTGGGCAATAAAATATTTTTTTCGGACCCCTAGACAATAAAAAATAACATTTCAGGCCCCCTTTTTAGTACCAAAAAAAAAAAAAACTTGCGGGCCCTGGGGTGGTCGCCCTGCTGGCCCCCCTAGTTAAGACGGGACTGCATGGTGTAGGTATGCTATATTCACTATCCTCGAGTGACAAACAAACAAGAACCGTGGATTACAGTCACATCGATAAACCCGAGAGATAGGGTTCATGAGATGTCCGATCATGAACCCCTCCAACAAAGCTCTGTAGGTTTAGGTTCGATCGAGCATTCCCTTGAGGTCGACCTTGTTGTTGATTTCACCGTACAAGCGGATGATCGGGTATTTGAGGATTCAGAAGAAGAAATTGACGAATTTGGGGAAACTTCCGATTCAGTAGAATCAGATTACTCATCAACGGATTCGGAGTAGTTTTATAAACTTTGCATTGTAAAAAAAACATGTACTTCTACTTGTGTAAGATATTAGTTATGTGGAAATTTTATAAACATTGGCTTTTGATGTACTTAAGTGTCACCCTTCCGAAAACCCAAAAAAAAAATGCCAAAGTATAAATCCGTCGGAAATTTCCGACGGATTTCTGACAGATTAACGTACATTTGGTATTAAACATGTTTACATCGTGTAAATCATGTTGTGCACATACAAGTTAGATATCTCCGACGGATTTCCGACGGATGTTCTTAAATGTGGTTTAGGGTATAGGGTATAGGGTTTAAGATTTTTTTGTATAAATTGTATACAAACATTTGTTTGATGTATATACAATAGCTTTAGCTTGTTAAATTTCAAAATATATGTGTTATCTAGAATTTATAAAATTTGATGAAAGTATTAGTATAAGTTATAGTATAAGGTATAGTTGATGTTATGTGAAATGTATAAGCTTTATGTTGTGAAAGTAATAAACCCATACAAAGTCTTTACCATTGATGAACTTACAAATTTTTTGAATGAAACAAGTAGATTAAGGATTGTTAAAGCATATCACCATACCCTAAACCCTAAACCCCAAATATACCCTAAATTCGTCGGAAATTTTCGACGGATCTGGACACTTCGATACGTGTGCCCAATAGAAACAAATGCAGGGAATATATCGTATATTCCCAAATCTGTCAGAAATTTCCGACAGATTTTTGACGGATTTAGGTTTTTTCGAGACCGAGAGAAGATTGACCGCCTAAACAAAAAAATTTAGGAAATCGATATATATATTCAGAAACCCAGACGGTTTTTTTTCATTTCTCTCTTCTCTCACTCTCTACCTCCGATTTTCTATCGTTTCTCTCTCTTGTTCTTGCGATTCTTCTCTTCTCAATCTTCAATCTCTCTTCTCAATCCTTCAATCCTCATGGATCCCAATATGCAAGTCCATCAATCCTTCAATCCTCACTAATTATCATTGTTAGATTAGTAATTAGAATTGTTAGATTAGTATTTAGAATTTGTTAGATTAGTGGAATGAAATTTAGGGTTTATGAGATTAGAATTGTTAGGGATTTTTGAGATTAGAATTGTTAGATTAGTATTTAGAATTTGTTAGGGTTGTTAGAATTTTTTAAGTATTTCGAAAATTAGTATATAAAATTTTTCATAATTTTGAAAACTTTTATTTTATTAAAAACGTTTTTACTAAAAAACTTATTATATACGATGTTAGAAATTTTTGGGAATTTTCAGAATTTTTGAATATTTGGAAGTTTTAGAAATTTTTGGATTTCAATGTACTATTGTTTTTATGTTTTTTCCGCAGGAATAACGAGGACTCTCTCCGTTTGGGCTCCCAAGGACGCCGTTCTCGGGGTTCTCGGGGTACGCCTCCTAGCGGATCGAGCTCGGGAACTCAAGTCCCGAACTTTGAGAAATCACCTGTTCGGAGCCGGATTAGGATCGAGGATCTTGTCCAGTTGCCCAACCAGGACCATTGCATCCGTCTCGACCCGAAGTTATATGAAGGAATTTGGTAAGTGACATTCCGATTATTATTTCCATTTATTTTGATTTTGAAGCTTAACGTACTTATTTCTTTTTTTTTAATGTTTTCATGTTTAAGTTGTCGCCTGAGATCACAAAGGCGATATTACGGATGCTCCACAACTTGTTGGACAAACCGTACGAGAAGTACTCGGACATGCCTGCCGACGAGAAGGACTTGTGGCAACGGACTTTCGCGGTAAGTAATTTTTAGATTTTTCTTCTTTTTTTAGTTCATTTTGTCAATTATAATTTTGAAAAGTAACATTATATTTTTTTAATGTAGCAAGAGTTCACGTGGCACCATACGGATACGACGAAAGTTATTACCACTTTCGATCGGTATGCCGCGTTTTCGTACTCGAACCACATGTACGAGTGGAAGCAGAAATGGAAGCATAACAAAGACAAGCCGAAGGACCTTGAGTACGACATCTGGAAGGGCTTCTGTGAGTACTGGAGTAAGCCTTCGACGAAGGACATCTCCCAAAAAAACTCGAAGAACCGGAAGAGCGAACGAGGAGGAAAGGGGGTCTACATTCACAACGGGGGCACAAAGACTGTCGAACGCGAGGCGATGGAAATGGTAAGTTTAATTTCCATTTTTTATTACTAATTTTTTATTTTTATTTTATTTTACTTAACAAAATTTCACAGGCGAAAAAAGACGGTAAAGCTCTCGATTACCTTAAATTCATGGAGCAGAGGCACACCAACAAAAAAACTGGTGTGATCCAAGACTTGGAAGTGCGGGAAGTTGTCGAGACCTGCAAGAAGAAGAACATATAACATGAAGTTTCAATGTCGCAGCTCACTCTTGACGGATCTGGGTCCTCAAACGAGTTATCCTGGGAAGAGATCAACCAAATTGTTCTCGCTATAAGTTTTTATTTGTTTTCATTAATTTTTTTTTCCTTCGTAGTTTCATTACTAAATTTTATAATCTTATGTAGGAATCTCGACAAGTAAAAGGTCGATTCGCTGGGTTAGGCGGACTTCCGAACACGGAATCTCCTTCCTTGGTTCCTCGCTATGCTTCGGAGTACAAAGAAGAAATCGAAAGGCTCATCCAAATGATGAAAGACCGTGACGCGAAGGTCGGTGAGTTGCAGTCCGCACACGAGGAGTTGCAGTCCGCTCACAACTCAACCCATCATGAGCTCACTGATTTGCAGAAGATTGTGAAGGCGGCCTTCCCCGATCTCTTTCGCAACTAAATTTTATGTTTTTTTTATAACATTTTATGTTTTTTTAATAACATTTTATGTTTTATGAATTTATATGTTTAATTATTTTTTTAATTAAGAAAATTATATATTTATAAATTATTTTAATTAATTAAATAATCAATATAATTAAAAAACTCGTAATAACTTCGTATAGCATACATTATACGAAGTTATACGAGTCANCGTCGGAATACAATATGTCGGAAGGTTGTCGAAAATGTTTCCGACGGATTGCCGACATAATATTCCGACAAAGATCCGTCGGAAACAAAGCCCGTCGGAAATATTTCCGACGGCTTTCCGACAACGTTCCGACGCGTAGTTTCGATCAAACATCCGTCGGAAATACGGCCGTCGGTAATCCGTCGGACATATTCCGACCAGTTTCCGACGATTGCAATCCGTCGGAATTTTCTGACGGATTTCTGACCAAAATCAATTTCCGACGAGCTGTAACCGACATACTTTTTTCCCGTCGGAAAATGCATGTTTTCTTGTAGTGCGTGTTGAAAGCATGTGTATATATATAACTAAACGTCGGTCTATATTAAAGACAATTGTCTATGCTAAATCATATTTTTACAATACGGATATGATGAACCCAATTAAATCGTATTCCCCATCGTATGGAGTATTGTCTCTGCTAGACCTCTGGTTAAAAACGGGCTAATCAAAAGAGTTGGTTCAGGGGACTCTATTTCCGTGTGGAATGATCCATGGATACCAGCTCATCGGAGAGGCCAACAATTTGTAAATGATTCAACTATAACACAAACTTAAGGGTAAATCATCTGATTGACCCAGAGACACAGACGTGGAACTTACCGCTGATAAATGCAATCATAGATCCTGCTGATGTTATTCTCATTCGGAGCATGCCAATAAGCAACACTTATAAACCGGATAATTTAGAATGACATTTTACAAAAACGGGGAGATACACGTTTAAATCGGGATATCGTACAAAACAGGAATTCCCATCTGCTTAGCAAATCCAATTTTATGGACCAGATGTACCTAAATTACATGTATGGAAACTAAAATGTCCGCCGAAATTATGACATTTGATTTGGCAAGCCATATCAGGATGTCTCTCGGTTTCAACAAATTTGCGAATCAGAGGAATCAATTGTGATACACAATGTGCTCGATGCGGTATAGAAGGGGAAACAAAAAATCATGCCATGTTTGAGTGTCCGCCGTCTCTACAAACTTGGGCTATCACTCCAATTCCATCGCCTCTGAAGGGATTCCCAACTTTATCGGTCTTCTCGAATTTTGATTATCTTTTCTGGTGAATACCACAAGATGATCAGACTAGGATTTTTCCTTGGTTAATTTGATATATTTGGAAAGCTAGAAATGATAAGGTCTTCTCA
Organism: Eutrema heterophyllum; assembly: GCA_002933915.1. Taxonomy (NCBI): domain Eukaryota; kingdom Viridiplantae; phylum Streptophyta; class Magnoliopsida; order Brassicales; family Brassicaceae; genus Eutrema; species Eutrema heterophyllum. The sequence continues at coordinate 212,216 of PKMM01025462.1, forward strand.
AATGTAGATAGAACACCGCAAGTGATCCTTAAGATTGCGGAGTCTGAGGCAACTCTATGGAACACAACACAACTTATCGATCAAAATGTGACTTCCTACAATACGGTTTCCATGGGGATTTATCCGGAATTTGAAGGCTTTTGGTGTTATGTAGATGGTTATTCGAAAGAGACTGACGTTTTTTCAGGACTAGGTTGGCACTATATCCAAGAAGGTGGTGAAGGAACGCTACTAGGAGCAAGGAATCTTCGAAGAAACTATCTCTATTACACGCAAAGCTAGAGGCACTTATTTGGACAATGCGTTGTATGATTCCTCTGCAGAAAACGACGATAAGTTTTGCAACAGACTGTTCCGAGCTGGTGAAGATGGTGTCTGCACCAAAGGAATGACATGCATTTTAACTACATCTTGAAGAATTCGAGAGGAATAAAGAGGTTTTTTCTTTTGTGGAAATGTTGTAAATAGTTAAAAAATGACCAACTAATTGGAAAAATAGTACAACGTTTGGGAAAATTGTAAAAATATTACTTTTGGAATTTGAAGGGTTTAGGCTTTAGGGTTTATTTTTTTGGGGTTAGTATTTAGTGTTTAGGGTTTAGGGTTTAAAAACTCTAAACCCTAAAAATTCCAAAAATACTATTTTTACAATTTTCCCAAACGATGTACTATTTTTCCAGTTAGTTGGTCATTTTGTACTATTTTAAAAATTCTCTCTTTTCTTTTTTCTCTATCTCGTTCATTCCACGCGCAAATAATATAACTGCGGAAAAACTAATACGGAGTGCTCGAGTCTACCCTTATGATATTTCGTATGTAAACTCGATGCCACCAGTTTGGATTTCTGAACCGTTCTAGGTGTCTTATCTGTTGACAAAAAAAAAAAAAGGTAAAAACCAATTGTTATGAATAAGACAAATTCAATACATCAATTTTACACAATCAACTTAAAATAATTATAAATCATATATTTTAAATCAAAAATTTAAACCATCATCTTTATTCTCAGTATTCTCAACTCCACCAAATAACCCGCCTGAAACTCTTTGTTGTCGAAAAGAAGATTATCAAACTCAAATCTTCCAAGATAATCGCATTCAACTAATCAAATTAATCACTTTCAACATCTCACATATGATTAAAACAACCTTTTTAAAACAAATTTCTTTATAGATTAAAGACAGAAAATAGTCTTTACGAATTTTAAAGTATTATGTTAGTTTTTTATTTTTATTTTTTAATAAAATAAGAAATATATCAAAAATAACTCTACTCTTTTTATTTATTTACGATAGCACGTTTTCGAAAGGAGTTTTTAGAAGCGCCATGGAAGCAAGTTTCCAAAAACTTCCAAGAGCTACTGATTCCGATTCGATTATGAAGCGGAAAACGGACCTCCGACGAATATTCCAAATGGCTATAGACACGATTTTTTCGTGACTTTCCGTGGCTATTTCATCATATAGCCACGAAATTTAAGCCTTAGGCACAAAAATTTCCGTGGTTATACGCTATTTTTTTACTAGTGCATGCTACTTAGTCGAAAACTTGTGTGTTGTACGTTTTATTTTATTTTTAATAATTTACTTATAGAAATTCTTCAACTTTTGGAAATTATTTTCATAATATCAAAATTTTAAAATAAACAAATTTTAATTATGAATATATTTAGTTTTAGAATTTTGACAAAAACCAAAATATATTTGATATATATATATATACCATAATTTTTCTCCATACGATTCTCCAATGTAATGATTTAATATAAACAACAAATATCAAATAAGATTTATAATTAGAGAAACATAGTTTATTTATTCAATTAATTAAAATGATACTGAAACTCAGCATACACAAAAACATTGAATAATAACTTCAGTGACAACACAATGTATACACTCTTTTTTGCAGCGAAACTTGTGTGGTTGTATTGGTGGTTGTACTATCTGCAGTGAAGTTCCATGATGCAACACAAATTGAGTAGCTTCGTCAGGGAATAAACGTTTTGCTTCAACACTTCTAACTGTTGCCATAGTGATCACTGCAAAACCAAACCATGTTGTTATTATAAATATAATTAACATGATATAACCATCATTATATAATCTAAGTTAGATATCTATTTAGATTGAAGCATATTACATATATAATATATATATAT